>CM065383.1:2822500-3242500 GCA_033060915.1 Euryodendron excelsum | reverse complement strand
GCGACGAATCACCTTTGTGCGATGCTCAGGAAAGGACTTTTTTTAGAAACCGGCCTGAAGGACATTCCATGATAGAATAGACCTTGGCCTTAAAGAGTTTAGCCAAATTTTAGCTTTATCCTTTAACGAGAATGGAAACAATTTGAGACAGATGGTCTCGATAAAGCAGGTATTATCAAAACACATGTTACAAACCTCTTCAAACTCTTTAAGATGGGTATATGGATTTTCAGAATTCATCCTATGAAAATGTGTGATTAGTTGCATGATACCTGACTTAAGATGGAACGTATTTTGGTTAAAAGGTAATATAATGCAAGAGTTTGGAGTTTGTCTTTGTGGGTTTAGATAATCTCTTATAGTTCTTTATGGTGGTGCAGGTACTTGGGGTTATGGAGGTTACACGTTATTACCCCCATCCCCATTCTCATCATTATTAAGTAAGTGGACTATGTCAAAATCTATAGGTATTAGTGTAGTATTGGGAAGAACTCTAGATCTAGTGGCATAAACAGGTGGGGTTGCTCTCAAAAGACTACCTGAACTGTCCCTTTGGCAAACTGACATGCAATGCAATACACATAAATGCACCGATCTGTCACAATAGTGAAGTAAAGATAAACAATATTTAATTTAAATTTCCAACCGAACCAGCAATCTCCACATATAATAACCACCAATTTGCAATTAAACCCTAAACCTTCTCTAGGAAAAAAAAAATACAATTTATCTAAAAGAAACTAGTAAAATAAAGAAAAAAAAATTTAATATGCTCACAGATAGTAGGAATGGAACGAGATTATCCAATTGAGCGATTGAATTTTCTCGTGGTTGTAGTTTGATGCTGAAGTTGTTTCTGCAGGAATCAATTCCTCTCGAGTTCGTTTACTTTGTTTTAGTTTTGTATTTTTTTTTTTTTTTGCCCTGTTTGTTTTTCTTACCTTAGCTTATTTGCTTTGTAATTTCCCCGGCAATGGTGACAAAAACTAAACGCTCCTAAATAATGCAATTTATATCCGCCAGTATGTGGTTGCAATGCAGTAATAATATCTCGATAAGTCTAAGGTCAATCCACAGCGAACACAAGAATAAACTTAGTCCGGCAAGGTCTACAATCAGAACAAAAGAATAATGAGCTCAGAATTAATTAAAATTGCAGGAAAGCTTCCAAAAAGAAAATAAAAATCAATTATTGAAGATGGTTAATCTAAATTATCAGACAGTAAAATTAAACTAATTTCAAGGATATATTCAAATAATATAAAAAGGTCTTAACAGGGTTTGATCTTGTAATAGGCCTACAGGTAGGTTCCCAAGATAGTTTTGATTAAAGAAACTCAAGATTCGATCATCCTCTTGGAGTTGATATTCAATTATTTACTAGTGTTCATACCAGGATCTCATTCATACCTATCTCAATTTATAAATCTATTTACAATGTATGTTTGAAGCTTAATCAAGAACAGTAAATTTCTAAAGTACTCTTAATAGGAATATGTATACAATTATAATCAATACCTTTATCAGAAATTCTAAGTATACGTATCCTTGCTTATAAATCAGTCTATACATACATGCTAAATATGATCAAGAATATTATTTTCGAAGATATTCATGGGCAAGAAAATAAATCTTGATCCAAGAACTTGAAATCTTAGAAAATAAATAACTATCTTGAATTTCTACTTGTAATCTAGTTACTTTCTCAACCCATACCAGGAACGGATTTAGCTACTAAAAAATATTATAAAGGCTACAAGAATGAAAATAATAATTCAAGAAAGAAAATACTGCATTAAAGAAAAATAATCTTGAATTCATAATAAGAATAAAAAGAAAAACTAAAGATGAAGACTAGAAATTAAAAGATTCTCCCCTGAAAGATGAAAAAATTGGCTGCCTCCAAAGATGGATATTCCAAAATCCTCCTAGAACCCTAGAATTCATCTCTTTCTTTAAAACATAAAACTCCTAAGTCTATTCTACTTCCTCTTGTCTATCTAAAACTAAAAAGTGAGTTAATCTAATAAATACCGTCATCAGGCGTATAGACGGGTTCCACTGAGTACTCAGACAGGCTAGGTCACTTCACGAAAGTTGTAAATCTCGAAAAGTTATATAAAATCGACAAATTATAGGCCCCAATAGCCTTTCTGGTTTGAGAGATATAGACTTTCAAAGTTTCAGCTCTGTATACTTCAGCAGCTTATACCACAGCTTCAGCAGCCTGTATCTTGACAGTAACCTCTTGAAACCTATGATTGAATTACATTCGAAATTATTCCATTTAAGCTTAAAACCTACATAAAGTATAATAAACTTAATTAATATCAAAATATAACTAAAAAGACATATATAATCATAAACTAATGTTAACAAAGTACTAATTAAGGACTTATAATTACACTTTTGAAGCACAATCATTGGTTGTGCTTTATTTTGGTTTCAACCTTGTTCTTGGATGAATGTCGACTAGTACAATTCTTGAACCTTGATAAATATGTATTAAGAAACAAAACTTAAATATATATATATATATATATATTCTGAAGTCATAATATAGAATTATAATAGAAACCCATTTTTTGTTTATATTGTACAGTCTGTGTTTTTAAGATTCATCCAGTACATTTGTTTCTATGAAACTAATGAGACCTGCACCAAATGACCCCTAAAAGTAGCTCATAATGACCTTATGCTTCATCAAATGTGAAGTCGCCAACTGAACCAATTGAGTTCAGAAAGAAAGGTTACATATGTTTCTTGTTATTCGATAATGTCCGTAAATCTCATGATTTAAGTATCCAAAGAATTATTAATGAATCTCGATATGAGCTTTCTTGAAAAAAAAAAAAAAAACACACACACACACACACACACGTGGGATGGCAGCTGCACAACCTAGTCATCCAACTTCCTATCCTAGCAGTCAAACAAGCCTAAGCTCACTGTCTAAGTACATTTCAGAGAATAAAGCCCTTATTGTAAATTTTCTCTACGAAGTGATCAGTGAAAATAACAGCTCCATTTATGCAAGATTATATATATATATGCTCTTCATATGTTTCTAAAGGACATATCTATAATCTATTCAGCTTTGTTCTTGATAGATTTCTTATACGAGAATATTATTTGACCAAAATTCTATAGTGTCTTCTTTATATTATTTTTGTGTTATCGTGATTTAGATTCTAAAACTTTGTTATCTTGTGGGTGTAGCATTCTGAAAATGTCAAACTTTACAAAGTTAGAATTTACCTCTCTTGACATTTCGGGCAAGAACTATAAATCATGGGTAGTTGATGTTGAAATTCATTTGTGTGCAAAGGCTCTTGAAAATACTATAAAAAAAAAAAAATGAAGAATCCTAGCAAGATCGTGCAAAAGTAATAATTTTTCTTATCCATTATATTCACGAAGAATTGAAAATTGAATACCTCACAGTAAAAGACCCACTGACACTATGACCAAATTTAAAGGAGAGATATGAGCTGCATAAGATCATATTTCTCCCCAAAGCTCGCTATGATTGACTGCACTTGAGGTTGTAAGATTTTAAAGCTGTTAGTGAATACAATTCTGCATCATTCAAAATCAGCTCACAATTAAAATTATATAAGCAAAATATTATTGTTGAAGATATGTTAAAAAAAATATACTTTACATTTCATGTCTTGAATGTGCTCCTGCAGAAGCAATATCGAGAGCGGTGTTTTAAAAAATATTCAAAATTGATATTATGTCTTCTTTTAGTTGAACAAAATAATGAGTTTCTGATGAAAAATCACCAGTCTCACCTGATCGGCTCTATACCATTCTCTGAAGTGAATGCGGTCTCATTTTATGGACATGGCCGCAGACTTGGCCGTGGCAGAAATAATTTTCGTCATCATGGGAGTTACCGTGGGGGTTATCGTGGAGGTAACAGTTATCATGCTTCAAGTTCTCGAATTAAGAATATCACACAATACCACCAGCAGTGAAATTAATCTGAAACAAAAGAAGAAAAGAAAAAATGTCTACAGAATAAACCTTCTAAAAATTATGAAGATATTTGTTATAGGTGTGACATGAAAGGACATTGGTCACGTACTTGTCGTACGCTCAAACCATTAACGGATCTTTACCAAGTATCAACAAAAGATAAAGGAAAAAATGTTGAAATGAATTTCACAAACTTTGATGACTTCATAGAAGTCACTCACCTTAATGTTTTAGATTTTTTTGCGGATCCTAATAAAAAAATAGATCACTTAATTGGTGACGGAAATGTCCGCACCAGCTAGTTTTATTTTCTTGTTTCTTATAATTCGTTATCTTTCTCGTGTAATGTTTTCTAGTATGTTTTCTTTTAATGAAGTAATATTTTTTTAGTATGTTTCATTTTTGTAAGCAATTTTTATATTTTGAGTATAAAAGTATGAAACATACCAATATATTAATTACTTTCAAGATGAATGATGAAAATATATGTCTAGTAGATAGTGCAACAACTCATACAATTGTTCGAGAAAAAAAATATTTTATAAGCTTAACATTAGCTGAAAATAATGTCAAGATAATATCTGGAACTACGAAATTAATTGAAGGTTCCAAAAGAACCAATCTATTATTGCCAAAAGTAACAAAACTGTACATTGATGATGCTATGTATTCAACTAGAGCAATAAGGAATTTGCTCAGTTTTAAAGATATACATAGTAATGAGTATCATATAAACACAACAAATGAAGATAATAAAGAATATCTTTATATTACTTCTATTGTTTCATGTCAGAAGTATATATTAGAAAAACTTACTATTTTCTCTTATAGATTATATTATACAACTATAAGAATTATGGGATCACCTGAAGTGATGCACCAGAAGTATTTTGACTCAAAGAGTTTTACACTTTGGCATGATCGTCTTAGTCATCCAAGATCAACGATGATACGTCAAATAATTGAGAACTCACATGGACATCCGCTAAAGAGCTAGAAGATTCTTTTATCAAATGATTATACATGTCCCGCTTATTCACAAGAAAAATTAATTGTGAGACCATCTCCTTCAAAAGTAGTAGTTGAATCCCCCAATATTTTTACAAAGAATTCATAGGGATATATGTGGGTCGATACACCTATCATGTGGACCATTTCGTTATTTTATAGTTTTAATAAATGCATCCACACGATGGTCATATGTTTGTTTACTTTCTACTCGTAACGTTAAATTTGCTAGACTTTTTGCTCAAATCATCAGATTACGAGTACAGTTTTTAGATTACCCGATTAGGTCAATACGACTAGATAATGCTGATGAGTTTACATCTTAAGCTTTTAATGATTATTGCATGTCTATAGGGATTGATGTTGAACATTCTATTGTACATACACAGACACAAAATGGTCTAATTGAATCTTTTATAAAAACTTCTTCGGCTGATAGCTCGACCTTTACTTATGAGAACAAAATTACCTATCTCTGTTTAGGGACATGCCATATTACATGCTGCATCATTGGTCCGTGTCCGATCTACTATTTCCCATGAATATTCACTATTACAACTTGTTTTTGGTTAACAATCAAATATTTCACATCTAAGAATTTTTGGTTGTGTTGTATATGTATCAATTGCGCCACCATAATGTACTAAGATGGGTCCTCAATGTCGACTTAGGATTTATATTGGTTTTGATTCTCCATCAATTATTAAATACTTTGAACCTTTAACCAGAGATGTATTCATGGCACTTTTTGTGAATTGTCATTTTGATAATACACTTTTTTCATCATTAGGGGGAGATAAGACGCAACTAGAAAAACAGCATGAGATCACTTGGAATGCTTTCACGGCATCTTATCTGGATTCTCGAACAAATTAATATGAATAAGAAGTTCACAGGATTATTTATTTACACAAGATTGTAAATCAATTACCTGATATGTTTACTGACACAAAGAAGATAACCAAATCATATATACCAGCGACTGATACCCTAGCACGTATTGATGTCCTTGTAAGATAATCTGCTAATATAACAGCAAATAAGTCTAAAGCACGTCTGAAACGTGGGAGACATGTCGGTGCAAAAGACACAATTCCTAGAAGGAGGAAGGCACAGGTACATAAGCAAGTTAGTATTCCTAAAAAAATTAAAATATCTAAACCTTTTAAAGAAGAAACTCCTGTAAAAGAATTATCAGAAGAGAAGCCTCCTGAAGAGATATTCCCTGCAGAGGAAATAGTACTTGAAAATAATGAAATTTCAATAAACTATGTGAATATAGGATAAAGATAGAATATAAATAAAATTATTGTTGACAACATATTTTCATTTCAAGTGGCTCTCAAAATTATAAGAAGTAATGAGGAGATAAAACCACAGATAGTTGACGAATGTCGACTTAGAAATGATTGGCCAAAATGAAAAGAAGCTATTGAGACAAAATTAAACTCATTAGCACAACGTAAAGTATTTGGACTTGTAGTTCAAACACCAGATGAGGTAAAACTGGTTAGATATAAATGGGTATTTGTACGAAAACGCAATGAAAAAAATAAAATCGTGCGATATGAAAAGCAACTAGTAGCACAAGTTTTCTCACAAAGACCTGGTATGATTATGACAACACATACTCTTCTGTAATTGATGCAATTACGTTCAAATTCTTGATTAGTTTGTCAATCTCAGAAGGACTAGATATGCGTTGATGGACGTAGTGACAACATACTTATATGGTGAATTAGATAATGATATATATATATATATATATATGAAAATTCCTGAATGATTTAAAATGCCTGAAGCAGATATTTCAAAATTTCGAAACTTATATTTTATCAAGATTCAAAGATCTTTGTATGTGTTAAAACAATTTAGACGCATTTAGTACATTCGTCTCAGTGAATATCTATTGAAAAATTCATATGTGAATAATACAATTTGTCCATGCGTCTTTATTAATAAATTTGAATCTGTATTTGCTGTTATTGCAGTCTATGTTGATGATCTGAATTTTGTTGGAACTCTCGAAGAGCTTACAACAACTGCTAATTATTTAAAGAAAGAGTTTAACACGAAAGATTTTGGAAAAATAAAATTTTGTCTTGTACTATAAATTGAGTATTTAGAAAATGGAATTCCCATCCATTAGTTCACATATACAGAAAAGGTTCTAAATCGATTTTATATGGATAAAGCTCATCCATTGAGTTCTTTCATGATTATTCGATTACTAGATGTACATAAAGATCATTTTCACCCTCAAAAAGACGGTAAAGAACTCCTTGGTCCTGAAGTACCATACCTCAGTGCTACTGGAACTCTTACGTATCTTGCAAATTACATAAGACCTAATATTGTATTTTCTGTAAATTTACTAGCAAGATATAGTTTTGAACCAACTCAGAGGCATTGGAAAGGGGTGAATCACATATTCTGTTACCTTCTAGGAACAACAAATCTGGGTTTATTCTATTCAAAGGGACCAGAATCGGAATTAGTTGGCTATGCGGATGATGGTTACCTTTTTTATTCAAATAAAGCACGGTCACAAACTGGGTATGTATTTACCTATAGTAACACTGCTACATCTTGGTGATTTGTGAAGCAGACAATAATTGCAACTTCTTTAAATCATTCTAAGATCATCGCAATTCATGATGCAAGTCGATAGTGTATTTAGTTGAGATCTATGATCTAACATATTCAAGAAAGTTGCGGACTATTCTCAATCAAAGATAGCTCAACGATGTTATATGAAGATAATATTGTATGTGTTGGCAATGCTTTAACGAGGCAATTTTAATACACCCACAACATTTTATGCTATACAAAATATTGTATTCTTTTTTCCTTCGTTAATGATTTTTTTTTCCATTGAGTTTTTCCTAACAAGATTTTAATGAGGCATATCTTGTGCTATAATCATCCAAAGAGAAGTGTTATGATTACAAAAGACAAATGATGAACGTCCACCACTCATGTGAATTCATGTGACCATGTTGGGTGATGAATTCCACTACTTAACCTGCATGAACTCCTCTCTACAAATAGAGAAATTTGACTATGAACAAAATACACACGAAGAATAGGAGAGTGAGAAGAGAGAAAAAAACAAAATGTGTAATTAAAATATTCAAGTTTAAATTGTATTTTATATTTTGTTCTATAATTTATATTTTATCCTATGATAAAAATAAGCCTTGAGTAATTCAAAAAACCTATCCCTAATAGTTTCAAAAAAACTATCCAATTATTATTTAACAATTTTAAAAAAATTAATTTTATTATATACTTTGTTTAGTTATTTTGCTTACTCTATATTTCTTTAGAATTATAACAGAAAACATGATTGGCCATTTCTATTGACAACATCCACAGTTTAGTTACGCCTCAAATTTCCAAAGAAAACAATGAAATCAAATATTAAAAGTCCCCGAAATTCTTCCTTTTGTTCTTACATGACTAAAAACAGTTCGCATTTTACAGGACAATCTGATGGAAACAATTTCTTTTAAGATCACAGTATCTGTTAGCCAGGGGAAGAGCTTTAGTCACACACTAGCAGAATGGGCAAATAGCAGCCACCATTTACTAATATACTGAAGCATGTTCCCAGCACATGAAAGCAACCGAGATACTGGTGTTGAGAAGGCCTCAGGTTGGTTCCAGGTCTCAACTCAAAAAACTGCTTTGCTTGACTGATCGATAACCATTAGTAGTAGTAACCAACAGCTTCCAACCCTCTAGGAAGTCCTTCAAGAAAAATCCCAACCCTTTAAAGCTATGATACATAGAAATATGCAAAGTTGAAAGACAGAAAACAAAACTGCAAATGAGAAGCTGAGCTAGTACCTAAGAAGCCGCCATGACAGAGTAAAAGCTCACCCTTGGAAGAAAGGGAAAAAAAAAAAAATTCAAATTTCAAAAAGAATATTATGAGTTACATCACTTTCCGAGAAAATTGCTTAGCTGATCTAGTTTGGATATCTTTTGTGTATATATTTGTGAGGGCAAAAAGCATTAGGACGAACACAACTTGGGCACTCATGATTCCAAAGTGGCTGATGCTGTTACCAATTTCCATCCAGCTTCCTGTATTTCTAACCTGTAGTCCATCAAAACATCAATCAGATCAGATCATAGAAAGGACACGTATGCTTGTCCTAGAAAATTCCAAAAAAAAAAAAAAGAATTATAAATGAAATACATTAAAAGGAACAAATATGTTTGTTGATTTTAATAAAGTGTACACAGAATATTACTGATCTCTTCGCTGTAACAGCATCCACCGGCAAATCCCATGAGACCTTAGGTCAGAGTTCAGAAGTTAACGCCACCATGCGCTAAAGAATTGTGAGGGCTATTAAGAATGGACTGCATGCTGTATGCGGTAGCACACTTTTTTTATACCCCGTATTTAGTGAAATTTGTTGGTTCAAGTTTTCGGTAAAAAAGAGATTTAGTTTGGCTGGCAGCTGATCAAGTTTTGCTGCTCTGCAAGGATTTGGCGTAACTGCCTGGGCAACATTTGTGCTAGCCTACATGTCTTTAGTTTTGTTTAAATTCCTCAATGCTTTGACGTAATCTTACTGGCTGAAGTTCCATTTAAGTTTCTCCAACCCCCCAAATTTTATTCAATATAAACCAACTAAATACAAATGGAAGACACACAATGCAAGTAATTATGGTAACTGGCAGTTGCCACAAAGAAATTGCAAACATCATCAGCAGCTAAAATGTTGTTATTTTCCTGAAAAATATAAATGTTTCAAGATTCTGGTTTTTCACCTAAACATGAACATAATCTCTTAGCACATAAAGTCCATTAACTTTGTCTGGTATATAGTTCCTCGTCAACTATCAATTATTATTTCTTGCAAAATCCAACAATAGGTTCTGGATGAGTGCTGAGTCTGCTGATAAATCTTGCAAAAATTAAGGGGAGTGATTTTGTCAGTAGCGGTATCATCTGGGCAAAATTATGGATAGCATCCCCAGTGTGATCAATCCAAATTAGACATATAACAAACAGGTATAAAACAGGAACAACTCAAAGGCATTAGTAACTACTGTGAACAAAAACTTTGAAACTTTTGTATCTCAAGTGACTATCAAAATAAGCCCATTTGTTGCAATAACTAAATAAAAGCAATCACAGCAATCCTAAATGAGATAGGAGATTGAAACCCATTAACAGAAACATATTCAATCCAGAAAGAATTCTAGTAAAGGACTACCATGGACCATACCAGGAAGAAGAAATGGATCGTCATTACATCTGAGCATAATATGACGAGAAAATAGTATCCCAACCGTGGAACTCGAATTAACTTTGTTATAGCACTAAATGCACATCTGCATCCACATTTAGAACAATAGAATAAATCAGAATTTGTTAATCATGCAGAAGCTGAAAGAGAACTCAATATTGTTGCAGATTGCACAAAGTAATCTGCGACTGGAAAACGAAATCCAACTTGTAGGATTTCTATAAAAAGATGAACTTAAAAATCTCTGTGACAAAAGTCAAGAATTAGAAAATAAAGGTAGTGTACTCTGCTTTTAGTAGGTTTAGAGATTATAAACAGAGAAAAAGATCTGCAGTGTTTTCAGAAATGTGATGAACATGCTGCAACTTATAGCAAGCTATTTATTCATCAACTCAAGTAAACATCTAGGAGCCACAGTATAGCTGCTCCATATTTTTTACTTCCTTCAGAATTACTTGCATCCTGCTAATAAGCCTTGAAGCACATTGTCTTTGTGAACATATTTTTCCATGAGAACCCAATTACTTAAAACCCATCCGTAGCTGATTCATCTCGGAATTTGACTATGTAATGATGTTCTGTTTTTCCCACAAACATTCATTTACCCTTGCCATTTTGTGCCTATTATTAACATCTTTAACATTGATAATTGTCTATTTCCACCAACATTTACGCCTTTCTGCATGTTTTCAATCCCTCGAATTGAACTCAAAAGTTTTCACTCGGATGTCTTCAGATTCATGTGGATCTCATAAAAATATGTGGTTACCAAGAAAACTAATTTAGATGGTCCGCCTGCTCAGACAGAACTCTCTTCTGTTACAAGGCAGAAGCAGAATAAGAAAAGGAAAGAACATACATTTGGAGAATGGATTGGCTATAGTCCAACCCCAACAGCTGATATTACAAGAAACATATTCAAACCTAAAACCCACATCCTACATCCAAACCCACCCAAATAAATGCAGGAAATTTAACATGATAAAATAATGTATAAAATTTTGATAGTGGATTTCCAAAAAGCCAAACAAGGAAACTGGGTTGGTTACTTTCTGAACAGAATACAAAAGCAACTGAACAACTACCACAATCTGTAAGTTAAAGCAGAAAGCAGACAAAAACTTCCACTACAATAACCTAGAACATTGATAAAGCACCTTCTCAACGTGATTTTAGAGTCTCATATTGTGTTAATGGAAGAATGATATGACTACTAATCAAAAAAAGGTGGAAGACTGAGTGTATGGAGGCCATTACCAGCAATAAAGTAATGAATGTGGTAGATATACTTACATGACAAGCATGAATGGTATAAATAATTTGAATATAAGTAGGGCTGCCATGAGAAATGGCTGCAATTCAAAAGCAGATCATATCAGTTCAGGGCCAAGTATCCTAGAAGAAACTGGAAACTATCTAAAAAAATGTCAACCTTCTACTTACACTGAAGATAGTTATGAACCGATATACAGATGAAATCTCGAAGCTTGCAATACTTGCGAAGTTGCCCGTTCCAAAGAATGCGACATTAAATAAGACCATCTAAAATAGCAAAAGCACATTAGAGCAATGAATATTTCATGGCCATTTGAATTTTAGAAAAGCTTCTAATCTCAAGGATCCACTTCAATTTGGACAGGCCTTAAAATTGTACATGGCATTTCAATCGAGAAATCTGTTATCTCTGCTAATTAAACAATACTAGCCATCTCTCAAATGAGACATAAAGTTATATATCTTGTCATGTCAAGAAAACCTGAAACAATTGCACTACCATGAAATATCATGAAGTTCCGTATTATTCTTAACGGCTCCAATTAGGTGATGATACCATCCAAAAAATCAACTGGACATCAAAATACACCTTCAATAAATTGTTCAACTCCCTCGTAAGATTTAACGTACACAGCACAAGTGTGCTCAGACCTACACAAAAGGTTGATGTCAATGTTTTTCTTATAATGATGAATTTCATTCCAAATACGGGCACTCCTCTAACTCCAGAGGTATATTTACAAAACGGTAGCATCCAAAAATTGCTTCTTTATTAAAAAATCCAAAACCAATGGTAGGCTCCAAGATAGTATATGCGCAAAAGTGGTTCCAAAGTGTTTAAAAGAACACAAGAAGTTCGGCAGTCCGCCATTGGAAATTGGTATATTCAATTTTGAAGTACCAGCTGTGATGAGTTTAAAATAACCAATTAAAGATATAATGTAAATTTCGCAATTATGCAAACTTATATTAGAGCTATAGGAAGAGGAAAAGGAAGATGGAGGTGTTTTAATTGCTTAAGCCAATCAAGGTCATTAAATATACCTTTTTAGTAAGTAAAAGATAAATAAAAGAAAGGCACCAAGAGGGTGCTTCCTAATATACTATAAGAGAATTCGAAAAAAAGACCAATACCATCTATACTCGTATCTTACTTGAAAGACCACAAAATCTAAAAGTCAGTTCAAGGACGAATCAACTCTACCCAAGAACAAACTATACAAAAGAGATCAAATTCTACCATTCAATTTTAAAAATAGGTTCTTCCACTGCATCAAATGCCCTTCAATTCACTCAACCAAAGAATCTGCAATCAAGCCTCTTTCCTTCTCTTCCCCACTTTAGACCCCCCTCTAGAATGGATAAAATCCATCATGTTCCTAGGAAACACCACTCTAGACCAGACATAATTAGAATAGAAAACCAAAGGTTTCTAGCCACTGTACAATGAATAGAGAGATGACTGACTGATCCCCCTTCTTGCTCACACATGCAACACGAATTAACATGGATTTGGTGCTTCCTATTCACGTTATCAATGGTAAGGATCTCTCCATGCACCACCGCTCACACAAAAAATGCAACCTTAGATGGAACCTTTGACACCCAAACCCCTTGGTAAGGAAAGGATGAATCTATATGACCCACTAAGGCTTTATAAATATATTTCACCTCAAAACTTCAGGAGTTCAATCTCGTCGATGACAAAACAGCCTCTCGCTTTCCTATACATGAAATAGCATAAAAAAGTACCAAGACGATCCATCAACTCCTCCAACTATCAATCATTTAACCCTTAACAAAAGACAATATCTGAAAAAAACTTAAGTACCTGCATTTTCAAATACTCTCTAATGGTAGCTCCCTTATTAATCACAAAACACGCAAGAAAGAATTCTCCAACTTCTCGTCCCCATAACAATTATGACTCCAAAAGCATATCTTCTCACCACTCTCAACAACCAACCAAGTATGAAACAAAACATCATTTCACCTTTGTTTGGATACGCTTCCAAAGCCCCCGTAACACGACATAGAAACCTCCATTGAAGACCAATCCCCCAATGTACGTCAATATTTCAACTTCGCCACCCTTGCCAATGCATATCTCCAAAGCCATTTTTCCAAGAGAGCTTGATTGAAAATTTAAAGCCTTTGAATCCCTAGACTACCTTCTCCAAGAAGGGTACAAACTGAATCCCAATCCACCAAATGATATTTGAATTCCTCTCTTATCCCCCACCCAAAGAAAGCCTCTTTGCATATTTTCAAGTCTATTTCTGGTAAGTAAACCCATTTCTGACAGTTATTATCTCTTCCATGCCGCCAAACGTCTTTGAAAATTTTCATTAATTGAATCCCAAACGTGTTTTGCCTTAAAGGAAAAGCCAAGAGGTAAACCCAAATAAGTTAAAGGCAAGGATTCCACTTTACAACCCAAAATGAAAGCTAAAGCTCTTACATAGGACACATCACCAACTAGAATCAAAGCCGATTTTCCTAGGTTCCCTCAAGCCCCAACAATGCCTTGAAACAAAGAATCATACAATGGAGATATCCTAATTGTGGCACATTTACACGATAAAAAATAATAGAATCATGTGCATAATGCAGAAAGGGACACCGATAATAAGAAACCATCACCTCTTCCAACCTCAAAATCTTCCAAAAAAAGACACCCTGCATAGCCCTCTCAATCATTCTACTCAAAACCTCCATACCCAATATGAAGAGGAAAGGTGATAGAGGGTCTCCTTCTCGCAATCCTCTTGAAGTTTGAAAGAAACCAACTAGAGAGGATTAAATTAAGAGTAGAGCCCTAACAGTAGAAATACAAATTAAATTTCAAAGAAATGGTGGGGAAGGTAGTCTCAAAATCTCAAAATACTTTTGTTGCCAGAGAGATTTTGGATGCGGTGTTGGTGGCCAATAAGAGTCTAGAATCTAGGCTTAGAAGCCGAAGACCGGGGTAGATTTGCAAGCTAGACATTGAAAAGACCTATGATCATATTAACTGCAGCTTCCTAATAAGAGTCTTGGAGAAGATGGGGTTCAGGGTTACATGGAGAAAGTGTATTTGCTTCTGTGTGTCCATTGTGAGGTTCTCAGTTTTAGTCAATGACTCTTTGGCAAGTTTCTTTCAATCTCAGGGGAGATCCGCTTTCCCCTCTGCTCTTTATTTTAGGAATGGCAGTCCAAAGCAGCATATTGAGGAAAGTAGTTTGGGGCAATTTTATTGAAGGCTTTGAGGTGGACAGAATGGGAGGTCAAGTGCTTTCAATTTCACATCTGCTTTACGGGGATGATGCTTTGATTTTTTGTGGGGCTAATGCTCAACAGTTGAGTTTCTTGAGATGTGTTCCGCTTTGCTTTGAGGTTGGTTTGAAAGTAATCTTCGAAAAGTCTTCCTTGATTCCAGTAGGGGATGTGCCAAATGTGTATGATCTTGCTTCCATTTTGGGATGTAAGGTGGAGGGATTGCCTTCTGTCCATCTAGGTTTACCCCTGGGCTTATCCTTCAAAGCTAAGGCAATATGGGATGGGGTCATTGAGAGATTCCAACGTAGGTTGAAAAAGGCAATAATTATCCAAAAGGAAGGAGACTTACATTGATCAAAAGTACTCTATTGAGTCTACCTGCCTATTTTATGTCTCTCTTTACCATTTCAGTATCAGTTGCTAAGAGGCTGGAGAAGTTGCAAAGGAATTTTCTTGGGGGGGGTATCGGGGATGAGTTCAAATATCACCTTGTTGACTGGGATGCTGTGTGTTCTCCTTTTAGAGAAGGTGGTTTGGGCATCCGTAATCTTGTCATTTCCAATCAAGCTCTTCTAGGTAAGTGGTTGTGGAGATTTGCGTGTGATAGGGATAAGTTTTGGACGAGGGTAGTGGTTTAAATATGGAGATGATTGGGGAGATTGGTCTACTTTGCGAGTGTCTGCTTCTCACGAGAAAGCCTTATGGAAGGGTATTAGAAACATGGAATGTTGGTTCGTTTTTTGGAACCAAACGTCTTTTGTGGTGGGTGATGGTTATAAAATCCATTTCTAGAGCCACCAGTGGTGTAGGGAGGAATGGTCGGAGGTGGTCTTCCCTAATCTTGCTAGGATTGCTAGCAACAGAGCTGCGGCAATGGGTGATTACCTTGTCTGTGATAGCTAAATTATTTTCTAGAATATTGCTTTCAGAAGAGAGTTTAATGATTGGGAAGTGGGGGAGATGGTGGTTCTTCTGGAAGTGCTTTATGATCTCCAACTTGATGGAGTAGATGATGACTCCCTAACGTGGTCGAGTTTTAAAGGGGTAGCTTTTCAAGTGAAGTCTTTTTTCCGAATCCTCCAAGGTAATCATTGCATTTCTTTTCCTTGTAAAGGAATTTGGGCATCTTAGGCTCCATCCAAGGTAGCTTTCTTTGCTTGGATGTGTCCCATGAAAAGATTCTTACCATTGGTAACCTCATCAGAAGGCAGCATATCCATGTCAATTGGTGTTGTATGTGTAAGGTGAACAGTGAGTCAGTGGATCACCTTCATATTCATTATGGTGTGGCCTCGGAAGTTTGGGCTTTGATTTTGAGATGGTTTGGTATCGAATGGGCTTTTCCCAAGAATGTTTTGAATTTGTTACTCTCTTGGGGGGGTGCGAGAGTTGGGAGGAGAAGGAAGAAGGCATGGATAATGGCCCCTCTCACTTTGATGTGGATCATTTGGTGCGAGTGGAATAGGACTTTTGAGGGAGTGGAGACTTCTATTCTCCAAATTAAAAGTAGATTCTTGACTTTACTGTATAGTTGGTTCAAGGGTTCTGTTGATTCATCCTTGAACCGATTTTTAGATTTTGTGAAATTTTGTGACTAATTGTTTGTATAGCTGGTATAAGTTGCTTTTTGGCTCTTGATATAAGGGCAGCACTCCTGTTGTGCCCTTTTTATCCTTAATATATTTACTTTACTTATCAAAAAAAAATTAAATTTCAAACATACTCACAAACACACTCATGAATGCACATACACACGAGAAAAGAAAAAAGAATGTGAAGGAAGGAAGAAAGAAAGAATTTAAGGAATAAATCACTGAAAATTAAAAGCAACCTCTAATTCAACACTTTGATACAAACAAGGCATGAAAATCTGCATTGCAGGTCAATGAGTCAAAATTCCTTCATTAGCATTATTAAAGAATTTGAAGACCCTATTATTGAGCAGGATGAGATCGTCCTTCCAAAGGCAAAACAAAAAACTGGAAAGGGTCCAGCACTATCAACAATTATTCAGGTGTACTTCAAGATATGTACCCCTCATATGAAATCCTCTGACCTGTCACAAATAAAGCTCTTGAGGTGCAAGCATCACGTCTTCTAGTCCTAAAATTTAGTTTCTTATAAACTCAAGCACCTCTTTTCTTATAAGTAGCTCAAGCACCCTTTGCAAGGCATACCATGTAAAAATGATCATATCTTAGAGAAGCATGAAATTGAAATCATCAGGAACTGGCTCTGATCCAAAAAATACAAAGAAACACGTAACATTATTCTAATTAATATAAGGAGAAAAAAAAACAAGATATAACAAACCTCATGCAAGTATTTCAGTAACTTATCACAGACGGAAGGGAGGTGAGTGCAACAATAGGAAGGAAATTTTCATTAATTGATAAAACGAAAAAAATAAAATAAATCATTTAACTTACAAACGTCAGTGGAATCCTCATGTCGGACAACTGCAAGCCTCTATTATCATTTTCAAGAATGATGTTATCCTCCACAGCTTTAATTGAAGTTGAAGATGTTCTCATCTTACTTCCATAGAGAAGTGTGTTTTCATACAGGATCCAAGCCATAAGTGCAAGAGCAAGTGCAGCATAGAAAACAGCTTCATATCTGCACAGGTTTCCAAAAAGGATTTTCTAATATCACTGCGTCTCAAAATTCTGCCATCCACACAACTTTTCAATAGTAGTACCATAAGAGTAATTTATAAGTGAAAGATACCCAATTGATAGAAGTAAGAAAGTGGGTGCAAAACCAAGAAATATTGAAGTCAGCCGGGACAAAAGGCCAGTTGCTGAAAACAGCGGGAGAACCATTGAGAAACCTATGATAAAACAAATCAAAGAGTATCCGTAGGTTAACACACCATATTCATAATAGGAATAGACATGCAGTAAGAAATACTTCCAGATTAAAAATGCAACATGGTAAGTACTTGGGTAAGCCCCTGACAGTGAAGTTCTAATTAGTATACCTACCAACTAATCTATGAACTTCAACCAGCAATTATAGGTTACAAGGTTGAGGTGGTATTTTCAGAATAAAAACTCATAAGACATGTCAATTATTAATTGAATATGAGGCAATAAGCAGTGAGACTCACAATAACTGCGTTTTTGTGAAAATTAATAAGGAACATATGCTCTAAATTAAGAATTAGTAATGGATAAAATATCAACTAAAAATTGGTTTCAAAATAAAAGCAGAAAA
Source organism: Euryodendron excelsum (assembly GCA_033060915.1). Classification (NCBI taxonomy): domain Eukaryota; kingdom Viridiplantae; phylum Streptophyta; class Magnoliopsida; order Ericales; family Pentaphylacaceae; genus Euryodendron; species Euryodendron excelsum. The sequence goes on along the minus strand of CM065383.1, from coordinate 3,224,486 downwards.
ACAAGGGAAGGGGGCAATTATTCTGAACTTTATAGCAAAGCTTAGAACGGTACAAGTAAGAAGAACATGAGTGAGAAGTGAAAAAGTCAAAATTATACCAGCAATGGACCAGTTTATCAATTGGTGTAATGCAAGAAGTTCTTGCTTTTGTGTTCTGTGAGATGTTGATAATGGCACCATCACTGATGATAACCCAACCAAAAGAGCCTGAGTTTAATGTAGCAAATAATAAATAAATAAATTACATTCATATCAGTTCATAAACGAAATCTAGAAACTTGCACTCCCAATAATAGTAAAAGACATTACAGACCTGCAAATGGAACAGCATAGGGAAACCGAGGTTCTTCACATCACGATTAAGGAGACCATGCCAATACTTGTTCGCCTCAGCATGCAGATCCAGATAAGTCGCAACTCCTCCTATAACAATAATCATAGCTCCACTTGCAACTCTATGGACAAATAATGGTAAATGCATATACCTCAGAATAGAATTAACAGAAAACGTAATAACACTGACTTGAGGTAATAAAACAGTAATTGTGCGCTGCATTTAGGATTCCACAATTCACTTAGTGCATTTGTGAGTCCCAAATTCACTAAGTAATCATATAGTAAATCAAACCTTAAAACCACAAGATGATGGCAAGATAACACAGGACTTGATAGAACAGTAATAATCAACAATCAAAGGTGGTGTTGAGGACAACCCTTGCTTAAAAAATGGAAATAATCAACTGCCTAAAATCCATTTGAAAGACAGAAACCAATTTATTTGAATCTGAAACATATCATGGAACTAAAACAATTGAGTTTCAAGAAGTCCTTTAAGATGTACTTTTTTTTGGCTAGATTACTCCTTCACCACAACCCTATCCTCAAGGTATATTCGTATTATCTAAGCTTGTGGACCTAAAATCTAAGAAGCATGGAAATAGACATGGACATGAGTGTTGGACACGCCGACACATCAATTTTAAAAAAATGCAGGACACGACACGACAGAGATATGGCAAAAGAATATATTTTTATATTTTTTTATATGTCGTATACATAAATATTTTACAAAAAAAAATAAAAAATATACAAGATAACACCAATTAAAATAAATAAAACAATATATTTCACTACTTAATTGGCAACAAGTCATTTACAATTAGTTAATTGCATTCCAATAAAAATGATAAAGTAAACAAACGCATTAATAACAAAAAAATTATTCCATTAATACATAATACTATAAAGTCATAAACTACCGAAAACATTAAAATGTCATTACACTTCATCAACTATCCATCATCATTTAATATAAAAATCATAAAGAACACTCAAAACAAATTAACCACCAATATAAGTAGCATACTTGTTTTTCTTCTTCTTTTTTCTTTTTCTTCTTCTTCTTCAATCCAACAATTATTTTTAAAATTTATAGTTGAGCCCTTGCCCTGCCCTAAAGTGTCCAAAATGGGATCCGCGTGTCCAAGCCGTGTTCGTGGAGTGTCCGATGTAAAATTAAATAAATATATCATCGGACAAGTAAAACAGAGTGTCCGACATGAGTACAGCTTCTCCAACAGAGTGTCCATGCTTCCTAGTCTAAAATCGAAATTTCAAGTGCTCCACCATGATTGAACCTAACTAAGCTGAGCATACTCCTAGAGCTTAGCTCAACTAACAAAAAAACATGTAGTCTCCAGCTCCACTCAACTAGCTTCAAGAAGGAGCTTGAAAGAGCTTTAAGCAACCCAGGCTTGTGCTATTCATGAGGTACTTGGCTCATTTTACAGTCCAATTTTATCATGCATATCATCCAAAAACTTCAGTTTCAAGGAAACTGAATACTTCAAGAGCAGATAATCAGGACAACACATCAACAGAATTCACAATAATGAAAGCACAGAGACAGATTCAAGGTAGGTGACTTACACTAGCAGAGTATTATCTGGAATTTCTGCAGGCATCAAAGTAAAAATAGACAAGAACCAGCATGAAAACCATACAAAAATTGGTATCCCAGATTTCCACGGAATTGAGTAATAAAGATGAATTGAAGCAATGACCCCCACAATCAAGAAACACAAAGTATAGAGCTTCCTCTCCGTGAAGCTATGTACCTGCATAAGGTACCAAATAAAAAAAACAAACAATGCGGTTCAGACTGCTAGACTATCAATTTCCAATGATCAATGGGGGGATAACTTATAGTATGTTAGGCAGCCATACCAGGAGTTCAAGAATAACTACTGACACAGCACCGGTGGCTACAAGTTTAATGATGTAACTAGATTGTCTCCCAAGTAGATCTCTCCATAACGCTTTCAGAAACTGATATTCACTGAATATTTGAGTCCAGAGAAATACAGTCATTGCAGTGTAAGCATGATAAAGGGGAGGAGAGCGCTCCTTAAGCAGCAGGAAACAAAGGGATCCCATGAACAGACATCCACACAGATGCACCTTCCATAGAGAAGAAAAAATGTTAGGTACATATAAAATTAGGAGCAGAAATAAGTTTAACTAATTATGAAAACAACTAAGATACAAAATTGACGGAATGAAAGGAAACTCATGAAAGCTACTTAAGTGTATAATCGAGCCACTTGTCCCAAAAAAAAATATTTAATGCAGCCACAGAAGTCTCGAGTGAATCTACACTCTACTCAATAAGAAAAAACAATGAGCAAACCTTCTCTGTTCTGCAGAACATACTAGTTTTGTGAGTTATATGTTCTGTGAGTTTGAAGACCACAGATTTCACGAGTCAGAGACGTTTAAGTCAGATCAATAGTTGAGTGTCCTTTCTCTGGTAAGGCGAGAAACTTTAATATATTCCTCATTTCTCCATTCTGTCCATCTCTATTATCTTCTAACTGGGAGTTTAAAATATTGTTCTAGCCTGGAAATCAACATTGCAAAATAACACTCTTCCTGTCTTAAAGTCAATTGGCCTTCCCAGATGGAATCCCTCTCAAAACAAAGTGAGCTCCAATGGGTGTTGCTTAAGAGCTGGTGGTGACAGAAAAATAGTAGTACAACCACTCTGTACAATACATTACATTCCTGAAACTTACTGATATCATATGACCGCCAAGGCATGCCATGGGAATCACACTTTAGTCATCCAGGTTTAAGGCTTCAAGGCGCACAACTATTTCACACATCTTTTCTTTTTCTTTTTTTTTTTTAGTCGTTTGTGTGTGTGTGTGTGTGTGTGTTTGTGTAACAAATCCACCTTTTTCTTTTGTTTTCTCGATATTTTTTCATATCACATTCTAAGAAGTGAAGCAAACATAAAAGATTACCTTTCCAATATTGTTTCTCAGATGAAGCGCTTGCTCCTTTCTAGTAAATTTTCTCAGCAAAGAAGTATAGGATTGAAGCACATGCAGAATAAGATAGCTCATCCAACCAATGTAGCCAAGAGTAATTACAGTCATCAGCATCAACCAGTCATAAGTTTGAAAATAATTTAGTCCTTCCAATGCCAAGCTCCTGAGGTTTTGTGACAGTTTCATTGCAGCTTCATAGTCTCTGATAGATATCAGATATTCAATTTGATCCAAAACTGAAGAATACTGAACCAGTGGTTTGAAAGGCTTGAAATGTAATGAATGTGACTGCTTTAGTACTAAGTTTTGTCAAGAAAATTGGCACAAAATGCAAACTCATTCCTTCTCTACCTTCTGAGATACCCCAAAAGGAGTAATCAAAATAATTTGTTAAATGCAAAAACAAACAAATGTAACATACTAACAGAGGTCACATGCCAGGTAAACAGTGAGCAAAGCAGTGAATGGTAGAGAAACAACAAAGAAAAAAATGTGAACTGACGGAAATTGCGAATTGGAAATGTTTGAAAATCCACCTCAGAAAGCAACATCAAGATAAATAACTTCCTTTTCTAGTTTCAAAAAGGAAAACAGTCAACAATGTTTATATTAGTTGGCATTGAAATAACCATTAGCTGGATAAAAATCTAAAGAAAGTTAATGAAAAAGCTTCAAGAAAGTAACTATTTTTACCATTTACCTAATTAGTATATAATCAATATTAATTCATGAAAGGATACATGACTTGTGAAGAAACTGGTTGAGGATTTGCTTTGTATTAGCTAACACAGCTTCAACTTCTTCTGCCTGGACACAATTAAACAGAAATCCCACTCACTTTTGCACCAATGTCAACTTAAACTGGTGGAATTCAGCAAAGGAGAATTCAATAACAGAAGTACATTTCGAACTCGTAAACATAGCACATCATCCTTTAGTATTAAAGAATTCCAACTCACCTCATTTAAGTTAACATAACCGAGCGGCAAATTTCCAACGGAGTTAACAGGACATGGCAGACCAAGAAGAGTTGACTGCCGAAAATACAATTAGTGTATCAGAAAACTCAATCTCAAGAGATGCTTCAAAGGACATAATTACAACAGAGAATTCCAGAGAGAAACAAACTGTTTAACCATTAGTGGTGCAATATCTGCTTGATTAACATCCACCCTTTCTATGCCATCAAGGCCCCATTCTGTAGGTGTTGGCATGTCATGCATATGTTCATCAATAAAGCGAATGCCACAATCAGAATGGTTATTGCTGGACGTTGGCATGGGATGTCCAACACCTGCTCCCCAAGCCACAAGGGGAGTATCAGTGTTTGAATGATGCCCATCTCCATGACTTCCTATAAGGAAAACAGCAATAACTCAGCATTTTAGTTGCTATAACTACTGAAACAAAAGAAAAAGTTCCGAAACAAACATCATCTCAAGCTCATGGAAGTAGAAACATCAAATCTCTAAAGAGCACTATCAGAGACATTCAGATTCAAGGCCCAAGAGCCAATGATTTAACTAAAAAATTTTGCCACACTATGATAAAGGGGTAACATGGTGTCAAACCAGTTGAAAACCTGATGTTTGGTCTAACCAGAATGTTACTTGATATCCATGTCAGACTATCTACGTGTGTTTATTAAAGAACTTAAACATCTTAGACAGACTTATTATTTGGATGTAAACTAATTTTTGCACCAGAGAAGTGTAATTAAAAACTAAACAAATTAAGATAATCAGCCAAGTCGATGGGCCAGACAGTTTAATTTCTTCATCTATAGGTATTTGTCCATTATGGTCTCAGATACACGAAGCCAAAATGGTTTTCAAACAAGTTACAATGTTCTAACAACAGGACTGAACTGGCTTATTGAATCACTTGGACCATCAACTGCTCGGCATTCCAGTTCGGGATGAACCCCAAATCAGTTCTGTAGGGAAAACTGGCTTCCTTTATTAAGTTCGCTCAAAACTGTGAACCACTTGAACCAGATATGGCTCGCTTAAACTGTTCCAGATTCAATAGATAAAGACAAAACACACTTTCTCTTTTGCTCACATACACAATTCCCTTCACTTAGAATCAACCCATTCCCCTTCACCTTTCTTTTTATGTTTGGGTACCCATGGGGTGGTGTAACTGAAACTGACAAATTGTTTCTTGATGGGTTTGCTGAATTTTTTTCCTTTTCTCACGTATAAAATTTATGCAAAGTTAAGGCCCGTGATTTGAAAGCACATTAACCTTTGATTTAACAGGGATGCATGTGAAGATTATACGAAATGTGAAACCAGTTTCTGAATGTTTCAATTTTATACTATAATTAATTAAATCAAAATATATACGACATAGTGCTTATGTCGCAACCTCACAGGTTAACCTGATCGCTTTTATGGGTTGGCCAAGGGACTGGTTTGAAAACATTGAAGCTAGGAACTGTATGTGCATTCATGAACATTATTGTAGTAGTAACATACTAGCAACATATAGTCCTTCAATATCAGCTCATATAGCACATATTCCATAATTTATTCATAGTGTACTCTCGGTTCCATAATAAAATTCCGCCAAATGATATGCATTATTCTTTTTTTATCAACTAATGGAACCACTAAAAAATCCTTCTACATCAAGCAAAACTCATTCTCCACTTCGGTGATTTGGATGTTTTTGTAGAATCATCAAATTTAGTCCACTTCAACAGATCTTTGTAGGCTTATTGCTGCAACTATAAATGATGTTTGTTTTCTATCCATACAATATATGCACATGCTGTAAACAGTGCGACCAAGATTAACTTGCATGTATGAAGAAAGAAAGATGTATAAACTTTCTTATGTCAAAGCAGTATCACCAAGAAATAGACAGTTTTTCCTTAACCATTCCACTTATAGGGTAGAGAAACACATCAAGAGATACACAAAGTCTAGTCATCAGAGGAAATTGGATGGAGGTATTGTGAATTGAACATTCTATCAGGTTCCATGTTAACAACTATCAAATTGGCAAAGCTGTAGTTCAAGGTAATGTAGTTCAACTAGGTGAACATCCAATCTGAATTCATTTTCCACGCCCTCTCCATAGACTTCGGGGTGAACATCTGGAAATACATCCAATCTACATCAATTTTCAACGATCTCTCAGTAGATTTTAGGGTGTACAAGATTCAACAGAAGTTATTTTTATGACAAAAAGATACCAAATCCGGAAATAGATCCAAGCTATCTTCATTTTCCACAATCTCTAACTAGATTTTAGGGTGTACACAGATTCAACAGAGGTTATTCTAGGACAAAAAGTTACCAAATCCAGGGATACATCCACATTTGTCTGGCTCCAAAGTTGTTTCTCTTCATGTGTTCAAGCAAATTCACATTTTCATACATCATTAAGCATTTAAATTTTGAATATTATATGACAAGAAGGTATACTTCCTGGTGGGATATGGGGTTTTACTAAATTTTTTGGGCTCAATCAATTTGACTGGTCCCATTCAATACTAAAACATTAAGTTATTTATCCAAATTGATATCTTATTTTTCAAGAAAAAGGGGGGTTTTCTATAGACTAATTGATTGCACTTCAAAAGTGCAATTATAAGACCTTAACTTGTGCTTTGTTACACTCAATTTAGGATTGTATATGCCTTTTTAGTTATATTTTAGTATTAATTAAGTTTATTTTGCTTTTTATAGGTTAAATTGGACTTCGGATGCATTTCAGGCAAATGTTTCAAGAAGATGCTGTCAGAGTACAAGTTTCCGAAGCTATGGCATAAGCTGTTAAAGCACACAGAGCTAAAATTTTGGAAGGACATATCTCTCAAACCAAAAGGGCTATCAAGGTCTATAATATATCATTTTCATGTAACTTTTGAGAAGAATTCAATTATGCCCGTTCGAAGGGCATTTGAATGCTTTTTGATGCCGTTCGAATAGTGAACAGTAACCGTTGGAACTCACTTCGAATGTGTTCACGTTCGAACAGAACACCGATTTTCTTAACCATTCGAATGGTATTGTTCATGCATTCGAACGCAGTGTTGATTTTGACTTTTTGCAGCCTATTTAAGGCAGATTTGGGCCTAGTTTGAGAGAGCTTTTTCATATTACGTTTTTCTAGGTTTTAGGAGTAGTTTAGAGTAAAACTTTACAGCTTTTCATAGTTTTTCAATTCCCGTAATCAGATTTCATAATTTTTATTCAATTCTTGCAATTAGATTCAGTTTTCAATACATGTTTTGTATCTATCATGGTGATGAGTAGCTAAATTCTATCTTGGGATCAATTGTGAAGATCAATTGAAGATCTTGAATGAAAAATAGAGGTAAATTGATTTTTAATGTTTAAATCTTATTCTTCTTAATTCTTTGGGATCAAACCCTAGATATTTATGAAAACTTAGATGTTCAATTATGTTCGGTAATATTTATGCATGAACTCTTGTTTAGTATATGTACTACACGAATAGATGGTATGGATCTTTGATTCTAAAACTGATTCAATCTAGAATAGATATTTACGAAAACCTAGATGTTTGATTATACTTAGCAACAAGTCGATGGTATGCATATTTGATTCTAAACCTGATTTATTCTACGTTTGATTGTTAAAGAATAGTTGTTTTTATCACTAAATCTTCCGAATCAAGGACTTACGACGTAGTTAATGATTTAAGTTATCAAAACCCTCCATTAGAATTCTGAATAAAATGATTGGTTGGATTAATTGATTTCAAGACTTTATTTTATTGTTTTTATAGTTTAATTTAGATAAATCAAACCCTTTTCTTCGAACTATTTTCTTTTTATTTTATTAGAGTGTTTTTCTGAGAGTTCTAACCTAAGGTGAGTTTTTCTTGAATGCGCTAATCCTCTTTCCTGTGGATCGATCTCAGATTTTCGAGTATTATTAATGCATCACAATCGCACACTGGCGGCTATCAATTGCATTATTTTGGAGTGATCACTAATGAATTAAATAAGTTAATTAGTGATTTAACTTCACAATTAAGGAATCAGAATGATCCAGTTTGTTTCCTAGCAATTCCTACTTTGTCTAGTTTGCAAAATAAAATTTGCATCTAGTGATAAGTATAGTGCAGCCTAAATATGGCAAGCATAAACTTTTGAACTTTCAGCATGCACTTGGCAATCTTTGAATAGGTTACATAAAACAATAATTGCATATACTTAAAGTATAGATGCAGCACATATTAAATGAAGCAAAAGAGACACCAACTAATAAAAGGCTTAAAGGAATTTCTACCTTTGTCGCTCATTCCATGATCAGCTGTAAAAATATATGCTGTCCGGTTGTCCTTGAAATAACTTTCAAGAAGATTATAAACACTTTCAGCAATATGGTCAACAACCTTAACATTATTAAGATAGATAGATGAATAGGGCCGATGTGCATGACCATTTGAATCACAACCAAGCAGGTGTAGAAATATGACGAGATTATCTTGTAGAAGTAGCTGTTTCAATTTTTGGTCTTCATTTGACCTATTCAAGAGGCTCTGGAATTGATCAAATGACCACTTGTCTAGAAAAGATGCATCTGCATGAAAACTAGTGAATAAATAAAGCATGAAATTAAGTGTATAACGAGATTATCTGAACTAGCTGTTTCGATAAGGGGTCTTCATAGGACCTATACAAGAGGCTCGTGAATTGAACAAATGACACTTGTCCAGAAAACAAGCATCTGCATGAACATTACTGAATAAATAAAGCATGAACTAAAGCGCAAATTAAGAAGATCTATTTACATTAAGAATCTAACAAGTCAAAATAATATTAGTTTATTATTTTGGAGTAACGAAACTAAGGCCTTAGCATGTCTTTCATTTAAGAGGGAAAAATGTAAACTTATTATCTAAATTCATAATAGCATTGCATGTCCACAAACAATGGGACATAGCTAAATACTTATATCTTGTAATATTCTTTTCTTATCTTCTAGAGTACCACGTTGGTTACCAAGTAATCTTGAACATATTATGACAATAGTTATAGTTTTATAGTATACTTGATTACTCGACCTACTTGTTGGGTGAATGTCCAGCTTGATATATTGGACACATATTTCATACCTATACTCAAATGTTAAGTGTTGGACATTTGTACTTTATACATTTAAAAGATCCATGTAACATAGGTCCACGGTAACTCAAACTCAAGAAAAAGTTACAAAAGATAAAGAAGTTAGATCATTTGTCAATGAATTTTTTTTTAGGTGGGTGCAGAGAATGGGATACCTTTCAAACCTAGTATTCAACTTCCCACGTGAAACCAATTTACAGTAGAAAGGTTCTACACTTGCCATAGGAGCCCTTGACACTCAACTGTAGAATGATAGCATGCATTATGGTATTCTATATAAAATGCAAGGATGAAGAGACAAAAGCATTACAGAGAAGTTGACTGGACAGGGAACTGAAAATGGCCCCACCAGAAGTGAAGACAACAGTTGCCCAATTTGGCACAACCAGAAACAAATTAAGAGCAGTATGAGGGATGCTAGAAATTAAAAATTACATCCAATAGACAAATAAGAAAGACATAAACAGATCCACGGACACACACATCTTGGTTAGATTTTACAGATGTAGCCTAGAATGGTTCCATAACTCGTCGCTTTAAAAGAATAGACACAAGAACTTGGGCATATAGTACATCCAACTTAGACAATGATAACAGAGAATATTTTTTGCTCACAGAACAATATGAGTTCAGAGGTTGAACCAAACCAGTGGCAAAATCTTCAAACTCATGAGGATACGAATTCCAGGTACTATGTGGCAAGGCACTGCAGAATATTGGAACTATATCTGGGCTACCAAAAGCAAATGTATGCCGGCTTCTGTTAAACACTGAATCAAACTCCACTGGATTTGCCTGCCATCCTAAACATATAATGGATTTAATTTAGTGAAGAGCAAGTACCTTCGCATGAATGCACTTCACATGTCGGGAGTTATCTAGACTAATTACAATAAAAGATTCACTTGAACTAGTTCTGTTAACATGGTAGGGGTATTTTAAAAAAATAAAAAAGAAGGAAAGTCGACCTTTTGTAACTGCACTAGGATCCTCATAGAAACCAGCAATTATAGAAACATGTCCAGGTCTTGATTCTGTAGGAGGACGAGCATGAGATACTCCCCAGCGGCCTTGTCCTTTGATAACACTTCTCAGAAATGGTGCTCTGTAACTTCCTTCTTGATCCGATTCAAAAAATTTATCAGCCCTTAAACCATCAGCTGCAATTATAATGCCCCCACTATCACACATCTTTAGATTCCACATACCAAAAGGAAAGGACAGAATTCTAGTTATAGCAGAGGTTAAACGTCCACCTTTCAAACCAGGGCTAAGAGTTTGTAACAGAGACTCAGAACATATAAGCCCAAAGGCTACTTTGGCGAATAGAATATTAAATCGTGCAAATTGTTCTAGTGGGTCTGTTTCATTGGTCACTTTAAACAAACAAATCGAATTGAAAAGAAACAAGAAACGGACAAATTGCTATATAAAGAACACGTTCAAGCAATGCAGAGAAAACTGAAGGATTCAGTAATCGTTTGAGACAAATCATCGAACAATGGATGGGCGGGTTTGTGCGTACCAATGAGGAGGACGAGGCGCTTGGCTGGGGCGGTGAAGCGAGGAAGAACTGGGTCCATGCCGTGGACGATCGGGGTCTTGAAGTATATGTCGAAAATGCTGAGCATGTACACCGCGTGGAGAACCACTCCAAGAACAACCAACCATCTCTCTTTCCTCTTCAACCACTGGTTTCTTCTTTGGATGGAAGCTGTTGATTTGGTCGCTGCGACGCCTCTGACTCCCAAGATCCCATCGCATCCCATCTTTCTGGTCTCTGTTACGCAAACTCACTCACGAGTCACCGACTCACCATCTCGCAACCCTCCCGCACAAGCCGTAGAGCAGACAGACAAAAGTGACAAGCGCTGGAGTTTTCTTTCTGAAACCGGATCTTGATCCTTGAATTGTTGAAATTGTGACCCGTTCCAACACTTTTAGATGGTTCCGGCGTTCAAACCTGGCCCAAGGCCCGCAACTGCAACGGTAGCAAAGAGGACTTCTTTTTTTTGCTTTGATGAGTTTACTGTTGTATTTTCTTTTTCTTTTTTTTTTTAAGGCTCAGGCGGTTGCTTTGAGGATTTAAACAAATACGGAGAGAGATTTTGGGTCTTTTTAGAAGTTTTTAAATTCATATCTTTTTCTGATGGAAAAACATAACAAAAAAACAGAGAAGAAAGAGAAAAAAAAAAAAGGAGAGATAAGTGCTAAAAAAACCAAATATAAAAAAGGAAAAAATTCTTTTCTCCTCTCTCTAATCAGCTAAATAGAAAACCATAGATGTAATATATTTATGTTTGGAATCTATTATATTGCTCATAAATTTTTAAGATAATACATTAAGGCTCCATTTGATTTTACATAAATATTTTACTCATTTTTAGTTGTTTGATTGACAAAAAAATAAGAAAAATATTTTTCACAAAAGGGTTATGACAGAGCTATTCTATTATGTCACACCATACAGTTTACCTGATATTAGCTTGATTTTATTATCTCAATTACTTCATTGAAGCTCTTTGGGCCGTCAAAACAACCAAATTTAGGATGGATTGGTGTGATTTCTCATATCCCAACAACCCAAACGTAGCGACGCAATTATGGCACGCTCTACCATAACAAAAAATTTGATTTTTTTTTATTGCGTCAGGTATTTATCAAGAACAAAGGGTTATGACAGAGCTAACTTTCCTCAGGACTAGCAATTGTCTGCTTCCTGAATGGAGAACACAGAGGACCTATTCTCCATCCATCATCAGAGAGATTCACTTCAAATTCATAAACGATTAATCACACGGTCAAAACTTTACACGATCGTTTACGGGAAGAAAAAAAGAATGGCATAATGAGATGGTAATGTTGAGTTTTCACTTGATCTAAAAGTTTACAGTTAAATAAGAGAGCAAAACAATGAATATCTAAGTTGATTTTCAACACAAGCAATGCATATTTAAGTTGATCTCCAACACTCTCTCTCATGTGCAATCTCACTTTATACATAGAAATACAGAATATAGAGATAGAGAGAAACCAAATACAATTGGAAAATAAAGGCAAACGGAAAGACTTTAATCCACAACCTCTTCCAAACCTAAGCTCAGGTGCCATCTTAAATTTCATCACTTCAGCTAAAAGTTTAAATTATTAAGTGAAGGTCTGAACAATGTATATTAAGCTTTCCAACGGATAAAAACCTAAAATTCATGAATCATTATTTAGTTGTCATTCATCTGCTAAACTCATTTGGGCCGGAGTTCATCTAGCATAAATTCCCAACCTAATTTAATTGTCGGGTGCCAGATAATGTTAGGCAAACCCTACAGCAACCCCAATGCAAGTGAAGCCTGAAATTACAAGAATGGGAACTTGAAAATTTTTGAAGTTCTTTGAAGATCCCAATTGCTCTTAGTTTCCATGAATCAAGAAGCATAATGTAAAAATAAATATAAACCTAAATAAAATTTGCAAGGGTAGAATTCAATGCACGCCACAGAAATATAATTCTCATCTCCGACACTAGTTTGCCATTAATAGTTGCACCGAGTCGTGATCAATGGAAAACAATTCATTTTCTTTCCATTCTCACATTTATTTCAAATTTAGTAAATATTCAGCCAATGTAACAACTGCACTTCTTCATAGAGAAAAGTAGGAATCTGTTTCTTCAAGTAGGACGATGCTGGATAAAGATCTCTGAGAACAGTAGCTGGATCCAGGTAATTTGCTACATCAGGGGCACTTGAACTTGCCGCCACGGGTGGTCATGTCAGTGTAGCACTTACCACACTTCTCTCGATTGCCATATGTTCCTGGTGGGACACATTTGCATCTGTTACAGCATGTCACGCATGCTCTCAAGCACAGTCCCTGCCTTGAGTGTAATTTGCACCTCTCCCCGCATAGGGGGACGCATTCTGCACATAAAAATTACCAATTACATACATACATACATATATATATATATATATGTGTGTGTGTATATATGTTGATTACCCATAAAACTATTTTCAATTTTTTTTTTCTTTCGAAGGGGAACATATATATATGCTACCTATTTTTGTCCCGGGTGGAGGAGCGGGAAGAACTGGAGGCTTGACGGGGGTAATAGGAGCTGGCGCCTTGACTGGGACTTTAGCAGGAGCTGGTGCCTTCACTGGGCTCTGAGCTGGGGCTGGTACTGGGACTTTTGCGTAAGCAGCCTAAATCAAAGTTACCAAATTTGACATTCATTCAATCTAACTTTTTGATTTTACATGTGTTGAAAAGCTGAAATGAATATATATTACACAAAATGGATAGTTGGTTGGTTAATTGAAATTTTGGTTTTAATGGTTTGAGTTCATGGCGTATAAGCCAACTTGTATTTGATTTATAACAACAAATCTAGATATAAAGAGGAGCCAGACATGGTTCTAATTAACATTACCTTCGTTAAGAATTCCTCATCGTTAGAAGAAACCTACAAAAGCAAAAGATGTTGTCATAATTGAGCTAGAAACTCGCGGGAAACATGAGAAACAAGACTTCATCTAACATGATGTTCTTTGTTTGGTGCTTCTGCATTTTTTTTTTTTTTTTTTTGGGGCAAAAGGAAAAGAAAAAAGTTAAGAGCTAGAGAGAGACAGACATACGTACCTTTGTAGTGACTACAAGAAACGAGGCTAGCAGAAAGAGCATAGGTTTCAAACCCATTGTAAAGAAGTAATAAAAGAAGCCAAGAGGAGTCAGAAAGCTACTTGGAGATGATTCAAGCAGCATGAAGGCTGTTGTTTATATAGAGTTTGATCAGCGATGAAGACAAGTACTACTCCCAAGCTGGCATCGATCGGTTAAATCAAATGCCAGATTCACTAGGATCGGCGAGACATTAGTCATGAATAGTTGTGCTAAATCTGACTGAAGGTTCATCAACCCACATGCCACAAGCACTTTGTCTGCTAGAATAACATATCTATTCTCATCAGAGAGTGTGTCTCACAATAATTTATTAACCGGCACCACGAGCTCTGTCTTCAGGAAATTGGGGCTGAAGCTACATTTCAAGGCTTCATCACTCACCTCACTAGCCATCCTGGTTCAGTTGGTCGACTTGATCATTAAAGATATGAGTTTATGGATAGGTTCATCTTTGGGCCTTTCTTGGTAACCATGACTGACTCCTTTGCCCATATTTTTGTACTACAGGCGTAATATGGATTGTTTATGCTGATTTATGCTTATATTCTGCCGAGTACCTAAAATAATTTGGTACCCATCAAGGGCCAGCAGTGAAAAATGGTTGGCATAAACTAGAACGCCTTATTCATTGCAACTTGCCTAGATCTGTCTTCCAACACGTATAATATAATCTTAAGACAGTGCCAGTAAGATCTTTCCTCCGACTCTATTCACATGTGGTGTTGCCTGTCGTAAACATTAGTCAAAACAATCAGAGCAGTTAGATTCGATGAGTCGAATCAGAGAGAAACATTAATGGTTGCATGAGAGAGAGAGAGAGAGAGAGAGAGAGAGAGAGAGAGAGAGAGAGAGAGAGAGAGAGGAGCTTTCATTTCATGAAAGCCCAACTTACGGCATGCCACTGATAGACATCTTATAGATTTAGCAATGTGGAGGGATTAATGGTGCAATTTGCTGAAAGTTCTTCAGGATGTGAGATTTAAATTGAAGGACAAGACATCCAGAAGTGGGACCTCGTCTTTCACAATGCGGAAAGACCATCACGTATAATGCTATTCTCTAGGCAACAGTACCCATTTCATATGGTAAATCTTTTTACTGGAACGTGTTTGGTTTTGTTGTGTTAGGCGACCAATCTCATATTCTATCAACTATTATTTGATATGGATCATTTGTTTATTTAGAGCCAAAAGGCCGAACTAAATTTGTTATATGAGCCAAAAGTTAGGACTAAATTTGTTATATGTTATTAAAAAAGACAAGACTCATATGTAATTACAATTTATTATAAAGTTAAGAAAAATTATAAGAGATAATGAGATAGATAGTAAGTGAAGTAGTCAATAAGGTAGTGGGTTTAGTTGCATAGGTTAAGTTTTTATCCCAATCAATGTGGGTTAGAGAACTCATGTGGCTTTAAAATTCTCTCAAACTCAAGTAGAGAAAATAGAGAACTACTTGAGTTTGGAGAAGATATGAGAGACGCCGAAGGTTGGCTTTGAAATTGGCTGGAGTGCGCCGAATGTTGGCCTGAAAGAGGCTGCAAAATGGCTGAGGAATATCGGAAAGACGCCACAAAATAATCAGAGAGGCGCCGAAAGTCAGCCGCAAGACAGTCGAAAGGACAGCCGTCACAATAAATAAAAAAGATAGAACAACAGTCATAGTAAAATGAGAAGACAGACAACAGTAGTAACAATAGAAAAAGAAGAAAAGACAACAATAACAAGAAAGAAAGGCAGCAGTAGTAGCAGAAAAAGGAGATAGAACTCATGTGATGTTAACATATGTAAGCCTGTATTATGACCTAATAATGAGTTCAATCTTCATCAGGTAAGATCTGGTACGTCAAACTTCAAATTGCTCCTATGCATGTGGATCCTCACTACATCTTTAGATCTAATAATACTACGTAGTCTTGCTTTGCCAAAATAAAATAATAATAAAAAGTAAGCCTACGTTTATTATTTTATTCTTTCTTACTTCAAATTTGAGGAATATGTTTTAGCGATCAGTTGTTTTACATGATTTTCGTAAAGGGCCAGTTGTGGTAAATATGTATTAACATGGCTTAAATTAGAAAGCTAGATCGCAACAGGCAGGCCTAGATTCTTCCACCGACAAAAAAATAAAATTTAACAGTGCAGGATTTCCTTCCCTCCCGACCTTTACATGTGATATTACATTTTTAATTCATTAGTCATTATCATTAATCAACCTAATCATATCATTTTCCTAGATTCATTGAGTTGAATTACAAAGAGATACTAAATGGTTGCGTGAGGTTTTTCTGAACACAGATGGATGTTTTACTTTTGAGCAACCCCACTGGCCAAAAGATTTAGCCTCCGTTTGATTTTACGGAAAATGTTTTCCTCTAAAATATTTTACTTATTTTTTGTTATTTGATTGACCAAAAAATAAGAAAAATATTTTTTTTGAAAAATATTTTACCTCAAAAGTCCAAAAACAACTTACATTTCAAAAATTTGTAAGTCATTTTTTGATTCAAGTCATTTGAACTTTTAATATTATTTCAATCATTTTACCAACATCACTACCTACAACCACCGACCACTGCCACTATCGATACCCACCACCAACCACCAACACCGCCGCAACGGTCACCCACCACCTACTACCATCACCTTGTGCCCACCACCCACCACTGCCCACCACCCACAGTCACCACAAAGAATAGTATTGTAAAAAACAAAAATTTTAAGAAAATAATTTTCAAATGTCAATCAAACACCGAAAAATAAAAAGGTAAATAATTTTTTTAGTAAAACTTTTTATGTGAAAAAATATTTTATATTAAATCAAACGGAGCCAAACAAAAAAAATATAGAAAATATAAAAATAACGAAGGATTTCCTAGCAACTCCATTCAGATTGGATCTCAAAGTATAGGTTTCCCTAAAGCCTGTGTATATATATTCAAGTATCTATTTTTTGCATAATATCAGGTTCAATCTTCACCCCTTAACTAAAATCAAAAAACACTGAATCCAACACAGACAATCCAACTTCAAACTGCTGTGATCCATGGAATGTTTGATATACATATTCTATTTTAGCTCGGTTCTCTTCACCTATTAGACAACTCTATGTTTGATCTGTATAATGAAAATATTGTGTTTAATTTTATTTAGAAAAATTTATTGGTGTCTTAGTTTCTACCATTTTAATAGAAAAACAAAAGTAGAATTATTTGTCAACATTCACATAATTAGAAAGTACAACAAAAATATGGTGAAACCTCAACGTAATTAAATAAGGCCAACAACAAGATTCTCTAATAACAGTAAGTGCTTGTTACATCATACATATATATAGATAGAAAGAGGTTCTGGAGAAACCATTTATTTTCTTATCCCGTCCTAGGGTCTGGGGTTTATTACATGATTAAAATTAACACAAACACCGAATCAACGAACATAAAACCGCATGATGAATTGCGACACGACACACAGAACATTAATTAAGGACACTTGATCATTTCACCATGGTACATGACTTCATGTGGCCAGTCGCGGCAGGACTTTCCTTTTCCAGGTACACATTTGCACTTCTTACAGCACTGAGAGCACAATCTCTGACACTTCCTCTTCTCCTGCTTATATTTGCCATCACAGTAATTCAAACACTGCCTAGGGCAACCTGCATCGCAGAACACATGATCATGTCATAAAAAATTAAACAAAAAGTCCCAAATATGAAAATGTTTGATCAATAAACAACCTACTCATATGGGGATATTTATAAATTCATGTCCGTTATTATGGTTGGACCTACAGTTCTCTCTTATATATTCATTATTTAAATATATAGGATAAAAAGTAGAGATTTAACATTTTTTTTATAGTCATCTTTTAGGACTACTACCATGAGACACTGGTGGCTCTGGAGGTCCGGCTTCGACTGGAGGGTGAGCTGGAGGTTTCACCGGAGAATGGACGGGAGGAATTGGTCCATGGACAGGAGGCATCACCGGAGGATGGACGGGAGGAATTGGTCCATGGACAGGAGGCTTCACTGGAGGATGGACGGGAGGAATTGGCGCAGGTACAGGAGGCTTCACCGGAGGATGGACGGGAGGAATTGGTCCCTGGACAGGAGGCTTCACCGGAGGATGGACAGGAGGAGTTGGTGCATGGACAGGAGGCTTCACAGGAGGTTGGACGGGAGGAATTGGTCCATGGACCGGAGGCTTCACCGGAGGATGGACGGGAGGAATTGGTGCAGGTACAGGAGGCTTCACCGGAGGATGGACGGGAGGAATTGGTCCCTGGACAGGAGGCTTCACCGGAGGATGGACTGGAGGAATCGGTGCGTGGGCAGGAGCCATCACCGGAGGATGAACGGGTGGAAGTGGTCCATGGGCAGGAGGCTTCACAGGAGGATGGACGAGAGGAATTGGTGCGGGGACAGGAGGCTTCTCTGGAGGATAGACGAAAGGAATTGGTGCATGAGCAGGAGCCTTCTCTGGGGCATACATTGGAGCCTTGACTGGGGCTGTGGCATGCTGCAAAAAAACCACCAATTTGACGTCAAACCAAATTGATTTCTCGATTATAACTCAATCATTTCACTATTGAAACTGTGAAACTATTGAATTGCAACACAATCAATTGAGTTGCTTGCTTGAATTGGCACATGAGAGTGCACTTGGCCCGGGCTAATTATCATACATAGCAGCAATTGGAGTGAAAAGTCAAAAAATAAATCAAATAAAGAACTCATTAGCTAAATAGATATATATACACATATCATCTTCAGAGGGTCAAGCACACGGTAAACTTGCTCAGTGAAATTGTTTGCTGTGTCCCCTCACATACAAGGCCTAAGATATACAATTAAAAAATTTATACAGAATTTATCATTATGGTTAAATTGTGAGCCTATTACTTTAAAATAAAAAATTTACCAAATTATAGTTTAATTATAAAACTGTCATCGCCACATCATTTTGGTAAGAATTCTGTATAAAATTTTTAAAAGAATAACATTTTTCATCTTTAAAATGACCTTTGTGATGGTATCTTCAGTGGATGAAACCCACAAAAACAAAACTATTAACAATATGAAAATTCAAGAGGAAAAAGAGTGCAAATAGTTGAAAGTGTGATAGTGCGTGTATGTGTGTGTCTGCCGGTTTGGGGTTCTGCATGGGGCACATTACATACCGTTGTAGTCACCAAAACCATATATGCCACAAGAAAAAGCACAGATTTCATAGGCGCCATTGTCAATCAGGAGGAAAGGAGCCAAATAAAGGTTGGCAAATAGGGATGACAAGGACCAAAGATTGGTCAAGGGCTGTGTCAAGTGGTGAATTAGGCAGTATGAAACTATGGTATATATACATACATACATATATATATATGTGTGTGTGTGTGTGTGTGTATAAAAGCAATGCGTACGTACATAGCAAGCTCAAGCTGGCATAATTAGGGCATTGGATGGGCAGCTTCCCCAGATATAGTCGATATTAGATACAAGCAGCCCCTCTATGGGTTCGTCTGCTTTACAACGTATCATATTTTATTAGATAATGTGCTAAGAATAGTTTATAATACATTGGACTAGGTTTACGTTTCTAACAACGTTTATCAATGCAAGATTGATGGTCCTCTACTCCTCTCACTAACCTTTTTGACCTTCTCGATTTAGATGGTCCACTTGTTCATAAAAAATAAAAATAAAAAGAGAACCTTGGTTAGTCCAGAATATTCCGAGTAGGATAGGTTTAATTGCAAAAATTGGATTTACTACTGCAAAATACTTAGTTTCGTCCTAATTTCCATGACATATACAAATTACGTGTTACTCTCAAAATCTGCCACGACTTACACGTTTCCACATGGTTATTATTATTTTTCGGGTTAACAAGCATTAAGAACTTCATTAAATTACAGCAAATGAGTATGAAATTAATTAGTCATAAAGGTTAACTCCTTTACAATATATAATAATTTTGAGATTTCCAAGTCAAATTTGTTGAATTTGGAAAATTATGATGCTGATATTCTGACTAGCATCCTATAATTGGGGTTCTGTCTTCTAAAGAGAAGTGTAAAAGGTGAAACAAAATTTATTTTTAGCTAATTAACAACTTCTGTCTACTTTAATTCCTAATTTTTAAATCTTGTCATGTATGCTGATTCCACCAGAGAGAAAAAAATCCAAAATTCTTGATTTTAGGATGGAATCACGGAAGCAATACTTCCAGCCAAAAGGCCCCAGGTTACTTGTTTCCTTGGCCCCAAGTTGTGTGCTACAAGCTTCACAAGCTTTACTGACTTCCAGGATAACCTGGCTAAGCAAGCTCTTTAGGTGATCGTCGATATGCAACAAAAAGAAGTAAAACACATAAATGGTGAGAATTTTCTTACCCTTAGCATTAATGCTATCCATTATATCGTTTTTCATATCATTTTTACACTTCTAGACAGGACAAGATGCAGATAAAACCCAGGAAGCTCCATTGTAAATGGCCACAATGGCAATCGATCAACTTAAAGATGTAATGATAGGACAAAATAATTGTATTTCTGTTTTGCTCTTCCCCATTTCTCTGTTTAATTTTTGAACTACTGCCACGTTTAGGAACCGTGGATGGGATTGGGGCTACAAGGTTGAGTGGAGGAGAGAAAGGAGCCTTTTCTTGGGCATGAGGATGAGGCTTTTCAGGGGCCATCACTGGATCGGATGCCGTGAAAATCACCAATTTCCAAACCAAGTCAATGTGATTTCTTGATCAGAATTCGTTCCACAAATGAAAATATGGGTTTCGTTGGACTTAGCTAGCCATGTGACTGCTACATAAATTAGCAAATTTGATTGCTTCATTAAAACGTCCTCTAATAAACTGGTAACAATTGGCACATGAGAACGCAGTTGACCTCGGCTAGTTAATTATTGCAGCAACGATTTAAACTAAAAGCTGAAGTAAAGATTAATTAAAGGACGCGCTAGCCAAATATAACCTATTGTCTCAAAAGGGTTGAGTACTTAATACAGTTGCTCAATCAAATGGTTCGCTCTATTCCTCACAGGCAAAGCCCTCACAGTAACAGATTATCACTATTATCCTGAAATTACCTGTGCAACCATTTCATCTTCAGAAGAGGAAACCTGCAAAAACAAAATATAAACATGAAAAACCCAGAGAATAAAGATAAAAATGAGAATTCCCGTATAAGTGTGTGTTTTTCTAGAGAGAGGAGAGAGAGAGGTAATAAGTTATTCAGTATGGGGTAGGTCGGCCATGCAATCGAAGTCTTGCATGTGTGTGGTTTGTCACTGCACTTACCCTAGTAGCAGTAACGAAGCCAGGATTGAATCCTTGGGGGGCCAAGTGCAGGGGTACCATTGAAGATAAAAACTTTTTGCTAGGGTTTTTTTTGTTAAGGAGATTTAAATTTAAGGGGGTCTTTCTGGGAATGGGTGGCCAGGCCACCCCTGGCCCACCCCTAGCTTAGTCCCTGCCTAGTAAGTGACTAAAAGTATGCAGGCTAATTAAGAGCAAAAGAATAGCTTTCGTTGCCATTGTAAATCAAGAAGTTAAGAACCAAAGATGAGTGAAGACTAGTGTCCACTGTCAAGTGAAGAATTTGACAGCATAAAACCAAGTGTATGCGTGTATATATATGGTGACGGGGATTTTCCGACCAGACCGGAAGCCCGTCTCGTACCGCCTAGTCGTATCCCGACCAGGTCTCTACTCCATCCGCCCACGAACTTCCTGATCTGAAGGGTCGCTCGCAACGGTCCCTTGATCGGGTCGGCGTCCGACCGTGTCAGCGGGGCTCACTTCTGACACCGGCCTCTCTGGACTGCATCAGGGACGTGGATGTGGCATGTACCTGCAACAACCGCTACGCCCCTGACACCGCTCTTAGCACACGCCACCCTGGAGTGTGAAGATGGCGCTCTCGAGTGCTCTAACACAGTTCTGACCTTCCAACTAGAAGCCGCCACGTGGAAGGACCACCTACCTCCACTATGCAAGCATACAAGGAAAAACTTCGGCCCCTTCGAAGGTATGCATACACAGACAACCCCTTGAATCTCTCATTCTCTCCTACGCCGGAATCACCTTGAATCTAACTTGCACACCGGAGGGCCATTGGCTCCCATCACACCGGTGGGTTTTGGTGCAGGAGATCACCGTCCGACCATTGTGCCGTTCATCCCGGACCTGGGAGCAAGCCCACACGAGATAGCTGCATCATCAGCTGGCGCCATCTGTGGGAACCGACTTCTCTTGTGACAGTTCATGGTCTTGACTAGGTCTGGGATTAGCACCCTCCCCAGAGAAACCCCGACGGCCGACACCAGTGCAGATAAGATAGCTGCCTTGGAGAAGACGGTGGCGGACATGATGGCCAGCATACAGCAGCTGGTCCGTCAAAACGCAAAGTTACTCCAACGAAACCCCCCTCTTCCACCTGAGATTCCACCGCAGCCCAACCCGATGGCGGACGAACAACAGGAGCAGGAGGTCAACAAGGATCCATCCATCCTCCCCAATAACGGCGAAAACGGCAATGGGGGACGAGTTGAAGACCCCCTACTTCGCCGCGAGCCCTACATCGAAGAACCACGTACTAGTCACGCCATCCCGTCGAGGACGGAGATGGTGGGCGACAAACCGGAGAGCTCCCATGTTTGGGACGAGCAAATGAAAGCCATGCAAGCCCAGATGGCTGGAGTTTTAGCCGCGGTAGAGGCCAAAGCCCCAAACGCAATAGACACCCTCATTGGCCGAACAGCCTCACCGTTCACGCAGAACGTAATGGACTACCCACTCCCCCAGAAGTTCAAAATGCCGACTTTGGACTCTTTTGATGGATCTAAGGACCCGGTAGACCATTTGGAGACGTTCAGGGCACTCATGCACCTGCAAGCAGTGCCGGATGAGGTCATGTGCAGAGCATTCCCGGTCACGCTGAAGGGTTCGGCGCGAACCTGGTTCAACAAGGTCAAACCAGCGACGGTCTCAACCTTCAAGGAACTTAGCAAGCTCTTTGTGAGCCACTACATTGGAGCCCAGTGGCAAAGGAGGCCTGCGGCATACTTGCTGACGGTGAGGCAGAAGAAGGCTGAGACGCTGAGGGAGTATGTTGCAAGGTTCAACCAAGAGACGTTGGTCGTGGACGATGTCGATGACAGGGTGGCTGTCACGGCGTTCATGAGCGGCCTGAGAAGTGGGAAACTCCTCTTCTCCCTATCAAAAAGACCGGCCCAGGACATGGCAGAATTGATGCTCCGGGCTCAGAAGCACATGAACGCGGAGGACGCCATGAGCGCCAGGCGAGATAATGACGAAGGGGACGGTTCACGCTCCGAGAAGAATCGAATGAGCAGAACATCGAACGACGAGAGGGAAAGTAAAACAAGCCGAAACACCAACCGGTTGAGGAACAGGGGTGAAGGGAGACGCGAGTACTACCGCGGCCTCGATCAAACGTTCACCCCTCTGACGACGAAGCTGAAGGATGTTCTGATGGAGATCAGAGATGACCCGGACCTGAGATGGCCCGAGCCTTTGAAGACACCTTCGGGAACAAGGAGCAAGAGGCGATACTGCCGCTTCCACCGTGACCATGGCCACGACACGGAGGACTGTATCGATTTGAAGCAAAAGATCGAAGATCTGATCAAACGGGGGAGGCTAAGCCGCTACGTGGCCGGTCGAGATCGAGCACGAGCGGAACGACGCAGCCCAGCAAGAACCGAAACAACCACCCAGCCCATTGGAGAGATAAGGGTCATTGCTGGAGGATTCGCTGGAGGAGGGGACTCCTCTTCGGCGAGAAAGAAACATGTCCGAGACATCCGAAACGAAGCAGAAGTAATGCTGGTCGGGATGGCCAGCAAGAAGATGAAGAACGAAGGTCCCGCGATCACATTCACTGAAGAAGAGGCCACCGAGCTACACCAACCGCACGATGACCCCCTGGTCATCTCGGCGGTGATCTCCAACTTCAAAACTTGGAGAATCTTGGTCGACAGTGGGAGCTCGGCAAACATCCTGTTCCGAGGGGCCTTTGAGAAAATGAAGATCGGCCAGGAGAAGCTACAACCAGTCAACTGCCCGCTGGTCGGCTTCATCGGAGACCGGGTGGTCCCTCTCGGTTCCATTACCCTGCCAGTCACCCTTGGGGAAGAGCCACACCGGACGACGAGGATAGTACACTTCTTGGTTGTGGATTGCCCTTCCGCGTACAACGCCATAATTGGCCGAACCGCCCTGAACCAGTTTAAGGCGGTCGCTTCCACGTATCATCTCCGAATCAAATTCCCGACCGACACTAAGGTCGGGTGTGCAAGGGGCGACCAAAAGGAAGCACGGGAGTGCTATGTGGCTTCCCTCAAAGGAGTGCCCAGCAAGGAGACCTTGGTGATCGAAGAGCTCGAGCCGAGGGACGAAGAGGAAGTCAGAAGGGGAGAGCCGGCGGAAGAACTAGAAGAGGTCCTGGTCGGGCCACCGGGACAGGACAGAAAGGTGAGGATAGGGACCGCCGCCCCCGAAGAGTTGAAAGAGCAGCTGAGGGAGTTCCTGAGAAGTAACACAGACGTGTTCGCCTGGTCTCACGAGGACATGCCTGGTATTGACACATGAGTAGCGGCTCACTACTTGAACATCGACAATGAGGCCAGGCCGGTCAAGCAGAAGCGAAGGAATTTCGCACCGGACCGGAACGACACGGTGGCTGAAGAGGTGGAAAAGCTGGTGCAGGCAAAGTTCGTCAGGGAAGCGCACTACCCTACTTGGCTCTCGAACGTTGTCATGGTGAAGAAGTCCAACGGGAAGTGGCGGATGTGCGTCGATTTCACCGACCTGAACAAAGCATGCCCCAAGGACAGTTTCCCACTACCGACCATCGATCTTCTCGTCGACTCCACGGCGGGGTATGAAATGCTAACCTTCATGGATGCTTTTTCAGGATATAACCAGATCCGAATGGCGGCGCGCGACCAGGAGCATACAGCTTTCATTACCGATCGGGGGCTCTATTGCTACAATGTTATGCCATTCGGGTTAAAGAATGCTGGGGCAACATATCAACGGCTGGTCAACCTCATGTTCAAATCCCAGATCGGGCGTAATGTGGAGGTTTATGTGGACGACATGTTGGTGAAAAGCAATGAGGCTGAAATTGGGGGCAACCGCCTTACAAAATTCCCCCCACGCCTTTGAAATCAACGGCCCAGATGACCCTCGGTGACGGGACATCAACGGTCGAGATGCGACACGGCTTTTCGACTTCTGACTGCTAATCCCTGGCCGCCACGTGGGGGCAGGCGAAACGACGGGACAGCGCCTGCCATAATTACGCCGCCCCCACTATAAATGCGCTCCGCGTTCCGCGGTCAGACCGACAGATGAAATTCCTCTGACCCCGAACAGATGGCCAGATGAATTGGGGGCATATGGTGACGAGGATTTCCCGACCAGACCGGAAGCCCGTCTCGTACCGCCTAGTCGTATCCCGACCAGGTCTCCACTTTATCCGCCCACGAACTTCCTGATCTGAAGGGTCGCTCGCAACGGTCCCCTGATCGGGTCGGCGTCCAACCGTGTCCGCGGGGCCCACTTCTGACACCAGCCTCTCTGGACTGCATCAGGGACGTGGATGTGGCATGTACCTGCAACAACCGCCACGCCCCTGACACCGCTCTTAGCACACGCCACCCTGGAGTGTGAAGATGGCGCTCTCGAGTGCTCTGACACAGTTCTGACCTTCCAACTAGAAGCCGCCACGTGGAAGGACCACTTACCTCCACTATGCAAGCATACAAGGAAAAACTTCGGCCCCTTCGAAGGTATGCATACACAGACAACCCCTTGAATCTCTCATTCTCTCCTACGTCGGAATCACCTTGAATCTAACTTGCACACCGGAAGGCCATTGGCTCCCATCACACTGGTGGGTTTTGGTGCAGGAGATCACCGTCCGACCATTGTGCCGTTCATCCCGGACCTGGGGGCAAGCCCACACGAGATAGCTGCATCATCAATATATATAGAAGCAAATGTTTTGGCTGAGAAGCCATTACGAGGTGGCGTCAGTGCTATATGGAAGTTTTGTTGAGCTTCCCCAAATGAGCCAGCTCTTAAGATTTTGATTCTGGTGCATGAACTCACCTTCTTCAATGGATATGTCTGCTAAGATATTACACCAGTCCATGAGAGAATATATTCCCGACAATTAATGGACGTTGGACAAGGTCACCCTTAAACGATGTGAATGGTGGGGAAGATTCCCTAGTCTTCTTGTTTATCTTTTTGACCTTCTCGATTTTACTGCTACACTTGGTCATTTAAAGTTTTGCTTCACCATCCAAGGACGGGCTAATTAGTATTTAGCAAATTAAATTCTGGGATTTTCATTATATCACTGTAAAATATATATAAATGTATATTGTTCACCGTCCTCATACCAATATGAAATCAAACTAACATGAGCCGCACATTATAACTAGCTTGATTATTGATTAAGATTTAAGGCTTTTAATTAAGTTGTGCAAGAGGGACTGTACCTACTAGTTGTTTACCTCTGATATCACCATGTGAACTTGCAGAGTCAATGGCAATCCATCTACAACGTGCTCACATTAAGAGCTTTTAATGATGAAGTCTTCTTGTTCTTGATTTTAAATCAATGGCAATCCATCCCATTTGATTCACTACTGAATAGCTTCACCTCAATGCTAGCTAGTTGTCTCGTAGCGTTAACGGCAAGTATATGTACAGTTTGATATTGGGCTTTGAACCTTACCAAAAGAACAAATATCAAACGACGCCTTTTAAGGTTGCAATGAAGACCAACCATCTATTTTTCAAGGAGAGAAAGAACTGTCTTGTAACTATTGATGTTTAAACAGAATGCATGTGCATGTCTGAATAGCAAATGAAAATAGTGAAGATGAGCTCAATGAATTTGAAACAGAAGTTTAGCATCATTACTTAGATTAAGATTGAAATTACTTGGAACTTGAAACAGATCGAAGCTTGAAATTGCTAGGGTTTGCAGTTAGGCCTCAGATTAAGATTACAATGGTCAGGAGTACTTGATGTTAGAACATACAAAGGGCAACTTCCACCATTAAAAATTGCTTGGTTCACAACCAAATCAAGCCATGTCAACATGAAATGTTTATCCAACTCTAATTTGTTAGAACAACATTTAGACATGAATCAGCTCATTTGATGATTTAAGCATCTAAATTTAATCAAAATCTACCCAAATTCTTTTGACAAAAGTATTTTTTATTATGAATCCAATTTTGCTCCAGAGTACGGCTATCCTTCAACAAGATTAGCCAGTAAGGGAAGCCTGAGCTCAAGACATTAATAGCGACTTCTGAGAAACCATATATAGCAGCTAAAAAACAAATTTCAGAAATAACTATGAATTATAATTGCAGTTACACAGATTGCTCCTCAGCTAACGCAATCCTGGGTTTATTAGATGATCAAACTAACACAAGCTCTGAAAGAACGGACGCAGAAAAAACAAGAAGTACAAAATAGAGAAAGCTGTGGGATTCCTCCAAATTTAAGGGCATTTGACCAATTTTCCGTTATCCTTCACATGAGTCCAGTTGCTGCATTTCTTTTTATGTTCAGGTACACATTTAGTCTTCTCACAGCATGTGGTGCATGATTTCTCACATGAACTTTTGTCATGGTGTCCTTTTTTGCAGTACTCCTCACACATCGTTGGGCAACCTACATTGTAAAGCATATTCTGATTAGTTTCACATATGATTTTAAGAAATAAAAATCCTATCATGATTTCAAAATACATTTACGATGTATTAAAATTCCTTTGCTTCTCAAATTTTTTTTTTTAGGATTTTTACCTTCTTTTGGTGGTGGGACTGGTGCTCCGGCCTTGACTGGGGGATGCATAGGAGAATGAGCATGATGCTTCTTGTGATGGCTAGGAGCCTTTTTTGGAGCATGAGCATGATGCTTCTCTGGGGGATGGTTAGGAGCCTTGACTGGGGGATGGACGGGTGGATGGGCAGGAGGAGCCTTGGCTGGGGGATGGACGGGTGGATGTGCGGGAGGAGCCTTGGCTGGGGGATGGACGGGTGGATGGGCAGGAGGAGCCTTGGCTGGGGGATGGATTGGTGGATGGGCAGGAGCCTTTACAGGGGCATGGACCGGAGCCTTTACAGGGGGATGGACAGGAGCCTTGGCCGGAGGATTGGGATGAACCTGCCATAAAAAAAAAACACCAATAAATTAATCAATCAATTTGATGGCTCGATTAGATTTTATTTTGCAAAGTAAGACATTGGTCTAATCGGTCTTTGGCATGAGACTGCTAGACTAATGGAATTGATCGGTTTGTGGAACTCTCAATTTTGATGTATGGACAAAATGTGATGCACTGTCGCATGATAGTGCTTGTAAACTAGCCAAATGAAGCCATATTACTTAAAAGGGTTGAGTTCTTAATACAACTGCTCAATCACATCGTTTGCCTTTTGTCATCAAATACCAAGCCCTCAGTTTTAAGACAGTAAATGATATAGTATCGTTTGATAATTACCTCTGGGGCCATCGCCTCAGCAAAAGGCGAAACCTGCGAAAGCGAAGTATAATGGTGAGTTTAAAGGAAGAAACGAAGCAATTAAAAAAAAGTAATTGCTGTCAAAGAAACATTCAAAAGGGAAAAATAGGAACAACTATATATCATTGACACTCTTGTCACCGAAGTCATGTGTGTGTGTATCATAGGACATACCCCAATGGTGACCAAAAGCATGGAAGCTAAGAGAAAGATCATAGCTTTCATTGCCATCGTAAGGAAGGAATATAGGAAAGAGAGCCCAAAGATGGGTGAAGAGCTGGGTCAAGGGGTGAATTAGGCAGTACGAAACTGAGGTATTTATAGAATCAATGATCACAAAAACAATTGTCAGTTTAAGCTTCCCCCGGATAAAGGCGATATCAGATACAATTAGCAGCTGTTCTGAAGCGGGTTTCAAGGTTCAACCTTGATGGACTTGTATACTAAATTAATATACCTCATTTCATTAAACAATGTGTGATCGGTTATCAATGGATGATAATTGAACAAGTTTGTCATTAACAATGTGAATTTTTGCAAGATTTCATGCTTTTCTCACTTTCCTTTTTGACCTTCTCGATTCACAATTTCACCTATTTGTTTTGGTTCACAAAAAAAAAAAAAAAAAAAGTGTTAGTTCACAACCTATCACAAATTATTATTTTTATTCTCATTTCCATGAAATATTATTTACTGAGCATGTGCCCTCATCAAAATCTCTCATGAAGGAAGAGTTGCCATATTAATTATCCAAAAAAATGCATAATCCTCCATAATATATCTAACTATTTTTTTTCCACTGAATTTAGAAAATTTTCTGAGTCCGATCAATAAGACAAATTAACATGCTATCTATAGAGAATTTTAAGCACAGGAAATTTAATCATATATGTGCAGTTCATTAATTTGGAATGGTTATGATCTGGGTTTACACTGACCTGATCACTGCATTCAATCAAAAATCAATCTGCCTAAAGATTTAGTCTGACATTGATATGGGAAAATAGTGAACACCTTTGTTCTTGATTTTAATGGGAAATTTTTATTTATTTTTTTTCTGTCGGTGAGCCAACAATCAATGCGTAGTTTCAGGAGAAGGGCGTGACTCCAAATTCTTGCACTCATCCCAAAGTCACCAGCCAAACTAATGCTGGTCTTGCTTTCCTAGTCACTGTACATTTCGATTTATGCATTCATTTTTGTTCTGTTAAAAGTAAGTTGATATTGATGCATGTTGCATTGGGTCAGGGGCCAAAAAAGATTAAAATTCGACTTACTTCAGATCACAACGGACCGACAGTTCTCCTTATTGGCTATTAATTAATTAAGCTTTAAGCTCTGCTAGTGGAATTTTTCTACCATTTCTAGTTGCGTTTACCTCTGATATCACCTCAATCAAAAGTCAAGTCCAGTTGTCGACTTAACTCAGCAAATGTCTGGGTTAGAGCAAAGACGTCCATCTACAATTAATGTTCTCATGTGTTAGGAATTTTTAAGGAATTGTTGAATTTATTTAACCTCCGTCCCATGATTAATTCGCTTCAGAAGCGAATAGATTCACAACAATGCTAATGTTCCCTTGGCTGCAATAGAAAATTCCCTTACGAATTAGTGAAGTTCGAAGAAACCAACAAAAAAGAAAAAATGTCAAACGATTGATCCTTTGGTTTGCAATAAAAAACATTTATTTGGAGGAGAAAGAACATGATTATGGCAATGGTTTCAAATAGTATGCATGTGCATGATTGACTTCAAAACAACGTTCGGGAAAACAAATAATTTATAGCTGTAGATAGAATTGGGATGGTTATTCAAGCGTGCATCTACTTATCTTGGATTCGTTGTTTAAGTATCCTTTCACTTATTTATGATAGATCTATTTCACACTTACAAATATTTAAGAGAAGAGAAGATGTAAGATTTTAGTAACTACATTTTGTGTATGCAAGAGTGTGTAAATAATTCTTCACGTGTACCTGCGTTCTCTTGTAAATTTATCTTTGGTGGAATGCAATCAAACCTTCTTAGAAAGTTAAAAGTATCCACACTAATCATAACTCAAATGTCTTTCTTAATTGTGTATTTTGGGAGAGACACTGAGAGAATTACTCACACACTCTTGCACACACAAAATGCAGCCACTAAAATTTTACTTATTTTCTCTTGAACATTTATGTGTGGAATGGATTTACCATTCTTAGTTCTTGGTGGTTGACACATGTCCCAACCCCAAGATAAGTGAGAGCATACTTGAACAACTAACCCAACCACCAAGGTAAGTGGGAACATGCTTAAACAACCACCCCAATCACCAAGGTAAATGGGAGTATACTTGAACAATCACCCTAACCACCAAGGTAAATGGGAGAGTGCTTGAACAACCACCTAACACAAGTGGTGGATGGGTCTTAAGGTTAGGGCATGCCCATGGATGCTCGAACAGGTCCAAACCCGAACAAACACCACAATGTAAGATCATACAACAAACGAGGTGTGCGACCGCTGGGTACACTTAAGTTTTGGGAGCTCTACACCAAACTTTATAAAAACCAGCATAAAAACATCAACCACCTCTAAAAATGAGAAACAAGTGTCTCAAGTACCCCAAATCCATTAAAATACATCAGTGTAGGTATCTTCATCCCCTCTAGAAGCATACCTAACCCCTCGAGGTCAGCACTATACTCATACTTACATCACAATACTACAAAGCGAATGTAAGTTGCGTACTATGAATATATGCCTGATATATATATGATAATCCTTCCTTTGCCCTCTGTAAGCACCCCATTTTTACCCGCTAGGCAATCTCCGACCCGACCGGGTTCGGTTTCCAACATCGCCACACATGCACGTTCAAGACGAGTCTATCAACCTCCAATCCAATCAATTAGTCGCTTCTCAGCCCACAAGAACCCGTTGGAGCCATAAGCACCACTATTCTAGGCAGTTTTCCAGACTAGGTGGTCTTGGAAACCAACGCCATCCAGGTAGCTTCCCGGAATTGGGCGATCTCGGGGACCAGCACCTCATCAAATTTCAGACGGTTCACTTCTGGCGCCCGCTAGCCCGCCAATGTAGAATGTCCGTCATTTGGTAGTTCTCTGAGACCGGGCGTTCTCAGAGACCAATACCACCCTTCTAGGTAGCTTTCTAGAACCAGGCGTTCTTAGGAACTAACACCACCCCTACAGGTAGCTCTCTAAGACCGGGCGTTCTTAGAGACCAACACGGCACAGGTAGTTTTTCGAGACCGGACGGTCTCAGAAGCCAACACCTAGGTCAACACCGGCACCTGCTAGCCCGACTCGGTGAAAAATGACCAAACTTGCCCCTTGGGCCTCCAGGCATGTTTTGGAAAATTTTAAAATCCCTCAAAACGATAAGTCCATCCTTCCAAAATGTTGTTAAACCATTAGGCATTCCCCGCAACACCTCAACACTGCACAAACCCCGCTGAACGGTAAAAAGGCCTCCCAAATCATTTCTGAACAACTCTACATACTTAACACAACACACCAAACCATTCCTAACCATTTCCAGCCAATCCTGATCAAAATGACCATTTTGCCACTGGCAATCCAAGCATGCCCCGAAACAGCACCGGTCTTGGGATTTTGAGCAAAGGGCTTCACCATACACCCTTGTTTAACCCGAGGAGGACCCTACGACATTAAACGCTCACGACTCAATAAAAGTCCCCTGGAACATCTCGCAGACACTCCGCCTAAATTGTCTTTTCTCCCAATTCCCTGGTTATAATGCACCATCAACTAACTTGAGAAATGCGAAAATCAGAAAATTCTCAGAAGCTCTTTCATAGATCTTTTCATCAATACGGATTGATTGGATAGATCGCTTCCTGAAGCCCTCTATTGTACAGTGCAAAAACTACAACTTTTAACAACCCCTGGAGCGTCTCGCAGACGCTCTGCCAAGGTTGACTTTTTCTCCGATTCCCTAATCAAGACGCACCATTAAACGACTTAAGAAATGCGTAAATCTGAAAATTCCCGAAAGTATTTCCAGAATACTTTCCATCGATACAGTCTGATCGAAAAGATCGCTTCCCGATAACCTTGATCATGCAATACGAAAACAGCTACTTTTAAACACCCTCGGAGCGTATCACAGAGGCTCCGTAAAGATGCCCTTTTTTGCACATTTCCTAAGACAATATCCCACGCTTCCGAACGTAATTCGAATTTTTCGAAAGCATGAAAGTTCACGAGAAACCCCAAGAGAACACCGTGGGTGCAACCGATTCTCCCAAAACCTTCTCGATTGGCGTAATTATCGAGGCAAAGTTTGGACGAACCTTCTCGGTGATGGAGCGTATGCTACATGCGCTCAAATTTTGATCAAATCGACCAACTTTCGATCAACATTCCAGATTTAACAAGTACACAGGGTGCCACGTGTCATTCTGGCAATGGAACAGTACCTACGCATGTTCTACATGCGCCAGGTCAAATTTTGGCCAAGCGCATGTAGCACATGTGCCAGGCCTGTTCCAAAATGCCTATAAATATCAGAGCACCCCTTTGCATATTTCAGGTTCGAAATTGATGCGAAGCCCTGCTGAAACTGCTCTAGAATCTCAAATCTTTACATATATTCCACCCTTCCAACACTTAGGCTAGATTCTACCTCCCTCAAGCCTATACACTTCACCTACAAGGCCTTATACACTATTACACACTCCATTCTAGCCCCTTAAGCCCTCTTGAAGTCATTCAAGCTCCAATCAAGACATCCATTGAAGACTACAAATGTGTTAAAGGCAAAAGGTGGTATCTCTTTTACATTTGTGTCTTCCCCCACTCTTCTCTTCTCCCTCCTAACCTACTTAGGCTATTCTCTATTTTAATCCCCTTCTACAACCCCCCATTCTTACATGCTTGAGCCAAGAGGGTTCTTAGATTATGCTTAGAGGAAAGCAAGTGAGAGCCACCGTATAGAGGGACCTCTCACTAGCTTACTTTGAGATGATATGGCCTAGGAAATCCTTGTTTATGTGGTGTAGCCTAAAAGTCTTGTATGTGATCATGACCCCTTGCATATTATTATTTTGATCATGTCTTGTGTGCTTGGTTTCATTTTTATGCTTATTGTCATGTTCTATAATGCTTACATTACTCTTAAACTCCATGTCATTTCCAAGCTCTATATTTCTTTCAAAAATTGTTCCAAGAATTGGCTCCTTGAAGCTTAGGATAGGACCTTAGAAATCATGCCTTAGAAAATCCCCTTCTAACCCCTTAACTCCCACCTTGGCATCATGATATTTTAATTTACATAAGGGTTGCTTTCCAATTCTCTAATTTCCAAGATTTTCATTCTTTTAAGTGTAATAGTTGGAATGGCCCCATAGAATCCTCTCTTGAGTAGTTTTCCTTTTATTTGGCCATAAGAACCTTCTCTTGATAGAATGACCTCCTACAAAAATGGTTTTCAAAACTCTCTCCAAAGATGATTTTCAAAAATGCATTCTCTCCATCTTTGTATTAAAAATAGTGCCTTAAAAAGTTGTTATCACTATGTTGATTTTGGACCCCTTACACTCTTGTCAAGATTATGGTTAATGGCCATAAGGAAACCTTTCTTAGAATGGTCTCTAATCACCAACTATATAAACCATACTCTTGACTAAAGTCAAAATTTTCATGAAAATAATCTTCAAAAGGGTTGTCAACCAAAGTCCTTTGCATAACATAAGTTGTTTTTAAAAACCCTTTCCAAAAGTGCATGAAACCACCTTTCAAAACCATCTTCCAATCCAACTCTAGGTTAACTTGACCCTAGTTGTCCAACCCTGGGTTAACTTGACCCTAGTTGACCAGCCCTAGGTTAACTTGACCCTAGTTATCCAACCCTAGGGTAACTAGACCCTAGTTGTCCAACCCTAGATTAACTTGACCCTAGTTCACTCACCTTAGGTTAACCTAACCCTAAGTCATCCTAACTTTAGATTAACATTATCCTAGTTAGTTAACCCAAGGTCACCTTGACCTTAGGTTAACCCACCTTAGTTAGTTAACCATAGGTCATCTTAACCCTAAGTTAACCTAACCTAAGTTAGTTAACCATAGGTCACCTCTAACCCTAAACTAACCCAACATAGGTTAATATGCTTCAAGGTTTCAACTCATAA
The DNA here is from genome assembly GCA_033060915.1 of Euryodendron excelsum. Lineage (NCBI taxonomy): Eukaryota > Viridiplantae > Streptophyta > Magnoliopsida > Ericales > Pentaphylacaceae > Euryodendron > Euryodendron excelsum. Next base: position 3,189,608 of record CM065383.1, on the reverse strand, counting down.
ACCCTTTTTGAATGATCTTTCAATTCTAAACTATTCTCATTACCCATTTCTCCAATACCCCCTACTCTTATGATTTTAAAAAATCAACTCCATAAACTCTTCAAATGTCCTTACACTCCATCTTCAAGACATTTTCAAAAATACTTTCAAAAGGTCATAAACCTAAGGTGTCCCTAGCCCCTTCATGGTTAGGGATTCCAAGGACAATTGATAAATCAAGAACAACCTCTAAGGTTGTCCATATTAGGATTTCAAACCCTTAGCCATTTTCAAAAACCACTTTCAAAAACTAATTCATCAAAACATTCTAAAATTATGCCTCCAAGGTTTTCAAAACAAGATTTCAAAAACACTTTCAAGTTCTCTTGAGTCATGCCAAAGTATTTTTCCAAAACTCCCTTAAGTTGATCCAAAAATATTTTTGAAATACTCTACCATCCAATTTCAAGTCAAAACTTCCAAGACCACAAAGAGTCTTAAACTTCCAAAGACCTCAAAGTGTCTTAAACTTTTTTAAAGACCTCAAAGTGTCTTAAATTTTTTCAAAGATCCCAAAGTGTCTTCAAACCTTCCAAGGGCCGTAATGCGCCTATTTTTCATCAGGCTCTTGCTCAACTACGAATGAGCTGATTCTCGCCAAATGAGATATGTAGGCAACCTAGAATGGTGTGATCACAACTATTATTTCAACTCCAATCCCCTTTTTCAAAAATTCCAATCAATTCAAAATTTCTATTCCAAACTCTTTCAAAACCTCCATTATTTTCAAATTTCTTTCAAAAACTTGCATCATGTATCATCCATCCCAAAAGTGATGACTAAACCCCGTTTTCAAAATTCTAAAGTGGATATTAAGTGGACAATGGTAACCGGTTATTCTAGTGAGTGAACAAAGGATGATTAGACATGTAGGTATCGAAAGGGCGGGGTAGGGTATTAATCTTAGGATATCTTCCCTACACGTAACCAACCCCCGAACCATAGATTTCTGTTTTCAAATGACCAAAATGGAGTTATTTTCTAAAAGGGCTTAAATCTTTCCAAAGGTTGCCAAACAACCTATTTTCTTAAAAATCCTCTCTTAAGGGAGTCTTCAATACCTTTTCCAAAAAAACCCTAATTTTACTCTTCGAATTAACACTTAGTTTTAGGTGCCCTAACTCACCTTAATCAAGTTAGGTGGCGACTCCTATTTTCTGAAAAGCCCTTAGTCAAACCAATTTTCAAACCTATTCGCACTTGTCCTTCTAGGAGGATGAGTTCTAGTGACAGAGTTCCGTGCTTTAGGGCCTCCGAGCCAAAAGGACCTTGGACACCTAAAAACCAGGGCGCGACACCCTCATGCCACTAGGATTAGGACTAATCATTTTTCCAGCGATGTCTGGAAGGTCGAATCAATCATGACCATAAGGTTTCATGCCAAAGTAGCTGTATTAACTCTTTCACCTCATGACATAGTCAAAAGTCATAATAAGGATACAGTAACATATGAATACTATTGATCAGTAAGGGTTCACATGGTAAAGAGACTGGGAACTTATTCACCTCTTTAAATTTGGTCGCTTAGCACATGTTACAGTGTATAGTTCCCTTGAGAAACCTATGTCAGACTATCAACACTGTACAGATCTTAGTATAGTCGCTCAACAAGCGCCTAACTTATGTTTCTCATTTGCTCGCTCTCTTATAAGGTGACAAAATATAAAACTCACATTTAGCTTTTAAATAAGTTATGGTGGATACTAGGAAATAACCACCATCGATCTTCGACAATCAGATCTCATTTTATTTAAAAATACAGCGACACAATAACCTATAGCGTCTCAACTTTGCTCGCTCTTAAAATCGCCAAAAGTAATAGCTCGTATGAAAGAGCCTATCAACTTGCTAACGTACTCTCAATCTCATATGTGTGTTATGCGATAAACTGAATTATACAATAGTTACTAAACTGAATTATGCATCATAACATAAAATATCCAAACATTCAAAAAGGTATAAAACGATCAACTGATAACAAACTGCACATCATCACCACCTACGCAGTCCAAGTGCCTTAACATGAGTGATAAAAGCCTCTATACTAATGGGCTTTATCATAGAGCCTGCTAACATGTACTAGTAGGGATGTGAGTCAATATCACCTCCCTCTGTGCCACCATGTCTCTAATAAAATAATATCTCATATCAATGTGCTTCATCCTGCCGTAGTACTTAGGATCCCCAGCATAAGCCAGTGCTGTCATGCTATCACAATGAATAGTCACAGTCTTAATAGGGAATGTGATAACATCCAAATGTCCAAGGAACCTCTTCAACCAAACAGCCTCTTGTACGGCAAATGAACACGCCACAAACTCTGCTTCCATAGTAAGGCATTGTAAGATTGCTTCTTGCTGCTCCATGAAATGGCCCCACCACTGAGCAAGAAGGCATATCTCGATGTGGACTTCCGCTCATCAAGGTCTCCACCCCAATTAGCATCACTGTAGCTGACTAAACGTATATCCAAATGTTGATAACATAGTACGGAATTTGCAGTCCCTTTCAGATACCTAAGTACCCTCTTGACTGCTTTCCAATGAGCAAGTCCTGGGTTCGATTGGTAACGACTCACTAACCCAACAGCATAACTAATATCAGGGCGAGCACACATTATAGAGTACATCAAGCTCCCTACGACACTAGAAAATGGTACTCAGGATATTTGTTCTTTTTCTTCTGGAGGCTTAGGTTCCATATCAAGGCTTAGGCTCTCACCTTTCGTGGCAGGAGTATCAATAGGTTTGCAGTCTTGCATTCTGAATCGCTCAAGGACCTTCTTTATGTAAGTCACTTGAGACAAACCAAGAAGTCTCTGGGAGTAATCTCTTAGGATCTTTACTCCCAACACAAAACTCACCTCCCCATGTCTTTCATCTTGAAAGTGAATGATAACCACCCTTTAGTGGAAACAACCAACTCCATGTCATTGCTAGTCAGTAAGATATCATCCACGTAAAGTGACTATAAAACAAAACTGCCCTTGAATAGTTTAATGTAGACACAATGGTCCTCCTCAATCATCGTGAACCCATTATAAGTAATAGCTCGATGAAATCTTAAGTACCACTGCCTGGATGATTGCTTCAGGCCATAAATAAATCTACGGAGCTTACAAACTTTGCGCTCCTGGCCAACAACTACATAGCCTTCAAGCTGATCCATGTAGACTTCCTCATCCAGCTCACCATTAAGGAATGTAGTCTTAACGTCCATCTAGTACAACTCCAAATCTAAATGAGCGACAATGGCTAGCATAAGGTGAATGGAAACAAATCTAACTTTCGGGGAGAAAGTCTCCTCGTAGTCAATACCCTCTCGCTAAGTGTATCCCTTTATGACCAAACATGCATAGTATCTTTCAATAAAATCGTCCGCCTTACGTTTGACTTTGAGAATCCACTTGTTCCTAATGGCCTTACATTCAGGCGGGAGTTCAACCAAGTCTCAGACCTGATTAACTCTTATAGAATCCATATCTTCGTTCATAGCAGTAATCCATTTCTCTCTAACAGGTGATGAGAGAGCTTCTTTAACTATCCTAGGCTTAGCATCATTATATGAAGCTATCATGAAAGCTTCCCTCTCAATCTTATAACGATAACGTGGGACGATCCTACGTGTGCTCTGTAGCAATGAAGTATCCTGAGAATATTTATCAACTAACATATTAGTCGGTACATCGCTCCCACTGTCCATAGGAGGTTGAGGAATCTCTCTCTCAATCTCAACTAGTCTACCTGGTGTGCTATCTTGAATATCCTCTATCTTATAGAGATCCATGTCTCTAAACACCTCCCCCTTACTAGGAAAAACATCTTCTAGAAAATCGGCATCCCGTGACTCCGTCTCAGTCACACTTTCATCTGGTTGCTCTCCAATGAACACATATCCCTTTGAGTGCTTGGAATAGTGTATAAAAATACATTTCTTCCCTCTAGGACCTAACTTCCCATACTTATAAGAAACATTGTGTACATAGACTGTCAAATCCCACGGTCTCAACTAACTTAGGTCAGGCCTCCTACCTGTCCATAGCTCATAAGGGGTAGATGGGATAAATTTTGAAGGCACGCGATTAAGAATGTAGGCTGCAGTTAACAAGGCATACCCCCCAATAAGATATTAGTAGATTAGCATGTGCCATCATTGACTTAACCATATCTAACAAAGTACGATTCCGTCTCTTCGCTAGACCATTTTGTTGCAAAGTTCCTGAAATAGTGAACTGTCTAAGTATATCTTTATCCTCACAAAGCTCTTAGAACAACTCAGATAAATATTCATGGTTACGATCAATCCTTAGAGCCTTAATACTCCTGTTTAACTGATTTTCTACTTCAAGAATATAGCATCTAAAGCAATCTAATGCTTCTGACCTATATGAGAGCAGATTGACATGACCAAAATGTGTGTAGTCATCTATAAATATGATAAAATAAGGTGCACCATGTCTTACCCTCACGTTTATGGGACCACAAATGTCTGAATGAATAAGCTGTAATGGAAAATATGCTCTTTGAGCCTTTCCAAAAGGTTTTTTGGTTGCCTGTTTTTGAAGGCAAATCTCACAAACTGGCAAGTCGACCCTAACGAATGAATCCATAAGACCCTCTCTAGCTAGTTTGGCCATTCTGTCCTGTCCAATATATCCTACTCTGGAATGCCATCTCACAAAATCAATAGAAGAATTATGCATATAAGCATTAAATGAAACTGTAGATTCTAAAGCATCATCCATACTGGAATATTAATATCCAGAAAAATAAAACCATTCATCAAATATCTAGAACCATAGTGTCGCGCCCAAATTTTTCGCACTCGAGGAATACACACACAGCGGGAAAAATATTGTACTCTCTCGTTAGAACTCACCCTCCTAGAAGAATGAGTGCGATTATATTTGAATTGAAAATAGATTTGAATAAAGGGCTTTTGGAAAAAGTTTGGAGTCGCCACCTAACTTGATTAAGGTGAGTTAGGTCACTTAAAAACTAAGCGCAATCCGAGGATCAACTTAGGGTTTTTGAAAAAATGATTTTGAAAATATCTCCTCAAGAGAGGTTTTTTAAGAAAACAGGTTGTTTGGCAACCTTTGAAAAACATTTAAGCCCTTTCTAGAAAAATAACTCCGTTTTGGTTTTTGAAAACAGTGATTTAGGTTCGGAGGTTGGTTACGTGTAGGGAAGACGGACTAAGCCATCACCCTACCCCGCCCTTGCAGTACCTACATGTCTATTTGCCCTAAATTCACCTATGAGAGTCTTCAACTAACCAACATTCAATCCCATCCACTTTGAAAAACAATGTTTGAAAAGAAACTAACATGATGCATAATATGCAAGAAAAGAAAAGAGACTTGATTTGGAAATAGATTTGAAAAGAATTTGATTTGATTTGAAAAGAAATAGATAGAAGTTTGAATTTGGAAAAAAAAAAAAAGGATTTAAAAATTGAAATTGAAGATTGAAAATAGCAATAGATCATGGACTTGAAAACTTGAAGAAAATTGGAGGATTGGAGATTGGAAAGAAGTTGTAAAAATAGAAATTTGAAAAATGTTGTGGAATTGGAAACTTGAAAAATGTGATGACCGCACCCATGAAGGTTGCCTACGTATCCTTTTGGAGGAAACATGTCAGTTGTAGTTCGGACAAGAGTCCGATAGAAAATAAAAGGTATGATTGGAAGAGAATTGAAGTTGGAATTCGAATTGGAATTGGAAGAGTAGGAAATTTGGACTTTGATTGGAAGATTTGAAAATATTGGTTTTAGGAAACGTAGACTTAGGAACTTAGAAAAGAAGGATTGGACTTGACTTGGAAAGATTTTAGAAAAGATTTGACTCAAATGTTGGACTTGGAAGATTTGGAGAGATTAGATTTAGGAAATGTTCGAATTAGGAAAGGTTCAAATTAGGAAAATGTCATTTTAGGAAAGTTTCATTTTAAGAAAGTTTTGGTTTAGGAAAGGTTTCGAATTAGGAAAGTTTTAAAAAAAGGAAAGGTTTCACTTTAAGAAAAATTTCAATTTAGGAAAGTTTTAATTTAAAAAAGTTTTGAATTTAGACAAAATAGGAAAGGTTTTGAAAATAAGGAAGTTTTGAATTTGGAATGTTTTGAGTTTAGAAAGTTTTAGATTTGGAAAGATTTGAAGTTTTAGGAAACTTATGATTTAGGAATGTAAGAAATTAGGAGAGAGTTGAATTAGGAAAGATTTAGATTAGGAAGAGTTAAGATTCCTATATCCTAAAGCAAGGGATTGGATTTTGTTTCTAAAATAGAAGGTTTGATTTTATTTCTAAAAATGGAGGATAGGATCTAGTTTCCTAAATGGGAAGATTAAATTTGGTTTCCTAAAGGGAGGAGTGGATTTGAGCAAGGATTTGGAAAGGGAAATTTTAGAAACTCTAGATTTGGAAGACTATAGTTTTGGCGTAGAAAAGAGGTTTTTTGAAAACTTATGATTTTGATGTAGAAAGGGAGGTTTTGAAAACCTAGGTTTGGGGCAAGGTTGAAAATCGCGTTTTTGGAAAGAAAATTAGGGTTTCCTAATTGTGGGTTCTAGGGCTTGACTTGGGCACCAAGAAAAGGGATTTTAGGCAAGTGAGTTTTTGGAAAGGAAAATTTTTAGAAGGAAATCCTAGAGAGGAGTTTCTAGAAGGTGGATTTTGAAAATAGAGTTTTTGGAAAGAAATCCTAGTGAGGAGTTTTTAGAAAGTGAATTTGAAAAGAGTTTTAGGAAGGAAGTTTTTGGAAAGTAAAACTTTGAGAGAGTTTTGAAAACAAAATTTTGGAAGAAAACTTTTAGGAAAGAGTTTTTTAGGAAAGTGAATTTTGAGAAAAGTGTTTTGGAAAGGAGTTTAAAAAGAGAAGTTTTGGAAAATAAATTTTTGGAGAGAGTTTTTACAAAACAAATTTGAAAAGGAATTTTAAAAAGAGTTTATGGAAAGCATGTTAGAAGAAAGATTTTTAGGAGGAGTTTTTTGAGAAGAAAGTTTTTTGGAAAGTATAAAAACGTCTCACTTTCCTAAAGTGATTCTAGTCATAAGAAGGTTAGAACCACTTTAAGAAAGTAGTTTTGAAAACAACAAGGAGTTGAAAATATAGATCATATCGGTCACTTTAAATATAACACTTTCCTAAAGCAATCCTAGCCATGGAAAGGCTAGAATCACCCTAGGATTGTGATTTTGAAAACAAATTTTGAAAAAGGAGATTTTGATGCAATTTTGAGAACAAGTTTAATGCAAATTTGGGATCGTGAACATACAAGGTTAAGGTTTCACCACATAATCAAGGGGGCTGAACCCACATGGTCTCCGATTAAACTAAAAAAAAGCCCCCGACATGGTGACCGTCCAATAGTCTAATCCTACACATGGACCGGGAGTCCCCTTGTTTCAAGCATGCAAAGAAAGGGGGGGAAGAAGATGGGGGATTAAAATAGAGAAAACCCAAGTGGGTTAGGAGAGAGAAGAGAGAGGGAGAAGTGCAGAAACTTAAAGAGAAAACCTACCGTATATCTTGTTTATTTCGCTTGGCTTTGCGCGCTTTTCTTTGCTTGTCTTACTTCAATCTTCACTTCAATCTTCAAGAGTTTGTCTTCAATCTTCAAAACTTCAAATTGCAACCCTTCAAGTCTTCAAAGGAGGGTTGGAGGCTAGTGTATAAGTGTATGGGGGTGTGTATGAGTGTATAGGAGGCTAGGGTTTGGTGTATAATGGCTAGCGTTTGGAAAACCTAGAGAAGCTAGGGTTGAGGGAGACTACGAGCTATGTATATCAAATATTAGGGATTTTAGACTGAGTTTGCAGACCACTTTCACGCTGGAAGAGGCTCTGTATTTATAGAGATTGGATAGACCTAGCGCCTGTTGCAGTGGCGCCATGCCAAATTTCCTCTTGGCGCCACTCCTAGTGGTGCCAGGCCATTTCTTGGCTTAAGGCCATTACTAGTTGCGCCAGCCAGTTGGGAAAGTTTTAAAGTAGGCAAGCAACTTATCTTGGAAAGTTTTGGGCGCCTATACTAGTGATTACCATGCAATTTTTAGCCTAGCTCCACTAGAAGTGACTTCGAAAAGTCCGGGAATGATTTAAAGGACCGAGATTGGCCCGGAAGGCCGGAAAAGAACAAGAACACCTAGAACAGTGTCCTGGAGGTATTTGACTTGAAAAATGAGGATAGGATTGTCAGAGGGATTGACCGGGCCATTAGGGGCAAAACGGTCAACTGAGCTGGAAAGCTGCCGAGATGGACTCGGAATGTCCTGGAAAAAGGCGACCTGCCCACCAGGGGTAAAACGGTCATTTTGCACTTTGTTTGCCGAAACTAACTCAAAATTATCCGAAAAGATAAAAGAAGGCTGAGAATACTATAAGAAGCATTCTCGGGAGATTACGAGTTTGATACCCAGAGCCGGTGTGGTTCCCGGAGCGTTCGGATGCCTAGGGGCAAAATGGTCATCTTGATCGAAAAGTCTCAGAATTGACCCAAAACGGACTGGAGGGCACCTAATTATGCCGGATCATCTCTGGGACAATCTACGAAGGGTGGACTTATCGTTCTGAGGACTTAGGTGTGCTCTCGAGAAACGTGCCGAAAAATGGCCCTAGAAGCAGTTTGGTCATTTTTCACCAGAGTGGGCTAGCAGGCATTGGTGTTGACTTGGGTTTTGAATGTTTTTGTCACTTTAACGGCGATTTCGTGATACAGGGGTTTGTTGGCAATTCCCTATATCGACCTGTTTGCGAGTATTTCCGCTACTCTGACGGTTGCGATGTTTACGAGTATTTCTGTTACTCTGACGGTTCGCGATCATTCTTGAGACTGCCTAATCTCGGGAAGCTGCTAAAGGGACTTAACGTCTGAGAAGTCAACTTTCTCGGAAGGCGTGCTTGAAACGGACATTTTTGCATTGGCGGGTTAGCAGGCACCAAAGGTGGACCGTTTTACCATCTAAGGGACTTGGGGTCTCATCCAGGTCGACAGGTTTAAAGAGACTTACCGTTCCGAAGAGATTTTCTTTGAAAAACGTGTTGAATTTACCGTCTCGAGAAATCAACTGTCTCGAGAGAGGGATTGGAATTAGAATTGGAAAGGGGACTTACCGTCTTCGAAAAGATGTGCCTGATTGGGAATTAGAAAGGGGACTTACGGTCTTCGGAAAGACGTGCCTGTTGGAATTGGAAAGGGGACTTACCGTCTCCGGAAAGACGTGCCTAATTTGGAATTGGAAAGGGGACTTACCATCTTCGAAAATACGTGCCTGTTAGAATTAGAAAGGGGACTTGCCATTTTCAGAAAGACGTGCCTGTTGGAATACGGAAAGGACAATGCCCCTAAGGGCATTTTGGTCATTTTGCCTCAACTTAGGCTTGGTGGACCCGCGAAGCGATGAATAAACTGGATTAGACTTAAAGAGTTAATTTTGATTTGAATACGTCTATATTGATTTGAGTACAAGTCTGGACGGACCGTAGACTGCCGAGCGGTCAAAAATGGGGTGCTTACACATAGTAGACAGACCTACAATAAATGCGTACAAACTGAGTCTCAAAGCATAAACAATAACCGAGACTAAGCAAACTAGTAACTGAAAGTAGATTCTGCCGTATTCCAAATGCATAAAGTACATCATGAAGGTTAAGAGTGCGACAATCCTTCAAATCCAGCCGATAGGTGCCAATCCCAATGACTCCACACTGGACTCGTTTCCCATGTATACTTTTCTGCTACCAACTGGTACGTGATGATACTCCACGTATCCAATTCTATTTCTCACTATATGGTCGATTGCTCTTGAATCTACAACCCACAATTGAGGAGAATAAGCAATCAAAACTTGACTAAACACAAAATAGTCAATGAGAGAAACATAAATGGGAAGTACCTTCTTCAGCTCGTTGCACTCACAAGCAAAGTTTCCCAGCTGTTGATAGTTATAGCATTTCATCTCGGCCTTATTTTTCTTACCACCTCTTTTGCCTCTTTTTTTATGCTTGGCAACTGTCTCGCCCAGATTTTTCGCGCCCGAGGAATACTCACCCAAGCAGGAAAAATGTTGTACTCTCTCGTTAGAACTCATCCTCCTAAAAGAATGAGTGCGACTAGGTTTGAATTGAAAAATTGGTTTGAATAAAGGGCTTTTGAAAAAGATTTGGAGTCGCCACCTAACTTGATTAAGGTGAGTTAGGTTACCTAAAAACTAAGAATAATCCGAAGACTATACTTAGGGTTTTTGAAAAAACGATTTTGAAAATATCTCCTCAAGAGAGGGTTTTTAAAGAAAACAGGTTGTTTGGCAACCTTTGAAAAACATTTAGCCCTTTTTGAAAAATAACTCCTTTTGGTCTTTGAAAACAGTGATCTAGGTTCGGAAGTTGGTTACGTGTAGGGAAGATGCACTAAGCTATCACCCTACCCCGCCCTTTCGGTACCTACATGTCAATCTACCCTAGATTCACCTATGAGAGTCTTCGACTAACTATAATTCAACCCTATTTACTTTGAAAAACAATGTTTGAAAAATATGATGCATGATATGCAAGTGCAAGATGAGAGAATTGGAAAATAGAAATTGATTTGAAAAGAAATTGATTTGATTTGAAAATAGATTTGAAGAAATAGAATTGAAATTGAAAAGGTTTGAAAATTGAAAGTAGAAGTTTGAAAATAGAAATTTTGGAATTTTGAAAATAAATTGGAATTTGGGATTTGAAAAGATTTTGAAAACCACACCCATGAGGGTGGAATTGAAATTTTAAAAAGTATTGTGACCGCACCTATGAAGGTTGCCTACGTATCCCTTTGGGGGAATCAAGTCAATCGTAATTCGGACCCGAGTCCGATTGAAAAGAGATTGATTTGAAGAGAGAGAGATTGGATTGGAAGAAAGAGATTGAATTGAAAATTAGATTTGATTTGAGATTAGAAAAGGAGATTGGAAATTGAAATTGAAAAGATTGGACTTTGATTTGAAAAGATTGATTTTGGAAAGACTTGGTTTTGGAAAGATGGAGGTTTAGGAAACCTAGACTTAGGAAAAGGTAGGAGACCTAGGAAAGACTTGAGAATTTAAGAAAAATTGGATTTAGGAAAGGCCCGATTTAGGAAAGTTTCGAACTTGGAAAGTTTCATTTTTGGAAAGTTCCGAGTTGTGAATTAGGAAAGTTTTGGTTTAGGAAAGTTTCAGGTTTAAGAAAGTTTTCACTTAGGAAAGTGTTGTTTTAGGAAAGTTTCAATTTAGGAAAATATTCAAATTAGGAAAGTTTTAAATTAGGAAAGTTTTCAAATTAAGAAAATTTTGAAATTAGGAAAGTTTTGAATTAAGAAAATTTTGAATTTAGAAATGTTTGAAAAAGGGAAGTTTTGATTTTGGAAAGTTTTGAAAACAAGTTTTGAAAATACGAAAGTTTCGTTTTGGAAAAGTTTGAAAAAAGAAAGTTTTCAGTTTAGGAAATGTTTGAATTAAGAAAGTTTTCAACTTAAGAAAGTCTTGAATTAAGAAAGTTTTGAATTTAGAAAAGTTTTAGATTTGAAAAGATTTTGAAGTTTTGGAAAGTTTGGAATTTGGAAAGATTTAGGTTTAGAAAGATTCAACTTCAGAAAGTTTCAAATTTAGGAAGCTTAGAATTTTAGAAAGATTTGAAATTTAGAAAATTTAGGATTTAGAAAGTTTTAGAATTTTTAGAAAATCTTGAGATTAGGAAAGTTTTGAGTTTAGGAAGAGTTTTAAAACTTAGGTTTGAAAAGTTAAGGTTTAGGAAAATGTTGAATTAGGAAAGACTTGAAAATTGAGTCTTAAAATTTAGGAAAGATTTTTATGTTCAAGTTTTGAAAACCTAAGATTTAGGAAAGTGGAGGATTAGGAAGGATTTGAATTAGAAAAGAATTGGATTTTGAAACTTAAGGAAAGGTTTAAAGTTTAGGTTTAGGAAACTTATGGTTTAGGAAGGAATTGAATTAGGAAATGTTTGGACTAGGAAGGGATTGGATTTGGTTTCTAAAAGAAAAAATTTGATTTTGTTTCCAAAAACGGAGGACGGAATCTAGTTTCCTAAACGGGGAGATTGGATTTGGTTTCCTAAAGGGAAGATAGGATTTGGAAAGGGAGATTCTAGAAACCCTAGCTTTGGAAAATCATAGTTTTAACATAGAAAATAGGTTTTGGAAACGTGTATCGTTCGAATGTGAAAACAAGGGGTTTTGGAAACCTAGGTTTGGGGCAAAGCTTGAAAACCATGTTTTTGGGAAGAAAATCTAGGGTTTCCTAATTGTGGGTTCTAGGGCTTGACTTGGGCTCTAAGGAAAAGGGATTTTTAGAAAGTGCGTTTTTTTAGAAACGTAGATTTTCTAGAAGGGAATCCTAGGGAGGAGTTTTTGGAAAGTGTGTTTTTGGAAACATAGATTTTGGAAGGAAATCCTAGAGAGGAAATTTCAAGAAGGAAGCTTTTGGAAAGAGAGTTTTTTAGAAAGGTTTTTGGAAAGAGTTTTTAGGAAGGTGGATCTAGGGAATGTTTTTAGAAGGTGAATTTTGAGGAGAGGATTTTGGAGAGGAGTTGAAAAAGAGAGTTTTGAAAAATAGATTTTGGAAGGGAGTTTTTGAAAACAATTTTGAAGAGGAGAGTTTTAGGAAAGGATGTTGAAAAAGAGATTTTTAGGAAGAGATTTTTGAAAAGAGAGAGTTTTTAGAAGGATTAAAAACGTCTCACTTTCCTAAAACAATTCTAGCCATAAGAAGGCTAGAACCACTTTAAGAAAGTGGTTTTGAAAACAAAGGTTTGAAAATATAGACCAAAAGGCCACTTTTAATATAACACTTTCCTAAAGCAACCCTAGCCATGGAAAGGCTAGAATCACCCTAGAATTGTGGTTTTGAAAACAAGTTTTTGAAAAAGAGAATTTGATGCAAATTTCGAAAACAAGTTTGAAAACGGTTTTGAAAACGAGTTTGAAAACGAATTTTGGAAGATGCAAGACTATGATATGCACAATGCAATTTGGGGTCGTGAACATACAAGGTTAAGGCTTCACCACATAATTAAGGGGGTCGGACCCACGTGGTCTTTGGTTAGACTAGAAGAAAGCCCCCGACACGGTGACTCTCCCATAGTCCAATCCTACACATGGACCGGGAATCCCCTTGTTTCAAGCATACAAAGAAAGGGGGGGAAAGAGATGGGGGATTAAAATAGAGAAAACCCAAGTGGGTTGGAGAGAGAAGAGAGAGGGGGAAAGTGCAGAAAATTAAAGAGAAAGCCTACCTTGTTTCTTGTTTATTTTGCGCGCCGTGCAGTCTTCGATCTTCGATCTTCGGTCTTGATCTTCACCTTCAGTCTTCAAGGATTGTCTTCAAGCTTTGAATGGCTGCTCTTCAGGTCTTGAGAGAGTGGTTGAAGGCCAGTGTATGAGTGTATAGGGGTGTGTATGAGTGTATAGGAGGCTAGGGTTTGTGTATAGTGGCTAGGGTTTGGAAAACCTAGGGAGGCTAGGGTTTTTGGAGGTGTTCGAGCTCTATGTATCGAATTATGTGATTTCTAGGTTAAGTTTTCAGACCTTCTTTCACGTTGAACGAGGCTCTGTATTTATAGAGGGAGGACAAGCCTGGCGCCTGTTGTAGTGGCGCCAGGGCAAAATTTATACTGGCGCCACTAGGAGTGGCGCCAGGCCATTTTTTGGCTTGGCGCCACTAGCAGTGGCGCCAGCCATTTAGGAAACAATTAAGGTCGGCAAGCAACGTATCTTTGACTAGATTTGGGCGCATGTACTAGTGACTACCATGTAAACTTTAGCCTGGCTTCACTAGGAGTGACTCCGGAAAGTCCGAGAATGATTTGAAGGAGCCGGGAGTGACCCGGAAGGCCGGAAAGGAGCAGGAACACTTAAAATAGTGTCCTGGAGGTATTTGACTTGAAAAGTGAGGATTGGATGTGTCGGACAGGTTGACCGAGCCTTTAGGGGCAAAACGGTCAATCGGACCGGAAAACTGCCGGGACAGACTCAACCTGTCCCGGAAGAAGTCTTGGGGTCTGGAAATATTATTTAGAATGTTCCCAGAGGTTGCCGGTTTGATACCCAGAGCCGGCGTGGTCGGAAATGGAAACCGGCCCACCAAGGGCAAAACGGTCATTTTGTACCGGGTTTGCCGGAACTGACTCGGAATGGTCCAGAAATGTAAAGGAAGGTCGAGAACACTATAAAAAGTATTCTCGGGACATTACCGGTTTGATACCCAGAGCCGGTGTGGTTCCCGGGGCGTTCGGATGCCTAGGGGCAAAATGGTCATCTTGACCGGAAAAGGTCCAAAGGGTAATTTGGTCATTTTTCACTGAAGTGAGCTAAAAAACATGGGTATTGACCTAGGTTTTGAGTGTTTCCGCCACTCGGACGGGGTTGAGTATTTCTGCTACTCGGACGGGGTTGAGTATTTCCGCTACTCGGACGGGATTAACGATTTGAGAGTATTTCCGCTATTCTAACGGTTCTGTGAGTATTTCCGCTATTCTAACGGTTCTGTGAGTACTTCCGCTACTCTAACGGTTCTGTGAGTACTTCCGCTACTCTAACGGTTCTGTGAGTATTTCCGCTACTCTAACGATTGAGTATTTCCGCTACTCTAACGGTTTTGTGAGTAGTTTTGTTACTCGGACCGTCTCGAGGAATAAATTGTCTCGAGAGAGGGATTGGAAAGGGGTCTTACCGACTCCGAGGAGACGTGCCTGAGTTTTGAGTGTTTCCGCCACTCTAACGGTGTGAGTGTTTCTGCCACTCTGACGGTTTGGTGAGTGTTTTCGCCACTCTGACGGTTTGGTGAGTGTTTTCGCCACTCTGACGGTTTTGTGAGTAGTTTTGCTACTTGGACCGTCTCGAAGAATAAACTGTCTCGAGAGAGGGATTGGAATTGGAATAAGAAAGGATAATGCCCCTAAGGGCATTTTGGTCATTTTGCCTCTATTCGGGCCTGACAGGCCCGCGAAGCGATGGAAAGACGGAATTTGGACTAGAGGATTGGTTTCGATTAGAATATGTCCATAATGACTTGAAAACAAGTCTGGACGGAGTGTAGACTGCCGAGCAATCAAAAATGGGGTGCTTACAGCAGCCTTAATCCCACTAAACCCAGTATCAAAACGTTTCTTACCAGCATTAGCAGCACCACCGTCTCTCTTGTATTTGAACCTAGAGGTCCAACGCGAGCTAGTCTCAGCAACATAAGCAGTACCACCATCAGTCTTAGCAGCCTCTAAGCACTTAGCTTCCAACTCCAGACGGCAGGAGATATCCTCAAATGTCCTCACATTATCATTGTGAGTCATATTCTGCTTCATATGCTCCCATAACTGTGGTAGAGAGCAGATCATAGACTGCACTTGCTGCTCATCGGTAAGAATAAGTCTTGCTGCCTTAAACTCGTGTATCACGGTTGACATCACTCGCAAATGTTACCTTATAGAGTAGTTAGGCTTCTTTTGATAAAAGTCAAATTTGAGTGTCAACCCGCGCAGTTTAGCAAAAAAAGTTATCCCATACTTCAGCTTCAAAGCCTCTCAAGTCTCATAGGAAGTTTAGATAGACTCAAACTCTAGCAAAAGATCATTCTCCATGCTACTCAACATAAGATAATGTGCATCTTGATCTTTCGCCTACCAAGTTTTGTAGTGATCCAAGTCCCAATGATGCTGAACTATAGTACCCTATTTGGGCTCAGTCATCAGTCGGTCAATGTGAGCCAATAAACCCTGCTCGTTGAAAACAAATTGAATCTTACGGTGCAAAATGTCATAGTTGTCGCCATTCAGTTTTTCTCCTTTAACTATGTTAGCCACTACATTCTTAGATGCCATAATGAACTCTCTAATAGAAACAAAAAAAAAAAAAAAAATGTAAGAATAATGCATAACACACGTTTTACCTTAAAAATCTAAATTAAAAAATAAGACAACTCTAAGAAGTCACGAGATCGAAAAGTCACTATGCTCCCAATCATCTTTCGCGCCACTAATGATTATTATCAAATTTTAATTTAACTAATACGTAAAAATTAGTTATCGAGAGTCAAAACTCTTAGCATGCTTTTAACCGATCAACCTCCCACTAAACAAATATATTCAGACATGTGATAAGTTTTAATTCCCTACCTATAGCATAAATATCATCGTAATGATATTTCTATGCCATCAAACGAGTTAAATTATGGAATTAAAACTAATAATTATCACATGGCATAGCATAAAACATAAATTAAACGCAACTCTAATAATTCCGAAATAGAATAACGGAGTTGCAACATGCTAATGTACTATATCGTTCAATTTTGAATTTTTTATAATTTATGAATTTTTTTAAACGTTACAAAACACTTAAGTAAATAACAGAAAAATACAATAGGTATTTAGAAAATTCCAGCCAGCACACCAACACTTAAACCAAGTGTCTAGAACCACATGACACAAAACCCGAGGCCCAAAAAACCATGCACATGCCCCAACGCACACAAGTAAGCCCCTAAAAAATATTTATTTCCTTTATTTTCTTTTCTGTTTTTCAAATTAATTTTTCTATCCAGTAAAAAATTTTGGAAAAATACTATTAAAATAGAAAATATTTTTCCAAGCTTACACAAAAAAATTGGGCCAAAAACAACCACAGGAAGGGGTCCCACAAGCCCTACATCCCAAGTGAACAACTCTTTAGGCTAGCGCGACTCGGTAAACGCGGCTGGACTTAGAGTCAACATATCAGTCAACTTGGCTCAGCTCGTGGTCAACGTGACTTGGCTCACAGTCAACGGCTCGGTCAACTCATCTCGACTCATAGTTAATGGCTCGGTCAACTCGGCTCAACTCGCAGGCGGTCAACTCAGCTCGGCTCGACTCGGCTCAATCCATCTTCTCCAACATAGATTTGAACTAGTTTCGGCCCAGATTTTCAAATAATCATAACTCTCAAACCGTTTATCAAAAAATTACCCATAATATATTGATGAAAAGGTATGGAAAAGACGAACACAGTCATATAAATTTCATGCTCAGATTCGTAGTGTATGAAAAGTTACGAGCCAAGAAAAAAACTGCCATAAAAATTAGGGTTTGAGATTTCTCTCAAACCACTTATCCATTTGAGATGAAAATTTTCAGATATACTACCATGTATACAGGCTATCACATTCTGAAATTTCAACTCAAACGGAGAACGTTTTTCTGAATAATCATTAAAACTCTAACGAAGCTATTTCAAAAATCAGTGTAGGAAAACATATGCAATCATCCATAAGAGAAATTTCAAAAGCTTTGATACCAATATAGAATCTGTCTACAATTAAAGTGGAAGCGGTAATTGGGTTTACCTCTTAAAGCGTGTCCGAAAGCAAACCTAAAAGAGCCGATCTTGATCTGAACAATTCTCCACATGTACTTGCATTCTCCTATAAATCTACCTTCGATAGAATGCAATCAAATCTTTTTGAAAAGTCAAAAGCATTATACTAATCACAACTCAAGACCCTATCTTAATTGTGTGTTTTAGGAGAGACACTGAGAGAATTGCTCACACACTTTTGCACAAATAAAATGCAGCCACTAAAATCTTACTTCTTCTCTTCTCTTGAACATTTATAAGTGTAGAATGGATCTACCATTCCTAATTCTTGGTGGTTGACACATGCCCCAACCACCAAGATAAGTAGGAGCATGCTTGAATAACCACCACAATCACCAAGGTAAGTGGGAACATACTTAAATAATATAAGTGGGAGCATACTTAAACAATCACTCCAACCACCAAGGTAAGTAGGAGTATGTTTGAACAACTACCTTAACCACCAAGGTAAGTGAAAATATGCTTAAACAACCACCTAACACAAGTAGTGGGTGGATCTTAGAGTTAGGATATGCCCATAGACGCCCAAATCAATCTGAACCCGAACCGAACCAAACTAGTCATACCAACCTAAAAGGATATGTATTATAAAGATATTCCTGTCAAGAAAATGACTTCCCCGAAACAATCTACGGCCTTAGCCACCTTTTCAGAAGGAAAGAAAGAAAGAAAGACAGGAAAGAAGTAAGCATTTAAAGAAAAACCAACAATTCTGTCAAGCAGAGAGATATAGAGAGAGCCACAGCGAGAGAGAGAGAGCATGGTCCTGGACTCCTGGCTGCAGTGAGGACTATGGTTTTGGCAGCCCATGAGTTGTCACCGGTGGGACTCTTGAATGATGTTGCTGGGACAAACCAGTCATTCGTGAAAAATTTGTCAAATATATGTACTTCCCCAGAAATAACATGTAACAGAAAGGGTACTCAGGGCACGGGTACCATTTTTAGGCCATTCCGCCAATTTTAGTGACAACAAATATATATATATATATATATATATATATATGTATATATATCAAGTTTCTCGTGCTCCCTCTGCTATTCCGACACCATTGAGTCCAATTTGAGAGGCTCCAACTCTATACAAAATTTCTACATTATTTTTTTTGTTTGTATAGAAAGACAATTGCAGCATGTAAAATTATTTGAGGCTGTAGTTGATCTGGAAGCGGTGCATACTGCACTGGAAATACAACTTTCTTTCTCTTTCTCTTAAAAATCAATCAGGGCCCCCAATCAAGTTCGAAGGCTTGTCAGGTGCTACGATTCACTGCACTTCGGAATTATATGGAGTCATTTCTCCAGGACTCCTCCAGAGGGCTGAAGCAATGCCATCTAGAGGAAACTAGAAAGAAAAACTAATCTTTCTTTACTTTTAGAACAAGATGTCCACGACTCCAAAACATCTCCCAACAATTAGGGAGAATTCCTAAAAAAAATAAACAGAAAACAGCATGGTCTGCTACAAGCAGTCAGTTTTAAAATACTTTTGGCTCACCCAAAAACATATTACTAGTCCCTTAGACCTTGTGACTGGAATGCAGTGCTGAATCAGATAGCAGTGAGCGTGCATCCAACCGTAGGCATCCCTCTCAAGGAGTCGGTTTCTTAAATTTTGTAGATTATTGCAAGAATTGATTCACCCACGAAGAAATATCCTCCACAGGTATAATCAATCAAATTACTCATCATGAGCTGCAGCACCGGCCTGAAAGTGATTCTACTATTGCCATAAGACTCTGATTTTTCACTGATTGCACATCTGGGTACAGGTAATTTACATCGGTCAATCTTTTGAAAGACAGATCACCCATAACAAGCTCACACAGGATCTCCATAGGCTCTGACCCTCTCATGACCCTGAGATGCAAGTTGTGGTGACAAGTTCAGTGAAAAACATTATGGTCAAGGATAAACTCCCATACATCAATTCAATTTTAAGGATCTAATCACCAAACATCTGTAATAACAGATTCTACCCCCAAGTCGGGGCATGCATAATGCTATTCACAGGTCTCTGTTAGCTGGTATAAGCTTCAGTAACCTGGCAAGGTCATAAGACTTGAAGGCTTTGCCATAACATAAGGCTAGATTAAGAGGTGTTTTCCCATCCTGAAACATAATGAGGTGATAATGTTAAATTCACTTTCCTGAAAGGTGAAAGAAGAAATTTTATAGATGTTTCTAAACACCAAAAAAGTAATTGATAAAAATACAAAGAATGTAACAAAAGCTCCATTGAGGCCATTAGCGGATCTCAATCCGGAGATAAGAGCAGTCAATGACATGTTTATTTCACAAAGGAACACAATGTGGCAAATTTTTAAAAGACAAAAACCAAAAGAACCCACTTCAAGAAATAATCAATCAAATTATTTCACAATTCAAAAAATCGATGTCCGTAATTCCAAATTTTTTTGCAAAGAAAAGATTGGAAGAACTGTCACAATACAAAAAGTCAGTGCAGTAATGACTACAATTGTAATCTTAATTTGATCATATCAAAATGTAATAGGGTTAAAGTGGTATGCTGGGGAGGTGTTAAAGCGGTCAGATGGCATGGAGTTCTAGAGAAGATTGGTTGAAAGATGAAACGCACTGATGAGAAAAAAGAGAGTGGCACTAAGGAAAGAGTACAATGTGCTATAACGACAGCATTAGACTTGAATGAATGTTGTGTAAAGGGAGAGCAGAGACCTATCATTTATAGTCGTAGGTTGAGCACTTGCCAAAGAATGCCAAGTGGCAGTGCTCACACAATCATAAGTAACTGTTAGGAGCCCATGTGAGAAATATAATGTACTCACCAAGGGAGCAAGGCTTCTAGAAGTGTCCTAGAAATTTCCCCCCCTCTCTGGATTGGCTAAGGAACAGAATTCATGAGTGCAAGTGCTTCAGCGGTTTCTAGCCACCAAGCTACATGGTCCCGGAGTCCTGCAGTGCTCGAGACTGTCTCGGTAAACATTCTAGGCCTCACCCCAGCCTAGGCATGCAGACCCAAGGTGTCACTTAAACCTTGACTCCCAAGGGACTATCAAGAAATTGACTCAATATGCCTCCCGTAATGGGCATGTGACCCAAGTACCAAGTGCTAATGGTCTTAGCCTCTATAGTGTGGTTATGCGCAAAAGAGAGGTGACAGGATGTTGTTCAATTAGATTATCTCATTTCATGGCCAGAGTGTGACAATTCCTGATGATGTATTGAGGACACAAGTCATGGAGATATCAGGTGCCTAAAACTATTGCTATGATACAGGTCATCCCTCTATTTGAAAGATCCAAATATCTCACCAGGAATGTTTAGTGCTAAAGTGTCCCTGCAATCAAACTAAAGCAGCAACGGTCTATCTAGAGGTTGGGGGCCTTTTCAATAAGGTTCGCATAGGGGTTCTCATTTTTTTGGCTCCCTTTGCTCAGCTAGCCTTGATTGGTGGATGGAAGTATTGACTAGTGGGTTATGGTCAGTGGCGGACCTAGGATTTTGATTTTTTTTTTTTGGGGCGGGGGAATACACTAAAAAACACAGTGAGTAATGGTTTGGATACAAAAACACAGAACACATGGCCAATGCAATGCAAGAGATACTAGATGCAGTCAATCATGGAGCTTAGCATCTAAAAATTGGCAAGTTCCTCAAGGCATGAAAGAAGATAAAAGTAACCTAGATCATGTTAGCATTAGAATTCCTGACTTAAGCAATCTGCAGAAGAAGTGAAATGTACAATTCTTAATTTTACCTTATTTCTTCTGGTCTTGTCTGCTCCGTTGACTAGTAAAACTTTTGCAATGCCTCTATTTCTACTTTGGATGGCAATATGCAATGGAGTCCATTCTTACCGCAAGAAAAACCTTTTAGGCAAAACTAGAATTGAACAGAGGGAAGAAGGAAAAAAATACAGCTTATCTCACTTGCACACATTATCGGCAGCATTTAAATCTACATTGTATTTGATTAATAACTTCGCAGTTTGCATTGCCCCAATTTCAACTGCATAATGAAGTGGGGAAGCACCATCCTGTTTAGAGGATAAAAGATCAACCCTTCACCTCTTGCAAATTATATAATAATAGAGCTCAAAAGCTTGACCCCGCATAAGAAAAGAAAAATGCCTCACACGATCTCTAACTTTAGGATCTGCACCTTTTCTCAAAAGATGACTAATGATAACCTCCCTTGTACTGCACGAAGAGCAGACGACTATCCTGCTTCATCAAATTAGCCAACCACTTTCTCCATGTGAATAATATTGCACCACTTCGAGTATTAAAAGCATGGAAGTGAGACATGGACAAGTCTTACCTTATCAACAAGGTCACTGTGAAACCTATTTCCAAGTAGCATGTCCATGTAATGTATCTGTCCGGCTAGTGCAAGGGAACAGAGAGTATTCCATTTCGCCTGAGATAAGAAAGTCACAAGAGTTTATAGAATCAAACTCTCAGTCCTCCAATCAGCAACAAAACACATATTTCATTTTTTTTTTTTTTTTTTTGGTTGGGTAAAATGTGAAAGTAGCAAATAGTTATGAAGAATATACTATCCAGTTAATAATAGTAACCACGAAGCAGGTAATTACCAGGACAGGCTGCTGCCACGCCCATGGAGAAGGTGATGAAAAATTAAATAATAACAGGCTGTCATTACTTTGAACACTTACTGTTGATATTTTACCCAGGTGTGGAGCTGCATTCCGTTGCAAAATGGCTCTTTCTTCTGGCTCCAAGAGCTGTTCAACCTCTGCAAGAATTAGACAATACTGGACCAGTTGCTTGATTTTTACCCAAGAACTGAGACAATCCAAACTCAAGTATATGTACGACAAAAACAAAGACCGACATTGGCATTGACTTCTATGGGAGCAAGGACAAGGAAAATTGCTTTGGTGCACCACATACTCAAAGTGCATAAATGTTAAAGTATCACAAATTCCACTGGTTAGGAAAGTCTATGCAAAATTTAAGTGATGAATGGTACTACAATTTTAAAAAATGTAAAGGTTGTTGGTTATTTACATGTAAGTTTTGCCGTGGATTAACAGTGGAGGTATAAGTAAGATCAAAGTAAGAGATTGTGTATAATCAGTTGCTAGGTGCACACGGATTTCCTTTTTGACAAATAATTATAGGTATCCAGTGCCATTTTTTTTATGTTTAACCAGTTGAGGCTGTTGAGCAGAAGTGGATTGATGCTGGACTTTTTATCAAGGCAACCCTATTGCTGCTCAAGTAAAATCCACAATACTGAAATATATCAGTACTGTTTTATTTTTGTTTTTTTAACCAAAATTTGTACCGGAAGATTTCTAATATGCTCGCATTTTGGCAAAGAGAACCGGAAATTGTACAGAGTTATCATACATATGCAGGAAATAGTACACATCCACTGAGATCAAGGTAAGACTAACACTCTCTCATTTCATTAGCAGTTTTGCAAGCAAGAAGATCCAGAACAGAATGAACCAGGAACTTTTTGAAGAGGAAAAGACTGGGTCACTGTGACGTTGTTCATATCCCAGGTAATGTAGGTCTAGCCAACACCACATAAACACACTTCTAACAATAGATATTTAACACTGAATAGTATGTTGGTCTGTTATAGTCAGTTGCACAGACTCTGGAATTGTCAGAGGAAGTTGTTCTTCTTCACTTTTCTTTTTCTTTTTCTTTCTTTTGCATGCAAATAACTCTTCCAACAAGGTCGTATAATGCTCCAGATTTGAACCTTATTCAAGAAACCGAATTTCAACCCAAAAAAAAAAAAACTCACAAAATTTAGTGGATTGAATAGGATTTAAGGGGGAAAAAGGTAAGAAGGCAATACAAACCATTCAAAAGATCCTCCTCATAGTTGTTTATTGTTGTTTTTGAGGGCCTGTCAACACTAGAAGAAGCAGTAGCTGAAGCAACTCTTTCTTCTTCTTCCTCTTCTTCTTCCCAGTCGCTCTCAAAATCCAAGTTATTTTCTTCCACTTCCTCATCCTCTTCTTCTTCATCGTCGTCGTCGTCGTCATCGTATTCACTGCCACTGCCGTCGTCAGGGTCTTCCCAAAATGATTGATTGCTCAAGGAGACCACGTTCGAGCCGACCGCAAAGACGCGCCCTACTTTTGAGCGGCCCTCAACAGCAGGAAGAACAAAACTTGTTCTTGTTGGACCAAGACTGATAGCTTTCCAGAGATTGTTGCTGCAACTAGAAGGGGCTGAAATTGGAGGCAGTTGCTTTACTTGAACAGTTGCAGTAGCAAATGACGCCATCATTTTTTCCTCCACCTCCTTCTCCTCCCGAGAGAGTTTTGCAAATTACGAGCCGAGTGGTTTGATTTTGATCTTTTTGTTTCCGTTAGTTTCTATTTAATTTGTTTTTGGATAACTCTACTGCCAGGGTATGTTTGGCTTTTTCCACCAAAGATACTTTCCAGCGGTTGGACTTTGGAGTTTGGGATGGCAAGCAAGCTCTGATATTTTTCAATTCCCAAATGCTTGCCGAATAATGTTTGTTTGCCCGTGTATCTTTCAGAAATTCCAACATCTAAAAACTATACATACTAGTTTTTTTTTTTTTTTTTTTTTTTTTTTTTGGGGGGTGTAATTCTTACCTTTTTTTTCTAAATGCATAGTTTTCTGTTCATTTCTCAAGCTCTTGCCCCTTCCTCTTTAGGGGTTCTGCCGGATTCTTTTGTCAAACAGAAAATGCAATATATTTTATAGGGTAAATTACATGGACCTTCCCTAAACATTTGTGAAAATACAAGGACGTCCCTTAACTATTTTAAATTTATAGTGACCTCTCTTACTTTTAAATTTCATCTACCATTTTCCTATTCCGTTTAAGTGCCGTCAATTATCAAAGCAAAAAAGGGTGACGTAAGCAACATAACACGTGACATGTCTATTATATCCTTTTTTAACATGTAAGATATCAAAAAAGTCCTTTGTAATATTATTTTCATAAATTTTTTTTAAAAATCTATGAAAATAAATAAAATATTTTTATTTTCTCCTTTCTCATTCTTTTTCTTCATCATTCTTTTGCAACTATCATTTGTGACTAACCCTAACATCTTGCCTTTACCCTCCATGACAATCGTTGTAGATACATACAACATCCATATGCATATATAGAGAGAGAAAGACAGATTATGGTGCTGAAGAAGAGAAATTCAGAATTGTTGGGATGTGCTTGGGAAGGGGTGGCGGTGGAGCAATGGGGGCAAAGTGGAGTGGGGAAGTCCTGTGCTTAGCACGACCATGGCTAGAAAGGTTGTAAGGTGGCTTTTAGCGGGGGGAGGGGCTGGGGAAAACCGTTGTGGGGAAAAAACATTGCCAATTAAGATCTAGGGAAGGTGGAAGGTGGATCTGGGAAAGGTGAATCTATAATGCGCAGAAGTTGGATCTAAAGGTTTGTGGGTGACCGATTAAGATTTGGGGAAAGTGGATCTGGAGAAAAACGTTGTCGATTAGGATTTGGGGAAGGTGGGAGGTGGATCTGTGAGGTGCAAAAGGTAGATCTAAGAAAAAACGTTGCCGGTAGTGGGTGGGTTTGGCCAGAGAAGAAAAAGGGAGAGTGAGAGACGGATGGGTATAAGCACCCCATTTTTTACCGCTCGACAGTCTACACTCCGTCCAGACTTGTTTTCAAGTCATTATGGTCGTATTCCAATCGAAATTGATTTTCTAAGTCCAAATCCTGTGTGTCCATCGCTTCGCGGGCCCACCAGGCCCAAATAGAGGTAAAATGACCAAAATGCCCTTAGGGACATTGTCCTTTCCTTTCTAACCCCACTCTCGAGACAGTTTATTCCTTGAGACAGTTCCAATCTAGGCACGTCTTTTCGGAGACGATAAGTCCCCTTTTCAACCCCACTCTCGAGACAGTTTATTCCTCGAGACGGTTCCAATCCAGGCACGTCTTTTCGGAGACGGTAAGACCCCTTTCCAACCCCACTCTCGAGATAGTTTATTCCGCGAGACGGTTCCAATCCAGTCACATCTTTTCGGAGACGGTAAGACCCCTTTCCAACCCCTCTCTCGAGACAGTTTATTCCTCGAGACGGTTCCAATCCAGGCACGTCTTTTCGAAGATGGTAAGACCCCTTTCCAATCCCTCTCTCGAGACAGTTTATTCCTCGAGATGGTTCCAATCCAGGTACGTCTTTTCGAAGACGGTAAGTCCCCTTTCCAATCCCTCTCTCGAGACAGTTTATTCCTTGAGACGGTCCGAGTAGCGAAACTACTCACAAAATCATTAGAGTAGCGAAAATACTCACAAATAGGTCGATATAGGGAATTGCCAACAAACCCCTGTGTCACGACGACCACCGTCAGAGTGGCAGAAATACTCAAAACCCAGGTCAACACCAGTTTTTGTTAGCCCACTTCGGTGAAAAATGACCAAACTGCCCTTTGGACCTTTTCCGAGACTTTTCGGTCAAGATGACCATTTTGCCCCTAGGCATCCGAACGGCCGGGAAACCACACCGGCTCTGGGTATCAAACCGGTAACCTCCCAAGAATACTTCTTATAGTATTCTCAATCCTCCTCTACCTTTCTGGATCATTCCGAGTCAGTTCCGGCAAATCCGGTGCGAAATGATCGTTTTGCCCCTAGTGGGCCGGTCACCTTTTCCAACCACACCGGCTCTGGGTATCAAACCGGTAATGTCCTGAGACTACTTTTTATAGTGTTCTCAACCTCCCCTTACCTTTTCAGATCATTCCGAGTCAGTTCCGGCAAACTCGGTGCGAAATGACCGTTTTGCCCCTGGTGGGTCGGTCACCTTTTCCGACCTCACCGGCTCTGGGTATTAAACCAGTAATGTCTTGAGACTACTTTTTATAGTGTTTTCAACCTCCCTTTACCTTTCCGGATCATTCCGAGTCAGTTTCGGCAAACTCGGTGCGAAATGACTGTTTTGCCCCTGGTGGGCCTGTCTTCTTTTCCGACCACGCCAGCTCTCGGAATCAAACCGGCAACCTTTGGGAACATTTTGAATAATGTTTCCAAATCCTAAGTCTTCTTCCGGGACAGTTCGAGTCTGTCCCGACAGTTTCCTGGTCCGATTGACTGTTTTGCCCCTAAAGGCCCGGTCAACCTTTCCGACCCATCTTATCCTCATTTCTCAAGTCAAATACCTTCAGGACACTATTTTAAGTGTTCCTGCTCTTTTCCAGCCTTCCGGATCATTCCTAGCTCCTTCAAATCATTCCCGGACTTTCCGGAGTCACTCCTAGTAAAGCCAGGCTAAAGATTGCATGGTAGTCACTAGTACAGGGGCCCAAATCTAGTCAAAGATACGTTGCTTGCCGACCTTAAACATTTCCTAAATGGCTGGCGCCACTAGTAGTGGCGCCAAGCCAAAAAATTGCCTGGCGCCACTCCTAGTGGCGCCAGTGTAAACTTTGGCCTGGTGCCACTGCAACAGGTGCTAGTGTTGTCTAATCTCTATGAATACAAAGCCTCTTCCAGCATTTAAAGGATACGCAAACTCAACCTAAAAATCCTATATTTCGATATACAAAGCTCGAGCACCTCCTAAACCCTAGCATCCCTAGGTTTTTCAAACCCTAGCCACCCTACACAAACCCTAGCCTCATATACACTTATACACTCCCCTATACACTCATACACTAACCTTCAACCCTCCTTCAAAGACTTGAAGAACGGCCATCTAAAGCTTGAAGACAACTCTTGAAGATTGAAGACGAAGATCAAGACGAAGATCGAAGATCGAAGACAAACAAGGCGCGCAAAATAAACAAGACATACGGTAAGCTCCCCATTTCAATTTCCGCACTTCCCCCCTCTCTCTTTTCTCTCCAAACCCACTTGGGTTTTCTCTATTTTAATCCCCCATCTCTTTCCCCCCCCCCCTTCTTTGCATGCTTGAAACAAGAGGATTCCCGATCCATATGTAGGATTGAGCTATTGGAGAGTCACTGTGTCGGGGGCTTTCTTCTAGTCTAACCAGAGACCACGTGGATCCGGCCCCCTTGATTATGTGGTGAAGACTTAACCTTGTATGTTCACTACCCCAAATTGCATTGTGCATATCATAGTCTTGCATCTTCCAAAATTCGTTTTCAAACTCGTTTTCAAACTCGTTTTCAAAATCGTTCTCAAACTTGTTTTCAAAATTACATCAAAATCTCTTTTTCAAAAACTTGCTTTCAAAACCACAATTCTAGGGTGATTCTAGCTTTTCCATGGCTAGGGTTGCTTTAGGAAAGTGTTACATTTAAAGTAACCAATACGGTCTATATTTTCAAATTTTGTTGTTTTCAAAACCGCTTTCCTAAAGTGGTTCTAGCCCTCTTATGGTTAGAATTACTTTAGGAAAGTGAGATGATTTTACACCTTCTAAAAACTCTCTTTTCAAAAAGTCTTTCTTCCTAAAAATCTCTTTTTCAACATACTTTCCTAAAACTCTTCTCTCCAAAATTGTTTTCAAAAACTTCCTCCCAAAATCTATTTTTCAAAACCTCCTTTTTCAACTCCTTTCCAAAACGCTCTCTTCAAAATCCACTTTCCAAAAATACTCCCTAAAGATCTTTCTAAAAACTCTTTTCCCAAAATCTTCTTTCTAGAAACTCTCCTCTAGAGTTTTCCTTCTAAAAATTGTTTTCAAAAAACACGCTTTCCAAAAACTCTTTCTCTTTAAAATCTCTTTCCAAAAACTCTCTCTTCAAAGTCACTTTCCAAAAACTTCTCCTTAGGATTTCCTTACAAAAACTCGTTTCCAAAAATGTACTTTCCAAAAATCTCTTTCCTTAAAGCCCAAGTCAAGCCCTAGAGCTAACCATTAGGAAACCCTAATTTTTTTTCCAAAAACATGATTTTCAAACTTTGCCTTGAACCCAGATTTCCAAAATCTGTCGTTTTCTATATCCAAACTATACATGTTTCCAAAACCTATTTTCTACGTCGAAACTATAATTTTTCAAATTTAGGGTTTCTAGAATCTCCCTTTCCAAATCCTTGTCAAATCCTATCTTCCCTTTAGGAAACCAATTCAGATCTTCCCATTTAGTAAACCAAATCCAATGCTCCGTTTTTGGAAACAAAATCAAACTTTCTCTTTTAGAAACCAAATCCAATCCCTTCCTAATCTAACTCTTTCCTAACTCAAATCTTTCTTAAATTTTCACTTTCCTAAATCTTAAGTTTCCAAAACTTGAACATAAAAATCTCTCCTAAATTTTAAAACTCAATTTTTTCTAAATTCAACTCTCTCCTAATCTCCCACCTTCCTAAACCATAAGTTTTCCAAAACTTTCAAATCTTTCTTTAAACATTAAGCTTTCAAATCTTTCCTGATTCCACCATTTCCTAATACTACCATCTTTTCAAATCTTAACTTTTCAAATCTAAGTTTTCAAACTTTTCCTAACCTCAAACCTTTCCTAATCTTAAGATTTTCTAAAAAAAAAACTCTAAAACTTTCAAAATCCTAAACTTTCTAAATGTCAAATCTTTCTAAAATTCTAAGATTTCTAAATTCAAAAATTTCTTAAGCTAAGACTTTCTAAATTCTAAATTTTTCAAAACTTCAAATCTTTTCAAATCTAAGACTTTTCTAAACTCAAAACTTTCTTAATTCAAGCATTTCCTAAATTGAAAACTTCTCTTTTTCAAACCTTTCCTAAAACGAAGCTTTCCAATTTTCAAAACTTTCCTAAAATGAAAACTTTCCAAATTCAAAACTTTCGTAAGATGAAACTTTTTTAATTCAAAACTTTCCTAAATCGGAACTTTCCTAATTCAAACCTTTCCTAAATACAATCTTTCTTAAACTCTTGAGTCTTTCCTAAGTCTCATCTTTCTTAAGTCTAGGTTTTTTAAACCTTCTCTTTCCAAAATAAGTCCTAATCTATCTTTTCAAATCAAAGTCCAATCTTCTCAATTTCAATTTTCAATCTCTTCTAATTTCAAATCAAATTCAATTTCTTTCTTCAAATCAATCTCTTTTCAATCGGACTCTGGTCCGAATTACGACTGACCTAATTCCTCCAAAAGGATACGTAGGCAACCCTTATGGGTGCGGTCACAACTTCTTTCAAATTTCAAATTCCTCCATATTTTCCAAATCCCAAGTTCTACAATTTTTTCAAATCTCCAATCAATTTTCAAATTTTCAATTTCAAATTTCCATTTCCCAAATCTCTCTAATTTCAATTTCCAAAATCTTTTTCCAAATTCAAACTTCTATCTCTTTCTTTTCAAATCAAATCAAATCAATTTATTTTCAAATATTTTTCCAAATCAATTCTCTTTCCTTGCACTTGCATCTCATGCATCATTTCTTTTCAAACATTGTTTTTTAAAGTAGATAGGATTGGTCAATAGTTAGTTGACAACTCTCATAGGTGAATCTAGGGTAGATTGACATGTAGGTACCGAAAGGGCGGGGTAGGGTGATGGCTTAGTGCGTCTTCCCTACACGTAACCAACCTCTGAACCTAGGATCACTGATTTCAAAGACCAAAAAGGAGTATTTTACAAAAAGGGCTAAATATTTTTCAAAAGTTGCCAAACAACCTATTTTTCTTAAAAACCCTCTCTTGAGGAGATATTTTCAAAATTGTTTTCCAAAAACCCTAAGTGTAGTCTTCGGATTATTCTTAGTTTTTAGGTGATCTAACTCACCTTAATCAAGTTAGGTGGCGACTCCGAATCTTTTTCAAAAGCCCTTTATTCAAATCTATTTTCAATTCAAACCTAGTCGCACTCATTCTTCTAGGAGGGTGAGTTTTAACGAGAGAGTATAGCATTTTTCCCGCTTGTGTGAGTATTCCTCGAGTGCGAAAAATCTGGGCGCGACAATGGGGAAAGAAGACGACTGGCGGTTGGTGGTTTGGTCAAAGAGGAAGAAGAAGAGTGAGAAATCTTTTTTATATTTTATCTTTTTAAAGTTGAGGATAAAATTTAACAGATTCCGTTAATAGCGTGTACTCATCATTAGACGGAATGGGAAAATTATTGATGAAATTCAAAAGTAAAGGAAGTTACTGTAAATTTGAAATGGTTGAGGGAGCTCCTTGTATTTTTGTAAATGTTCAGGATAGGTCTATGTAGTTTACCCTATTTTATATTATCATTGGCATTTTCCTCTTTATTTTTTTAATTACACTTTTCATCTTTGCACTTTATACTAAATCTCACTTTAAAACCTTCACTTTCAATTGTAACAATTAAGTCATTACACTTCTAATTTGTTGTAATATCAACTTTTTGCTAATTTTCGTTTAGAAAATAGATGAAAATTCGTATATGACAAACATATTGTATTTTCTAAGGAACAAAGATGTGAAATTATACTTTTTCCTAACAATCTACCACAAATTTATTTTAAATCACTCCAAGATCCTAAATGTAATCAAATTTGTGATGTATATAATGTAATTAGGTTTCGTGTAAAAACTCTTAATTCAATTCACGTGCAATATATGTGATTCTTTGGGATGAAAAATAGTTAGATTATACATATATGTTTTTTGAAAAGATCATGTGAATATCACATGTCATTTTTTTGTCAATTTTTTAAACAAAATGTTGACATCGCAATAAATTAAAAATCTAAAGGCTTAATTTTTATAATTAAAAGTGAATATCTTAAAATAAGATTTTGTATAAAGTATAAGGGTACAAAGTATAATTAATTCTTTTTTTTAATTGAATATCGTAGTCTAAAGTGTTTGTCATTGGTTTAAATTTTCAATTGTTAATGGCAAAGGATGTGGACTATGGTTCACTAGCTTTAGAGAGGTTAATTACAGTTTTTACCATTGCAGTTTACACTCAGTCCCACTTTGGTCCCTGTGCTTTTAATTGTAGCAATCAACCCCCCACAATTCTAGTCAAGTTGCAATGTCATTCTTTTATGAATTGTTTTTTATTTTATAAACGGAAACATTATTTTCAAGGGCACAAAAGTAATTCAACAACCTTCGCAAATAAAAGCAAGAAAAATCACTAATATTCACTATAATAAACATTTTTGTTGTAGCGTTCTGTATCTATATATGATATACAATTATATTGAAAAAATCTCCTCCCTTTTCCATATTTCCTATTTGTTTCTCTCTCTTAAATTAGATTAGGGTCATGAAACAGTCCTTCCAGAAGGGAATCAAAAAGCAACTGCAGTTGGCCGACAGTGGAGGGTAAGCTCTGACGTGGCTGAACAGTGCAATTCTCCAACAACAGGGCCACTATTTTGGCGGTGCGAGAGCTTCCTCCACTTCTAGACCAACACCAATTCGAACTTATCAGCCTTGAACGAATGGCTTTCGTAGTCAATTCATGCCGTCGAACCAGTGGCTCGAGGATTGACCCCCATTTCACACACCCCTGCCATGGTTCCACCTCACCGCCAATTGTTGGGAATTTGATCCTCCTAAATTCACCCCACTTTTGAATCTACCTTTGGACAGGAATATCAAAATAAATAGAGAAAAATACAACACAAAAATTTACGTGGAAAACTCCTAAAACAGAATAAAAACTATCAGCCCCAGAGAAAAATACACTATGTGAAAAATTATTACAATCACACAATTTTTCCTCCTCATCCCAAAGACACCCACTAAATTTTCCCACTAGCTAAACTTTAACTTTCACCTCTTCAAGAGAAATTTTACTAAAAGTAAAAAATTACTAGCTAAGCTATTGACTGATGCACTTAACCAAGGAAACTTAATCTTCCTTATATAGACTTGCTTTTGCCTCCCTTCCCACTCCTAACCGATGTCGGATTGGGAAAAGGAACAAAAAACCAATAATCTTCACTTTTGCGACTTTGATTGATCCCATAGCCACCCTTCACCTTAATGAATATCTTCATAGTTTCTGCTATCATGTTTTACCATAAAAGCATATACACTCAGAATAAACCAATTCCAAGCATTCATGTCCATGTCAAAAAATAACTTTGCTGAAAAATTATGGTGCAACTCTCACATTTGGCTTTCCTAAAAGTTCATCAGCCATCAACATGAATTTTCACCACACACCTTATATCAACGCCAAACCAATGCTTATGTGCAAACTTATGAACTACACCTGGAGCTTCCTTATGAACACTCAACATTTGTTACATCTGTCTACCAGCACACCTATGCCTTTTTGACCATGTACTCTTATGCTTGTTGCACTGGATTCGTCCGCTTGTGCACCTGTACTTTTTGACCATGTACTCCTGTGCCTATTGCATCCGTTTGTTGAGTGTGCAACATAACAACTCTTGTTCTATTTGTTCACCACTAATCTCCATCTGGAATCTGATAAAACTAGTGCAAAACTGCACTGACCAGTGACTCCACAGCGCCTGTAAAACCTTAGGGACATCTCCCTCCATGAATTCTGAAACCGGCCAAATCTTCACCAATGAATCCTGCCACACTAGATCATTGCCCAAAGCAAAATGCAAATTGTTATATTGCAAACCTGCTCCTTCACCCGCAATGATGATGGCTCCATCCCTGCAATGATAATGGCCCCGTTGATTTCAAGACTTAACACGCTGTCCTCCATCAACTGAATTTTTTCTCTCTCTCCTCTTTTCCTGTGCATCACCTTTATGAATTTTACCGTATACATGAATAGTACTCACTAAGTAAGTTCTTAAGAAAGACTCCAATCTTTCCTAGACAGAATTTCAAGATTCCTAGAAATATTAGAAGGGTCACACTGGTCTCACTTAAAACCCAATCTCCTAGGCAGAACCTCCTTAGACTGTACATATCCACACTACCATGCCAAAGCTCCACCACACAAAAGGATAACCACACCAAAAAGGAACCTTTAATAATTTCAAGTAAATCTTTTCTGATGTGGAAGATCAGTCAAAACTGCAACCACAGAGCATGCTAAGAATTTCAAGAAATAAATAAAACAACTGAAAAGGCTCTGATACCACTTGTTGGGAATTTAGCCCTCCCAAATTCACCCTCCTTTTGGATCTACCCTTTGACAGGAATATCAAATAAATACAGAAAAACACAACACAAAAATTTATGTGGAAAACACCCATAACAGGAGAAAAACCACCAGCCCCAGAGAAAAATACATTATGTGAAAAATTATTACAATCACATAATTTTTCCTCCTCACCCCAAAGACACCCACTAAACTTTTCCACTAGCTAAACTTTAACTTTCACCTCTTCAAGAGGAATTTTACTAAAGTCAAAAGTTACTAGCTAAGCTATTGACTTGTGCACTTAATCAAGGAAACTCAACCTTCGTTATATAGTCTTGCCCCTTGTCCCCTTTCCCACTCCCAAGGATTGGGAAAAGGAGCAAAAAACCAACACCAATCACCAAGCCCACCTCCTCTCTCTCTACAACCATGTTACCACTACTGTCTTGAAACCCAACCCCACCCCACTGCCCTGCCCTGCCCTGCCCTACACTACTGTCCTATGTTGCACCACCATCAAGCTCCCCTAATTAACCAATTCTTTTTTCACATAACCCCCGCCCCCTTCCCTCTATACACACACACACATATGTATATATATATATATATATATATATATACATATTCATATAAATAAGGACCCATGAAATTGATTATAAAAAGTTTTGATTTTTAAAGAGAGGAGAATAATAGGTGGAAGAGGGCTATGACCATGGTGGTTGGAAGAAGAGATCAGAAAATCAATAGTTGTCTGCCATCCTAAGTTTTCAACGAGCTTAGATGGGTGGGGCTAGTGGTGCTCTCTACCGCAAAAGAAGATTTTAGCTATGAAAGGCCACTGGAGAAGCAGCTTTATTGGCTATAAGAAGCAATTTTAGAGACAAATTACTGGGCAAAAAGGTTTTGGTGGATTTAGATGGGATTGACTTATGGCTAGATTTGGGTTTGAGTTTGATGAGTTACTGACACAATTAAAAGCACAACGACCAGGTGTGTTTAAAAATTACCTGGACCTAATCTAACCCGACTCCAAACCAAATTGATCCAAACCGATCACTATATGAGTGGATGAAGGGTGGATTTTAACCAACCCGAATATTTTTGGTTCGGGTGCCAGCCTTCATTTTCCAACCTAACTCGATCAATCCGAATCAAACCAACATTTTCTACACTAAATTGTGTAATTTTCACCTAAATCGACCCGACCCAAACCAATCCGATCACCCATTGGGTCGAAATTGGTTCCAAAATTTTTCAACCCAATGTGATCGGTTCGGGTGGTGGATGACTCCCAAACCTAATCCGAATTGACCCGTGAATACCCCTAAGAAGGGTCAAAGTGGGACGGGGTGTGAATTCCAAGGGTGAAAAATGTAATTTACCCGTGCTAGAGTTTAGACATTGAAATTACGCAAGGGGTATATGGATGAATGGATCAAATTACCTAGCTACCCAAATTTTGACTTCCATTTAAATGCCTACCCTAGCAAAAAGGCTGGAAATAGAGGAGAAATCTCCTCCTTTTTTTGTAGTCCCATATTTATAGTTCAATGAATGTCATCTTACCAAAATAGTTATTAGGGGTTGTTCAAAAAACTGGTTGACCCCGCCAACTCGATTGACCCGAACCGACTTAACACCAAACCGATCATCTTATGGGCAGATAATGGTTGGATTTCGACCAACCTGATTATATTCAATTCGGGTATCGGGCCTTTATTTCTTTAATCCAACCCAACCCAATCCGATATTTTTTAATAATAAAAATTACTTTTTTTACGCAACTCGAATATACCCCGACTCAAATCGAGCTAACCCAATCACCCATTGGGTCAAAAGCGGTTCTAAAAATGTTCAACCTGATCTTTTCAATTCAAGTGTCGGGCAACTACCTAACCTGTCCCGTGAACACCCCTAAATTAGTTATATTTTAAAAAAAGTCAGCTAGTTGTGGCTCATTATAGTATTCAATTCTAGCACAATTCCTTTGGATTTGCTCTTCCTCATGAATTTGATTAGTGTCACGAGCCTAAAACTTGAACACCACAACCCGTGCAGCTTTAGACAACTTGTGCCTAAAAGTTACTAAGTAAACGTAAGAATAACAGAATGAAAGGCTAAGAAGGAAATGCGCAACAAAGAGTAAAAGAGTTTGGAAGAGAGGCTTAGAGGATGTTTGCTTGAATTGAGAACTTGATATCTTACAAATGAATGCCTTCACCTATTTATAGTTGCCCACCTCCTCAATGGATAATGAGGATTAGCTTGATCTAATGGTAGAGGTTAGCTATCGAGAATACTCCTAGAAAATATCTAGATATGTCTATTTACAAAGCTTCCAAGGAAGCTTCCCCCCTTGTTCTAGAATCACCTACACTCTTTCTTTATATTTTTAAATAGGAAGAACATTCTAGAATTTCTCCAAGAATTCCTTACTTTTCTAGAATATTGCTTACTCTTTATGTTCACTAGTGTAGCAGTATCTAGAATGTTCTATAGGTTTCTCCAACTATGCTCCCATTCTTGCAAGGTCTTGAATGGCCTAGAACCTCTTAGGCTCTTGGTGCCAATTTGGACTGCCAAGTGTGCAACATGGCTCCCAATGGATGCCAAATTGGGTGGGCTGTGACATCCCTTCCCCACTTGATTTGGCGACGTCCTCGTCGCAACTTACTCTCATATGGTGGTGGTCTTGTCTTGCCAGGTTCAAATCTTGGCACTCCCAGATTTTTCATTTCTTGATGTTCTTCCAATTTTTCATTTTCTTGAAAGCAAATTTGCCCTTTCCTCTTGGGAGCTTTGGTGGCGTGACATCCTTGTACTCTTCAAGCATTTTTGCTTCCTCTTTTGGTACATCAATCCTAATGCATGAAGAGTCTTTTTGGAGCTCCAATGCTGTAAGATATGTCAACTCCTTCACCCATGATGCACATGGTCCCTGAGAAGGGGATGGAGAATGCATGCACCCCATCCAAGAACTCCATCCCCAACACTATGGAGTAGACATCCATGGTCACTACTGAGAAATCCACTTGTCCACACCAATCCCTGATGTGCAGCCTAAAGGATTCCATCGTCAATTTCCGGTCAATACTGATGAGCTTGGGCTAATGTCGTTCAGTCACTTGTGCACCTCAGAGCAAGTTTAGTTCCCTTCTTTTGCTTGGTACACTCTGCTCAGTTTAAAGTGACCAAAAATTATAAGCTCAAAGCAGTTCAAGATCTTTTATTTTTCCAAATAAATGAAAACATTGCTTCCTCCATTGTCTGAAAAAATTATTTTGTAGCGTATAGAGCCGAGCTATGCAAATTGTCATCTCATGCGATTTCTGCATCAACACAACATAGCCTCATCTTTTCTTTTTCACAGAGAGAGAGCAATCTATTCAATTTGCAGCCTGTCACAAATCCAGACAGTTCTATATATATTTATCAAGAAACCATAAGCTCCAATTATTGAAGCTTGGGTCAATAGGAAATTGCACATTCCATTACAAAGGAGAACCAAGGTATTTCGAAATGCTTCTTTTGTATTTGAACCTAGTTATTTGAAAAGTCTATATGAAACCATTATACACTACAGTATCTCTTCCCTACTAATTCCAATAGCAAATGATCATCCGTGAGAAATCCAGCTCCAAACCAGGTTTAGCATGCTATGGAACTGAGAATAAGTCCCTCAACAGCAGTATTATACGACTTCCAAAAACATAAAGCTTCAACTTGGAAATTTAGGCCTTCAGTTTTAACTCATCTGCTCGCCTATTAAGTCCAAGCCAACCGCAAGGAAAGACAAGCCTTGAAATAGCAAGAAATAGAAATGAAGTCCATGTGCTGATAACAGGCTCCTTGCAGCTGCTGTAAGCAAAAGAAAAGCAAGCGCAAGTTCCTTCCTATAGAGCCTATTCCTCTTCTTTGCAATGGGGACCTCCTGTCCCTTGAACTTTGTTAACATTTCTAGACCAGACTCAGAAAGCCTCCTTTGGATTTTCTCTTGATTTGAAGTCATTGATTCCCTCTCAGCAAGGGCTAATAGATCAGATTCAGATGACCTGCCCGTCTTCTTTGTCACTACCCATTCGTAAGCGCTTCCAAGCTGAAATAGCCCCGATACCATGGCATTGAATTTGGTCACAGACATGGTGTTCTCAAACATTAGGTATGGTATCAAGAATGGGAAAGATTTTGGAGTAGGGAGAATGTTGAGAAGAGACATGGAAACTGGAACATAACAGACTACCCAAAGAGGTAATTCTGCCTCAGGTATGAACATAGTCAATGGAAGTATGACACAAAATAGTGTGAATGAGTAAAAAGGAAGTATCAGTTTCCGTAGAAGAAAGAAGAGAAATATCAAGTTGGCCTTCTTCCACAACAATATCTGCACAAAAAATAAATAAAACTTGATCAATTATTAGAACTTTCCCCATTTCAGAAAATAGAACTGCCAAAATAAATAATAAAAAAAACCTTGGAAGTCAAGATAGCGGGAAGGCATAATCTGAAGAGCTGCATTGGACCCGAATGCCAACGATGCTGTTGTTTTTTGTATGCTTCATAAGACTCAGGTAATTCACAAAGCACTCTCACATCATTGAGGAAAATGAATTTCCACCCATTCAGATGGGCTCGAACTGCAATGTCCATATCCTCTACTGTTGTTCTTTCAAGCCAACCTCCAGAATCCTCTAAAGCCTTAATCCTCCAGACTCCCGCAGTTCCATTGAATCCAAAGAAATTGAGAAACATGCCATTGACTTGCTGTTCTACCTCGAAATGGAAGCACAGATTGATGTTTTGAAGCCTTGTAAGTAAATTCTCATCTTTGTTCACAAATGACCAGCGAGCTTGAACAAGACCCAACTCAGGATTTCCCTGAGAATTCTCAAACACCTCATAGATAAGCCAATGATAAGATTAAAAAGAGTAATAAAACTTCCAACTGGCTGGTAGAGCTATTACCTTGAAGTAAGGTATTGTTTGTTTAAGGAAATCAGGATTGGGCTGAAAGTCTGCATCAAGTATTGCAACAAACTCATAGTCCTTGACATAGTCACAGGCCATGGCTGATTTAAGATTGCCGGCTTTGTACCCTGTTCTGCAGAATCGATGCCTGTAGATGATGTTCACCCCTTTTTGTTTCCATGACAACACTTCATTTCTTATTAGATGCTGTAAATTTTCATCATCTGAATCATCTAGGACTTGAACTAGAATTCGGTTCTTTGGCCAATCCAGCTGGCAGGCAGCAGAGATTGATTGCTCATATACCTTAATTCCATGAAAATATTTCACATCAGATCAAAAAAAAAAAAAAAACTTTAAAGGAGCATTAAACACCTACATGCCCAAACTGCTCTTGATTGAAAATGCAAATTGTAAAATGAGAAGAAAAGGAGAAAGCAGTTCTGATGTTGTTTGATTACCTCTCTTTCGTTGCACATTGGAATCTGCAAAAGAACCATTGGGAAACTTGAGCAGTCCTCAGGATCATATGTTTCTCCTTCCATCACTGGCTTCAACTTCTTGCATTTCATCCAAAAACACCCAATGCACAGAACTAGCCGATCGAGCGATTGAATCATGAAAAGTACAATGCAGAATTTAGAAAGCATCATAACGAAAGGAGCAACATAATCAACTCTGAAAGATAGCCAAGCCATGTAAGACCACTGCACAAGACCCTGAACCTCCCATGGATGGATCAGATTCAAATTCCATTTCTTTGAATGGGCAACAACTTCGATGACCAAAGTTACGATTGAAATAGCAAGAAAAGCTCTGAGAAATGTGTACAACCTCCCTTTATTTTTGGGCTCTTCTTCTTCTTCGCTCATTTCAGATAGCGCAATGCGTTTCT
Source organism: Euryodendron excelsum (assembly GCA_033060915.1). Taxonomy (NCBI): domain Eukaryota; kingdom Viridiplantae; phylum Streptophyta; class Magnoliopsida; order Ericales; family Pentaphylacaceae; genus Euryodendron; species Euryodendron excelsum. Next base: position 3,150,411 of record CM065383.1, on the reverse strand, counting down.
TGACCGAAACAAAGATAGCCGGTAAGCCCATTGCCAGCCAATAAATGCAAGTGAGAGCTCTATATACTTTTAGAAGAAGAACCCATGTGAATTGCTTAGGACTGGTAGCTTTTGGTTTGTCAGGAAACACGGACGAATTGGAACCATCTATTTCTACAGAAGGCTTCTCAATTGTGACTACAACTGAGTTGGGTGCCATTTCTTTTCCAGGCAGTCAATCACCCAAGAAATCAAAGGTGACCTAGATGAGAACTTTGGCAATGGAGCAATGGGTTGAACTGGGCGAACTCAGTTGTGGGATTTACAGAGTCATCTATGAGGAAGAAAGGAAAGAAACCAGGACAGAATTGCAGATGATACGATTTTCATTGAAAACTTGATAGGAGAACAGAATGTTACAGAGCCAGAAATTCAGATGGAGGGTGAGGAAGAAGACTCAGCAATTTATGTGTCAAAGTTCTGATGAGAGAGAGAGAGAGAGAGAGAGATTCTTGTCTGGATGGTAAGCAAATGGAAGGTTCAAGCCTATTAATTATAAAACTTTTCACTCTAAAAATTTGCATTATGAGAAGTTACCAAAGATCCTGTACAGCCAAACCTAGCCATTGTGAAAAGATGTTTCAAGCAGAGTGGTAGATGAAAACGAGAGTCAAATGAGAGAATAGACTTTTGATGTCTTTAGCCAATCTTATACTGAGCACATGCTAAATCCCACAAGATCTAACTTGTCCTCATCTGATGATAAGGTAACCGAAAGTGCTGAAAATTAAAAGACGGACAGCCAATTACAGCCAAAATGCAGATTCATCTATGTGTGTATATACATATATATAGCCTCACCCAACCCCAAGAGAACACTTTTTCGTTGGCTGGTGTGATCTGGGTTCTGAAGCCGTGTGTTCTTGCGCGAAGGATGGAGTTGCAACTTGGAAACAAATGGTGTGGCCCCACTCAAGTCAACTAAATACTAATGATGACGAGATTAGAGTTCTCAGATTTTCTTTCCCTCTCTTTTGGGATGGGCACTACATTAATTAAGTGGATTAACCCTTCTTAATTAATCTTACGCGGGATTCTACTCATATGGTTCAATGACATTGGCACCCGATTGATAGAATTAGTAGCTTAATTGTTAAGATTTTGAGCATTTTAATTGACCAAAAAAACAAATTATCTTACGCGGATTCATGATAGAAATTTGCATGTGAATGTGGATTGGATATTCTTAGCTGATCCCTTCCAAAATGCCAAGGGTCAATGACAATTTTACTCTATTAATTTTGCCCACCGCCACTGTCATTATCAACATATAGGGAAGAAAAGCATAGAGTAAAATCAACTTTTTCTGTCCGCTGTCGGCATCAACCTCACCGGTATCCATAAAGAATTAGAAGAAGAAGAAAGATGTGTGTTTGTACATATAACATGTATGTATCTACATTGCATTGTATACCAAAATGATGTCAAGAAAATGTGCTTTCACTAAACTATATATGTATCCTTTGAGATTGTTATTACTCTAGCTTATGCCCTGCATGAGGTGAAGTGAAATTTTCAGGTTGGTGGGGTCACATCAATGGAAGATAACAATTTTCAGATGTATTGATCCGATATCCTCGTACAATGACTTGGTCCAGTAGATGAGTTCATTGTCATTTTTGCTCAAGGTTAGGTTCGCCTCTCTGCAATCTCTTGTCGAGGTCATTCATGCTCCATGCTTCACGATTCAGGAAAAGTGTATATGTCTATGCCCCTAGCTTGCTTCGTGACTGTGTCTCATGCTGTCACTCTGTCTGTCATCTCGTGTTGCTATGAAATCTAGCGTTTTAACGGAATTATGGTCTAGGATAGTGCAACCCTTTTTTATACCAAAAACAGAAATCTGAAATCAAAAATTGACTATTTCACTTTTATCCGTAGATAATTGCATGCACAAGAGAGAGAGAGAGGAATAAGTGTGATGAATAATACTTCGGTGATGAATATAGATGTAGCAAATTAATTCAGATTTAGATCTGTCAAACCCTGTTCAGACATGCAGCCCAGCCTCAGATTGACAACAATAATTAGCAGAATGAACAATAAAATTAATAGTACCTTAATTAATCTGCATTAAACGGAAGCTACAGCTTTAGATACTTCTGAAGCAGTCCATTAGAGGTTTTAAATATTTACACCTGATTTGAGATCTGGTAAAGGTTGACCCCTCTTACCAAAAATGCGTCAAATTCTAGATTAAGGTACTTGATCTTTAACAAGATGGTCCCAGGTGAAAAAATTAAAATAAAAAAAATTGACCCAAGCAGCTCACCAGCAAAGGACACGGCGCATATTGGCTTCTCAAGAACGTTCTTGTCTTCGGCTTTTGGGAAAGGTCACATGTGAGACAGCGAGAGTACTGTCCTACTATTACGTCCCATGTGATCAGCTACCCTGGCCATGGTGCCTGTATAACTACATACATAGATATATATATACATATATATATATATATATATGCAGTTGTTTCACTTTCATCAAGTGACATTGATTGTTTGGCTTAGTATAATTTAAAAACATAGTAAACCTAACACTGCATGATCAATGCTAAAATTATAAAAAATTATATCATTTTCATGAATCGGACCTATATCATTAATAATTCTTATTCATATACTAAGAGCAAGTGTTTAGATCTACACACCAAGATATGATTTACTGGTGTGTCTCCTCGTTTAGTGATATAATGGTGACATTAAATCACACATGTCAACTTACTTGTTTCCTACGCCGACCATGTTGTGCAGGTTAGCCCCATATCGTCATCACCCCTCCAAAAAAAAAAAAAAAGCTTGATTTGAGCATCACAACTGCAAATACAGGCAATTCCATATATGAATAAATGTAGAGGCATTGTATAGTCCAGTCAATATCAAAGTACCAAAATCTATATCCAGTGCAGGACCTAACACAGTAAGCCACCATCACCCAAATGGTAGGTCTAGCATGGATCCCTATTAATTTTGGTTTAACAGCATTTTTATACTATATGTGACATGCCACCCCCTCAAGGGGCGTAAGGTACAAAGAAAAACTCACCACAAGGTGACTGGCTCCTACCCCAAGGATCAAATGAGAAATAACATCAACTAATCCAAATCAGAGACCCCATCTGCATAATCTTGAAAGCTACAGATGTTAAGCTGATGACCCAACAGTCAGACAATTGTACTGTTCTACTGCCATACCAACATACAGGTGAGTGGCAACATATTGAATCTCTACATCATGGTTAAAAAGCATTCAGAGCATCATGCATCACTAACATACAAAGTAAACATGTTATGCATGTATGGGACATGATTTGATGCAATTATCAAAACACAGAAAAGAAAATTAATAAATAAATAAAAATTTAAAACAATAAAAAAATATCATTGTCAAAATAATGGTGCCTTCACCAAAAGGCAATCCTCCCCACATGGCCCAAATCCCATTTCACAATTTTAAAGAAGCCAAAATGAACTGCAATATAAGGAGAACAAGAATGTGGCACTGTCTGACATAGGTATTGAAATACAATCCCATGTCTAGTTGGTAAGACGTCTAAATCCAAATCAGGATTGGGCTAATTCAATAGTCCCACCATTGGGTAGGCCATGAATGCCACCTGACCTGTATGATTGTTTTATGATCAGGGTCTAGTCAGTCAACCACACTAGCATAAGCTGGCACTACCAAAACTTCCAAGTAGAGATACAAAATAATTTCCAACTTCTAATTTGTTCCTATCAATAAAATATCTCATTTTGTTTTTTCTTTTGGCCCATTTAAGAGTGGTCTAAATCTCCCCAAACATCCCACTAAAGGAATCTCTTCTGACTTCTTTGCTAGTTCTAGGCCTGTAGTCTTGTCGTGCACCTATATATCTCTAACTGCAGCAGTCAAGAACGTATGTAATAGTTGAAGTAGGCAGGAAACGTGAAGAGCATTCTTCAATTGCAAGATTTAAAAAGGGTTGATTTTCCAAAAACAAAACAAGAAGCAATATAAAAATTGATGCACTTTGCTAGTTATTACTCATGCATGACCACATTACAGAACTTTTTGAAAATGGTTTTGTACCGGTTTGATGGTCCCTTGGAAATATGATGTGGTTTTTTTTTTTTTTTCGATAATGAGGGAAGGACTACCAACAAAACATAAGGAATCAAAAGCAGAAAACAAAAGAACAAAGCAAAAAATCACAAGTCAGAAAGGAACAATGCCTAGTTGTTGATAATATGAACAGAGATTCCAAGCAGAGGAGAAACTTGGAAAGAATTAAACCTGACCATCCATGCTAAGAGCCAATGGACAAATTTGAGCTGGATTTCGAGAATCAGAATTGCGCAGGAGTTCGAAATCCAATTTGACCAGTGTTGAGGTCAGGTTCTGCTTAACATTTGCCTAGATCATTCAGCATTTTAGACTCGCAGGAAAAAATTTCCCGTGACATAGTTTGAACACTTTCTCAACTTTTTATTTTCCAAACTCATATACACATCATCGTTAGAATCATTTGCCGTTGATACTGATGTTGGGCTGTAATGGAAATTTTACTAAATCACCAACGGCATCATGCTTGAGCGGTGTGGCTTTATCCTGACCATTCAATGCTCAAACTGACCGCTAACAGCACCTCGTAAACAATGCACCACTGGTTAAGCTTGAAAAATCAGAAAAAATGTAGTGCCTCTATTTCTTCCCATGTAACCAAGAAACTAGGTAGACTACTTGGATCCTCTCTTATATAATCCTCTCTCTCCTCCCCGCCCTTGCTCTCTTTCCAAGTCGTTTCTTCTCTTTCTTGCTCTCTGCTTATTCTTGTTCTTCTTCCAATGAGTTTACATACTTCAAGCACAAAATTTAAATTCCATCTGAAGGATAAAACATTAGACCGGGTAGCAGATGGGAGAGGTTTTCTCTAATTTTCTTCATCTTCCAGAAAGGAATTATCTTCTATCTTAACCTACTCGTAAACGCATCATGTTTAGTACCAAACTCTCTAGAAAAGAAAAGAAAAGAAAAGAAAAGAAAAGCCATTCACCAATGCTGATCCTCGTTAATCGAGGGAGTTGGGAGGGATGGACTGATTATAGACATAAAATTTCTTGAAGTCGCTGCTTTGAACTTGAACCCTCATTCTCACACTAGATATCATGAGCTTGCCAATGCACCAAGCAATGGCCCTTTCGTATCAAACTCCCATTTCCATCAGATTGCCTATAGAGAGCAAAGAGCCAAATAACCTGAGCCCTTACATAATTCAAAGCAACCAAGTTTCTTCTCCCTATGTGACCATTGTTCTATGCTTTACAATGAACAGCACATCAAGTACCAACCAGCACATAGGTTTTAAATTTTACTGAAGCTATAAAACAAATGCCATAAGATAACAGTTGATTCATGTTCTACATAGAGAACATACTTCATGAATATTTGTTGCCTCTTAAACATCTTCGCCGGGTAGCATTAGACACATTTTAAGATTTTGGCGGAATTTTTTCACAGAGAGAGAGAAAGGGGAAATCAGTGTCACTGATTTCCTATTTCCTTTTTGTTGTAGGACACAAAATTTCAAGCCAAAGTAGTTTAGCTCACACCAAGAGGTTCAGACAGGAAATGCCATGGTCAAACAAGTAGATGCTGCAAAAATTACCAAAATATTAAAAAACGACAAACTAGAAGCAACGTGAATGATCATGAGAACCAGTGAAAAAATCTCTATAAGCTCAGAGTGGAAGCCATACGTAAACTCCACTTCTCTGGTTGATGATGCTAAAAGGAGAAATTGTTTTCTGATGACCAACTTAATGATGACTAATTTACCATCTCTTCAAAAGGAAGGGAGACAATGAACAAGGAAAGGGCAGAGATGGAGGCAGATTTGTTGATTTAGTAGGAAAGGGAAAGGGAAAGGGAAAGGAGAAGTGGAAGGGTAGTAAATCCCTCCAAGCCCACCAAAATAAATCTGCCCAACAATGGACAGATAGGAAAAAAGGTAAGAAGGGAACCTTTTACTTTCTCATTTCTGGCAGTCAAACAGCACCCTTATGTTAGCATATTAGGCGTAAAATGCTAAGATAAAGGTAAACCCCTTCCTTTCCTTCCTACTCAACCAAACAAATGAAAGAAAGAGTACCCTTCTGTCCCTTACCTTTCCCATCCCTCCTACTAAATGAAGCATTACTCCCAGATATCAACAAATGGATCCCTGATCTCAGTGGCGTCTAAAGCACCATATAGCCAATCAAGATTGTGTCCACCTGAGACCAGAACTAAGAACCAGAGCATGTGGGGAAACTCTTTGAATGAAACATGCTACGAGACAAGGGTTAACTCTAGCTCACTGACAAGTATGCTTATGTAGCTCTTCATGCATTAAGCCAGTATTGCATATTCAGCATCTAACTACAAGATTGTCAATTGAAGCTGGAAATCACAACAATCCAAGCAAGTCTTTAGCAATATACTGCAACTTGTGGTCATCTTGTAAGCCTAGAGATGCCAAATCATTCTAATTGACCATCAATTATGGCACGAACAGTAACAGTTTGCATATTCCAACATCCACCAGTAACCTTTGTTTGAACAGGCATGGGAAGGAGGACTGGTTCTTTTTTCTGATAATCAAGCTCCAGAGTTTTCAATGCATACCTCAAGATGCCAGTCCCACAGCATGTGAACTGAGAGAACCTTATGATACCTCTCGACCAGACAATGTGAAAGAGAAAGCTTCACCAGCCAAGACCACAAACTTCCAACCTCCTCTTTTAAAACCTAAGCTGCACACTGGAAAAAGACAAAAAGAGCCTACAATGATAGTCAAAAATATAAAACTCTTCCCACATGATACAGAACATTCTGTTGAAGATCGCCTGCATCACATTCTTCATCAGATCAGCTTGTCATCCTCCACCAACAGTTTTTGGGAGGTAGAGACTGCTAACATGCAATTATATTTGTTACAATGATCTTGTGCCAATGAACAGGGAGCCTGATCATAAAATAGGCATTTTCTGACAGGAATATATTAAGGAGACCTTAAACAGGTATAATGGACTTGAAGGGGTATTATGTAGTAAATCCAGCAACTACAGCCAACCCATATATTGCAAAAGTAAATAAAGAGATTTACAACTAGAATATAAAGATATTTGACATTTCATAACTGAATCAAAAGTATGGTTTCAAAAAAAAAATGAAATAGCGGGCAAAATTTTCTTATCAGACTTTTGTTGGAATGAAGTACAGTCAATGTCAAATATATTTGTTAACAATAACAAAGAAATTCAAGAAGAATATATTGACATAATCAAGAAAGTTGTCTAATTCCTCCTTATCAAACATGTGAACGATTCACATCATTCCATTCGAGGACCATTATCAATCTGCCTGCATTGTACTACTCTCCTTTACTTCGACCCCGTTACATTCTTTTGCAACAAGAACTTCCTATTGCCGATCCCCAAGACGCCTTTGGTTGAATGTTCACACCTGATCCACCGTCTGCACTTCCTACATTCACTCCCGGAAATTGAAACAGGAAAACAGGAATTGTAACCTCCCGGTCTGCTGTAGTCAGCCTCACGGTGTGCCTGACTGGCGAGTCTGCCGTCTCCACGGCTTTCCCTTTTTCGGGCTGCTCTTCAAGCCTTCGAGTGCCGATCTTCGCTTGGGCCGGCTCCGAGGCTCTACCCTGGCTTTTCATTGGTTTCTCCCAGGGGTCTTACCATATTCTACTGCATCTTCAAGAAATTGGGGGAAGCACTGAGTACATAGACAAGGCACTCATGGGAATGAAAAACTCTCCAACGTCCAGGGAAACACTGGTAGAGTCAGTTCCAAGCAAATTAACATTGTAAACTGCATTGACAAAACCAATTCAACTTGCATTTAGTGCCCCCATTTCCAACTCATTCAAGTCATCATGACTCAAACAATGGCTTTTCATGTCTCTCACATACCTTGAGCTAAACAGAAGCCTCTTTTTTCTTACCAGAAACTAATATTGGTTATGCCATCATAATAATTGAATACTCATTAAAGACCTTTGAATGCCTTCTACATACAAAAGAAAACTCATTTGTAAACACCATCAACTGGTGTTCCTACCCTAGGAACCAGCTCTAACTTCTGACTCATTTTTCTGAATTCTTAATAATATAACTCTGTAGTAAAGTTTCCTAACAAATCCTATAAACTCAGGAAAGCGCCAGAAACTTAAGAAATTATCAGGTTATGATATAAATTGCTATCAAATGCCTACGCATTTCAGTTGACAAATAACCAGCAAAGGCAGAAACTCTAATGACAGATCTATATAGATAAAGCATGTATAAATGAAGCAACAAAGCACAATAGTATTAGAAGAAATCCAAAGTAAACATAAAAGAAGAAACATGTGGTCAATGATGATGATCTATGTCATTTGGCGAGAAATAGGACAAATTTAAAAGGAAATTATCTTAGTCTGATGAACCTAATAAGATTAAGACACACCTTTGAATGGGACAAGGAATTTGAGACGTTGCATTCTGGGTTTTTTAGTTTTTAACTTCAATAGTAGGTGAAATTCTTACTTTAGAACTTTGATTTCAAACAAAATGACATTATTGCAACACTGAATACATGCAAAAATATACTGAGTGGAACAACTAATTATACAAGTTAAGGGGATATGAACTCCGTTTTATTTTGCACTCACCCTTGCCCACATTTGGTGCATAAGTAGGTGTAGATGGGTCCCTAGGCTGCAGGAACCCAAGGTCCCCAAAATTCAAGAAAAAGTATATGGCCAGCGACCATGCTCCAATAGCGTGCTACTTATCCATGTGCATTTCTTGTTTAAAGCTACCATTCAAGAAAAAAATTTCAGTTGATTTATTTCCCACAAAATATGTGTTTTAGGTTTCCGGTATTGGTTGGCAACCGTGTATGTCACTAGTATGTATATATATATACATGTAAAAGATAGAGACACACATATTTCTTATTTTTCATTACTATATGATGCAACGGTGTTGCAGTCCAAAATTATTAAGAGCAGGAAAAAATCATATCAAGAAACACAAAAGAAAATAGAAAAATACATAAATTGCTAAGAATAAAAAAGCAATTATATATGCATATTATATATATATAATATACATCAAAATATTTTTGGGTTCTGAATCTTCTGATTGCTAGCCCCATTCCTATACTCCCGACATTCCTTATTTTCCAGTACAAATCACACCAAGAAACACAGGAAAAGAGAAAAATACATAAATTGCTAAGAAATAAAAAGCAATGAGATATGCATATGCATATACATATATATATTATATATAAATATAATATACATCAAAAGATTTCTGGGTTCTGAATCTTCTGACCTTGGCCACGTTCCTCTACTCCCATGTCTCCAGGAAATAATACATAAATAATCAGCATTGGAAGAAGAGAAAGAAAGAAAACAGAAAAAGAAAAGAAAATTGGAAATACGTTGGAAAAACTGAAGATAAAGAAAAAAGAAAGAAAGAAATACTGAACCCCTGAGAATTCGTCCCTTTGAACCATCCATGTCGATGGATCACAAATCACAATCCATTGTAGCGTTGTGAAATCCTCGGTATCGCTCCTCGTATTAATTCAATAGTCCCTTACAAATGCAAGATGCGATGCTTCAGTCGCCGGGAAAAAGGTTTTGTTTGAGCTCTGGAGTTGTCGCCGCCGAGATCGTCCTGGTAAAAAGGAATATCAAAAAATGGCAATTGATTTCTAACGGTCTGTTTGGAACTCGAGGACAGGAAGAGAAAGTAAGAGAAACTAGCGCAAATTACATTTTTTACGCCTAGAGTATACATCCAATCTATTTTAGTCCTTAACTTTTCACTTTTGACAGTTGACTCGTACACTTATGATCGAGTTACAATGTAAACTTTTTATCAATTGCTATTTGTCCAGCTCACAAAAAATGTTCATAAAATAATAAAGTTGGATTATTTATAAAGTGCAAGAATATTAAGTGTAATAACTTACATTTTTTCTTGTTATGGTTTTCAAAGCAAAAAAAAATGACAGTCTAAGATTGTTACACTTAGGACCACACACTTTATGCAAAAATTTACTTTAGTAAAATGGCAACGGATGAAAGGTTCACATTTCATAACTAAAATGTCAGGAATTAAAATGAGATTAAGTCTAAGATGCAAAGGTGATAAAAGTTCTTTATTGGCCTTTTATAAATGATAGTATATCTATATTTCACAATTGACAAGTCAAGGATTAAAGTGAGATTAAATATAATGTCCAAAGAGTCTAATATACCCCCCCAAAAAAAGTATTTTCCTATATTTGGATTTTAGCTTCGAAGGGGAGAAAAAAATCGGAAGAAATATAATTAAAAGTTAATATCTTTTTTATTTTTTATTTATACTCTTTTTATTTAATAATTATTGTGGGGGGATAACCTCCGACCCAACTCAATGGGTGAGGCCCAATCTGCGTAAATTAAAGTTGGGGCTGCTTTGCTGGCCTAGATCACAATTAGAGAGAAGGTCAGGTTTGATTGCCAACTTCCTTCACAGCATAACCCAAACTGCGAAAAGCGATCCCAAACCGTTAGCGGTCTTTGTGCATTAAATACAGAGTTGACTCGCATTAAATGCACAAGCAGCTGCCCACGTGACGTCGACGTGCACGTCCGGTCAGCCGGAATTCTCCATAACGGTGCGCCAGACCCTGTGAATAATCAAGCGGCGTCAATGATGATGTCTACCCAGTAGACCATGAGAGCCTGCTGGTAGGCTAAAGCAAAACATACTCCCTCAAAGATTCTATAAATATCCAAGGTATCGGGAGCCAGGTATGGACAGTTAACTCCAAGTATTCACAACTTTCATTCATCTTTATCGATTAAGCTTGCTAACTTAATCTTCAGAGTGTGATCAGCCCATTAAGGGTCGACCCATTCTAACCTCCTTATCTTGCAGGAGATATTTGGACTCATCCATTTGGGGCTTGAGAGTTCGGCCCAGCTTTCCTGAAAAATCCCACTTACAATTATCAATATATTTTTTTCTCAACTTTAAACAAAATAAAGTGTTTATTTCGGTTTTCTTCCACAAGTTCCAAACATATTGTAAAATAATTCAAAAAAGTAGTTAGAGAAACAAAATTTTGGTGTGTGATATCCATCTATATATAGCAGCGTTGAAGCAGTATAATTGCAATTTCGCAAATGGAATTTATCCTTTTATTAAACATATTGACCAGAAAAAGAAGAAAAGAAAGAAAAACTTCTATTCATGATTATGAAGAATGATATTTTTGAATTTTCAAGTTATTGTGATGTTCCCATTAATTCTTTTGAAGTAATAAGATCTCAGTGTCACTGAACACACACACACACAAAACAATTTGTAGTATTAATAATGTCTCTTTTCTCAATATTTGTAGGATGTTTTGCATTTGAAGTAATTGCTTTTAAGGTAAATTTGGAGTTAGAATTAGTTGCTAGGAGACAAGGAAGATAATAACAAAAATTAACTCATAATTTAACTAAAATCATGATCCTTAATGGAACGGAATAACAAAACGTAATGTAAGCACAATGTACTGGTTGGGAAAGTACAACCTCCAAAAGGTTTAACAATTTTCGATTATATTTTAATTTCTTTTTATATTTTTTGGGACAATCCACTGTATTTTCTTATTTTTTGGCAACCCGTCTAGTAGCCTACCTTCATCCCACTAGTTGGGTCTATTGATAGCAATTTGATTTGAAAAAATAAACGTTTTGAGATTTACAGCCCATTTGAAACCTTTGGAGGGAGGGGAGGTAAAAATTTTCTCTCCCCTTATTTGATTTTACCTAAGAGAAAAAATAAAAAAAAAATGAGGGGAAGGAAAGGAATAATGAGGAAGAAAAAAAAAACACATACCCCTCTCTCTCTCTTTCTCTCTATTCTTTCCTTTTATTTATTTTTTATTTTCTTTATAAGATCAAACTTGAAAAGGAAAATAATTAATCTTTTTTTTCTCTTTTTCTTTTATTTCCTTTCTCAAGTTCCAAACATGATGGTTTATTTACTTACTTTATTCAGAATAAGTCTGGCTCCTATACTGTCACATTATGCAATTAATTGTGAAGTAATCCTCCGACTGGCCATATTAGCTGCTCTCCCTCCTAGCATACTAACGTAACTAACCCCAACTTCTACCATTTTCTATTTTGTTAAATAAATAAATAAACTTAGAAAGCTGTTTAAGATTTAAGGAAGGAGAAAAATAAGGAAACAATTAAAAATAGAAATCCAAATCTTACTCAAATTCTTCTTCCAAAAGAAGAAAAAAGGAAAGGAAAAAAAATTCATGTTCTGCTACAATGTCTTTTTCTGCTATACTACTACGTAAGACAAAGAGAGACTAATATCTCTCCCACCATTTCCTTCGTTCATAGTGTGTAGACACAATTCAACATATTTTTTGAAAAGACAAACCGCAATTTCACGGTCTATACATTCCTTCGCGTTCTCTTCTCCATTTCACAGGTATGCCAATGACAGTTTAACTTTAACTTTCAAATTTCCCTTTCAAAAAATGATGATTTTTTTAGTCAGAGTCTTGAAGAAGTTTTTGTATGTGAATAGCATAATCTCATATTTTTAGTCTTGACGTTTCTATTTCTTTTGTTTTATTAGAAGTGGACATGAAATCCTGTTTGATTATGTGTAAAAGTTAACTTTTTCTCTCTCTAGAAAAGTCCATGAAACTTAATTTGTTTTTATTATTTCAAATTGAAATACAATTAAATTTCTCTGCATCCATTCAGAATGCCGTACAAGCATCCCAAAGAAATTCCTAAACATAGGAGCAACAGAGACCCAGCATGTCATCCATCCCAGGCTAGAATCAAGCGGGCAAAACACGGAAAAAATAAGAAATAGGCTCTCTGATTGTGAAATTTCTCTCTCAAAGTGATGAATTTTGACTAGTATGAGGCAGTGGCGTGTCTACCACCCACTTCCAAGGTTCAATACGTCAGTATAGGCTTTCATTTTCAGTTCCAACCCCATTTCTTTTCATATCCTCCACTTTCAAACACGCCCCCTCCGTTTTCAATTTTATGCTTAAACATGCAACATGTCGTGACGTTGATCCCATGAATGTGACTTCCAATACGGTGATGTTATACGCATACAATCAAACAATTTACATACATATATATATATATATATATATATATATTGTTTGACGTACTAAGATTAAGTGTGGTTGCCTTTCTAATTGTTTGACCCTTAATGGTTAAGTAAAGGGCTTTTTTTTTAGTTCTACCATCACCGGGACTTTTCTGCCTCTTATCTTATTTTCATGAAGGCTCAGCTTTAGTAACAGCAAAAATAACTATTAGGACCTGTTTAATTTTTGGCCTAGCATTTTTTTTAGTTTATAAGTAAAAAAGTTAATTTTTTTACTTATCTTTAGCTTATAAAAACAAAAAAATTTTATATTTTTTTTTTGCTTATAAGCCAAAAAAGCAAAACAAAAAAAATTTAAAAAAAACTGTACCAAACGGGTCCTAAATCCAAATTATGTGATTTCAAAATTAGAAAAGAAGCAAAAACACACACACACACACACACACACACAATGTAAGGTATTTGGGGTAATGGTACACAATTAGATAATTCAAACAGATTTTTTTTTTTTTTTTTGTATAGATGATGTGGTTGAATTTCACTTTAAAACAATATCCGCAAGGTGGCTCTTAATTATAAAAGTGTCGTATCCACATTATTCTAATAGGATTTTCTGAAATGAATTTTCTAGAATATTAGCATTTTCATTTAAAAATGTTACCCTTAATTTGCATAGTAAATAGACTAGCCCCACTCTCAATGCCTTGAAGTCAGACAATTCTAGGCTTTGATAATTTTTTTACCACCAGCAACTTTCTCGGTTAGGCGGTAATCAGGGGAGGGGGAAACATTTTAAAGACAATGATAGCAAAAGAGTCTTTGGACTCAGCCTAAAAAGAGGTTTGTGTAATGTACCTTAGTATCATATAATCTTATTTGAGTAATGCTCTCTTTGAAACAAACAAAATTGTCTGAACCAGCTTCTGGACCTTCAGAGCACAGTTGCCTATAAAAAATAGTTTTTGTAAGTATAGATTCGGGCAGCAAATCCGGCCAGTAAAGTATTCTTTTGGTCTGATTCATGTCTGATGATGCATTAACAAGTGTTTTAAGTCAGCAAATTGTCTCTCAATGTTAAAAGTTACAGCCTCTCCATGAACTGAAAGCTCTGTTGTAACCACCACAATCAAGAACTGAAGAACAACAAAGCAAAACAGAGTTGCAGAAGAAATATGGCAGACATCAACATCATCCCCTGTACAGCTTTCCAAATGTATATGTTATAGAGAAATAGTATATAACTTGTGGGATTGTATCACCATTATTTTTATGCATGTCAGTGATCAAATGATGAACAATCCTTTACAGATTGATGGGTTTTTTTTTTTTAAAAAAAAAAAAATCTGTTTTCTTGAATGTTTTAGGATGTCTATTCAGATGGGTCACAATCATAAAGGGTGGCCACATGAGCAAATGTGCATAGATACACATGAAATGGAAATTGTTAAGTTTGTTGAATTCTCATTTATCTACCCTTCCATTTTTTCTTCCCATGTTGTTTGTTGAGTCTCAATAAGACAATGAAATCTAATCAAATCAATGAAATGTTTCCCAAAGGGTTGCTTTCAACTTTTACCTTCCATGAATAATTTGAAAACCAAATCAAACAACATGGAGTCCCTATCTCACATCAACATCATAGACACATCCAATATGGATGGTTTATAAATATGTGGAAAGTTTTACAGAGAACTCTAATTTCCATCACTGGAAAGACAAGCCATGTGGAGGCTGACTATTGTGTGCTAATATTCTTCATGAAGTAGGTTGATCGTGACCAATCAAATTGCCAATCCCAAATCAAGGAGGGGCATCAATGGTGGTGATGATCCATCTCTGTAAAGCTGATGACTCAGTCCCTATCAGCTGAAACAGTACAATCCATGCATGTTGCATTTTATACCATTGATTGATCAATGGCGTGTGATGGATTGTGATCATTTTTCAATTTCATTTTAAGTCATGTGTTCTGATTTCCAAACTAGTTTAGTCAATTGGACTTGGAAAGTTGATCCAAGATAGCTAAAATTTACTTGAATTGAAGAATGTAGGAGTTTTAACAAGTTTCTACATTATAGTCTCAACCTCCATTTCTTGTTTTAATGGTACATGTATATAAATTTTTATATTTTTCATTCGTAGCTCTCTTTACCTTTTTTTTTTTTCTAAATTAAACCAACCTTTCAACAATATAGCTCTCCGGATAATTTGGTGAGTAGAGGTAACGTGGGTGTTATCCTTGTTTCATCTAACCTACCCTTCTTAATGTAAGTTGCTAATTTTAACTTGAATTAAGAATATACAATTACATTTTGTGACGATATTAGTAATGGCAACTGAAAATGGACTCTCTTTTTTGGTATTGTAATTGATGGCTTAAGTACACATTAATAGAAAAATATAGTTCTTAGGAAGTTCTTTTGTATTTTTCTCTATAATTGAAAAATGAAAAAATGAAAGAAAAAAATAGTACAGTGTAATATGCGTGATTTTAAGTATTATTTTCGTTATGGTTCCTCGTTGTGTTGTAGAATTTTTTCCCATTTTTAATGACCTTTAGCGTAAGTGAAACTTTCTCCATTATAATTTAATAGAGAATTCAAAACGTTTCTAGAAAACGGTTCTTATTATTCAAATTTTAAACTAAAAATCCAGCGTTCAACACGATTTTCGGTAGGACTTTGATTTCGGAGAGAGAGGAAAATAAATTTTAGAAAACAGAAACAAACATTTATGATCCGTCATCTCTAAAACGGCGTCGTCCTCCTTGCCCATGTCATTCATTTCCTTGGCGAGATTGACCTGACCCCAACCATTTCACCTGTTCGTTCATTCGCCATTTCGCGTAGCATATCACCACACCATACCATTTCCTTCCTTCTCTCTCTCTCTCTCTCTCTCTCTCTCTCTCGCGCGCGCTCTTCACGAAATCTCCGTTCGCTCAAAACCCGCCCCCGAAATCCCTCGATTTCCCTAATCCAATCTCCTCTCTCTGAGATCCAAAAACCAATCGAATTTTCAGTCAAATCCGTTTGATGAATCGACACCTCAGCCCTAATCTTTCAATTCCGGTGATTACGAACGTCGCCTGAGCTCTAATTGTTAGGGTTTCCGTTTTTCTAAGATCTGTGCATCGATCTAGGGTTTTGAAACAGCTCGAATTTTGAATGTCGCGAGCTTAGGGTTTTTCTTTGAAGGGGGATCGAGAGGGAGGTGGAAAATCATTGGGGATTGATGTTTCTCGCCAGGGACAAATGCTCGAACGATACCGAAACCTGCGATGATGGACGGCTATTATGCATGGGCGGGAAGGTGAGCGCAGGATACACCGCCGGCACATGTGGTCAGTCCCCGCACCCACCACGTCGTCTGTAGCTGCTTCCGATTCCGCTGCTGCGATTACTTCCGATTCTTTCTCCAAAGTATACATACATACATTCATACATACGTTTCTACATGTAGATATGTGTATAGATATGTTACTGCAATCTTTTTTGTGTCTGTGGTATACATGTATAGTTTATTTCTCTCTCTCTCTCTCTCTAGATTCCCTTACTGCTGATGAAATTGAATTCCATTAATTTGTCATACCAAGTCATCGCTGTGTGATATGTTTATAATATTGTGTTGCCTAAGAGTTTCTTTGGTTTTGGGTATGTGCAAAGGAGAAGGGGTACATAAATTGTATTCTGGTGGTCCATTTCTATTTAGTTTTTCGGTTTTGGGGTAATCATGATTCATGAAACTAAGGTGTGAGGGATAATTGAAAATTTATCGTTTTTATGAACATTAACGGGCTAGGCAAATACGGTAAATTCTTCATTTTCTTTTATGCACATTAATGGTTTTCCATTCAGGTATGGATCAGCTGATTCTTTCAGTGGTTGTAATGCATAAGTTGTTTGCTGGGTTGGGCGGTTTTGATTTTATTGGATATTTTATGCTGTGTTTGGATCTGGTATTTGTATAGGGAAAGGAAAATGAAAGGGAAAGATAGGAAAAGAAACAAAGCCAAAGAAGCTAAATTTATTTGTTGCTTGGTTAGGTCAGGAAAATAAGAAGAAAATGGATAGGTATTTGTAAAAAAACATATCCATAAAGTAAAGAAAATGGATAGGTATTTGTAAAATAAGAAGAAAATGGATAGGTATTTGTATGCATGTTTTTGTTTAGTTACCCATAAAAAATAATTATGCGTAAGTGATTTTATTTCTCTTTCATTTTTTTCCCCCTTGACAAATCCAAGATCAAAACATAGCATCAAGCTTTTCCTGCTGGAAGTTTTTGGCCATTCCCCGTTCTGCAGCTGGTGCCCTATAAGAAGAGATTGTCATTTGTGTAGCCAAATTAACTTGCTGCTTTTTTTCTTTCTTTCCAAGATCCCCTCAATCATTTCCTCCACTTTATGGTTATAATTTATCTCAATATTTTCCAGAATTATTCGATATTGTGACGTAAGATGTTGCTCCAAGGTTAACCGTGGGTCCATATTTGTGTGAAGTTGTTAAGTAAGGATTTTTTTATAGGAACCAATATTGTTAGATAAATATAAATGTTCTTTCCTTTTTCTTATATGGTGGTCACTTTAATATAATATTGGACCCCTTTTCCTCACGAGTGGTTGAAATCTCGAAGTAGTCTGCGGAATGTTATTTCTTTTATTAACTCTTTTATCTCTAGTTGCCCTGTAATGGCCTATGGAAGCAAATTTTTAGTGCTATGCTGTTCTTAGCTCCATTGCCTAAATGGCATTCTCTTGCCTGAATTTCTGTTACATGGCTCTTTATTCTGCAACCGTTTTTTGTTCCAACAAGTGAAACTCTATTGTTTTGTTTTAGGTGTTTTTTTCCCTAAGTTGGAGTAACATGAAACACCTTTACAAATTTGGCATATGAAAATTGCAGTTTGTTTATGCCATAATCTTAGGAGTATTCTTCACTTAGGCCTTGCTTTCTTGTAGGATGGACGCAAGATTTGTGTTGGTGATTGTGCACTTTTCAAGCCGCCCCAAGATTCCCCACCTTTCATTGGAATAATCCATAGGTTAATATTAGGGAAAGAGGAAAATCTAAGTTTGGCTGTGAATTGGCTCTACCGACCTGCTGACGTAAAACTTGGAAAAGGTACCTCGCTAGAAGCTGCACCCAACGAGGTCTTTTACTCCTTTCACAAGGATGAGATACCTGCTGCATCATTACTCCATCCGTGCAAAGTCACATTCCTTCGTAAAGGTGTTGAACTTCCTTCAGGGATATCTTCATTTGTGTGCAGGCGAGTGTATGATATTGAGAACAAGTGTTTATGGTGGCTAACTGATCAAGATTATATTAATGTGAGCATTTCTTGTTAAAAAATAGATAATATTATCGTGAATATTGTGATTTCTTTTGTGATGTATATATCTGTTGTTTCATTCATAAATGTTCTGTTGATTATATTTGTACCCTTGTTTTGGACACAGGAACGACAGGAAGAAGTAGATCAGCTGTTAGACAAGACACGATTAGAAATGTATGGATCAGTGCAGTCTGGAGGCCGGTCTCCGAAACGCTTGAATGGTCCGCCAGGAACTCTGCAGTTGAGGCCTGGTTCAGAAAGTGTACAGAACAGTAGTTCGCCCTTACCTTCTCAGGTTAAGGGAAAGAAGAGGGATCGGGCTGATCAGGGCTCTGATCCAGTGAAACGAGAGCGTGTCTCCAGAGCAGATGATACAGATTCTGTTCAGTTTAGACCGGAACAAGTTTTAAAGTCTGAGATTGCTAAGATAACAGACAAAAGTGGGCTTGTAGATTTTGAAGGGGTTGAGAAATTAGTGCAACTTATGCAACCTGATAGTTGTGAGAAGAAAATTGATCTGGCTTGTCGAATAATGCTTGTTGATGTGATAGCTGTCACAGACAGGTTTGATTGCCTTGGATGGTTTGTACAGCTTAGGGGTCTGCCAGTATTGGATGAATGGCTACAAGAGGTTCACAAGGGGAAGATTGGCGATGGTAGTAGCCCCAAGGAAAGTGATAAATCTGTTGAGGAATTTCTTTTGGTTTTACTTCGTGCATTGGATAAGCTGCCTGTAAACCTTCATGCGCTACAGACTTGTAATGTTGGTAAATCAGTGAATCACTTACGAAGTCATAAAAATTCTGAAATTCAGAAGAAAGCTAGGAGTTTAGTTGACACATGGAAAAAACGTGTTGAAGCTGAAATGAATATTATTGATTCAAAATCTGTGTCAAGTCGTGGTGGTTCATGGCCGTCCAAGTCAGTGCTTTCAGAAGTTTCTCATGTGGGGAACCGGCGTAATGGTGGATCCTCCGAGGTTAGTGTGAAGAGCTCCACTGTGCAATCTTCTGCATGTAAATTTCCATCTGTTAAGCTTGGTTCTGGTGAAGCTGTTACCAAGATTGTGTCTGCATCTCCCAGCTCAACAAAATCGGCAGCATCAGTGAGTTCATCTGGTGGTGGCAGCACAAAGGATCTGAATTCTGCAACTTTGGTTGGTGGTGGATCCTCAGATCTACCTCTACCTCTGTCAACAATTAAGGAGGAGAAGAGTAGCAGTTCCAGTCAGTCTCAGAACAATAGCCAATCTTGTTCAAGTGATCATGTAAAGAATGGGAATTCTTCTTGCAGGGAAGATGCACGGAGTTCTACTGCTTGGTCAGTGAGCATGAGTAAGATTTCTGGCGGTGCTTCTCTTCACCGGAAGTCAAGCAATGGTCTTCAAGTGTCAGCTGTATCAGGGGTTCAAAAGGAAACAAGTTTGGGGAAATTTAGTTCTTTGAGTAGGAACTTGGCTTCTGAAAAGGGGTCACCTACAAGGGGAACAGATGAAAGAGTTCCTGATGTGCCCCTTGTGGATCATGGAAATAGCCAGCGACTGATTGTCAGGTTGCCAAATACTGGTCGAAGTCCTGCACAAAGTGCCTGTGGAGGTTCTTTTGAAGACCCTACTGCTACATTAAGCAAGGCTTCTCCTTCGGCACAGTTGGAAAAACTTCATCATCATGATAGGAAAGTGAAGGGAAAAAGTGATGCCTTGCGAGCTAGCAGTGCATCAAATAGCAACATGGATTTATGTAAGGGCAGAGATGTATTTATCAGGTGTGATGAAGGTAATGCGTCATCCCCTAGTGCTCTATGTAGTGAACGGAGCAGGACTGCTGATGATGGTGAGAAGCTGATGGAAGCATCCAAAGGTACCAGCAGATTTACTCTCAAACCAGGGAAATCATATGATGCTTCTTTCAGTTCTATGAATGCTTTGATTGAAAGTTGTGTCAAGTTTGCTGAAGCTTGTACAAGTGCCTCAGGTGGGGATGATGTTGGGATGAATCTGCTTGCTAGTGTGGCTGCTGGAGAGATGTCCAGATCTGATGTCTCACTATCGGGTTCTCCTGGGAGAAATTCAGCTGTGGCAGAGGAATCGTGCTCTGGAAATGATGTGAAATCGAGATACTTGGGTGAGGATACAGCTCAAAGTGAGGATCTTGCTAATGATGAGTCAAATGGTGGTGCTACACTGGGGCAAGGTAATTCTGTTGATTGTTTGCATGTTAAGAATGAATCCCCACATGATGCTATGCCTATGTCAACAAACTTTTCTGGAGATGGCAAAGTCTCCTCATTTGGCTGTGAACAGAAGACTGGGGAGTGCAGTGGACAACTGAATTCTTCCAGTGTTGATTTGCAACAAAATGAATATGAGTCATACTTGAAATGCAATGGAAAGCCTGGTCAAGTAAATGATGTTTCTCTAGGGATCTCTTCTGAAGATGCTACAAAAGAGGGCAATGTGGAGAGTGAAGGACCTGACCAGTTTCATGAGCAAAGAAAGTCAGATGCTGTTCAAACGATAATTAAGAGTGTCTCAACTGCAGAACTTAAAGCAAGGAATCCCTTGTCTGATGAAGATATGAAGGTCAACTGTGCAGCTGAAAAAATTGTTGAGTGTGTAACGGTTCCAGAAGCAACTGCTAGTGCAAAAGTTGAGAAGGAAGCTAATGAAGAATCAACGTGCTCATCTTCAGAAATGTGCAGGGAGGACAAGGGTGCTTTGTATAAGGAGTCAGAGTGTGGTATCTTAACTGAGCAGAAGCTACCAGCAAAGATCGAGCAAGAGTCTGTACGTGGAAAAAGCAATGGTACTGCACTACCTTCTGGTTCTGTTAATGTTTCGGGTACGGAGTCAAAGGCTGAGAAGGCTATTGATGTGAAGGCAGTGAGTCACACTGAGCAGAGTGAGAAACATAATATTGACTTGTGTCCAACAATTTTGGATCAAAATGAGGAAGGTTGTGATGTGCAATCAGAGAGAAAAGAGGTTCTTGGTTATTGTCCTGATGGATCCATTTTCCACGAGGAGCCTTCCACAATCCCAGTGGAACAAACTGAGTCGTCAAATCCAGGCAAGTTAGATGGAGTTGAAGCTGGTGGGACAGGGGAATATGCTTTCAGTGTGAATGCTTCTTCTGGATCTGCAGCAGGATCAGATATGGTTGCGAGGCTGGACTTCGATCTGAATGAAGGTTTTCCTGCAGATGATGGCTGCCTAGGGGAGCTTGCTAAGCCATCAATTCCTGGAAATTCGTCTACTGTACGTTTGACTTGCCCATTACCCTTTCCTTTTTCTTCAATGTCTGCGAGCTTTGCTGCTTCAATTACTGTTGCCTCTGCTGCCAAAGGACCCTTTTTTCCTCCTGAAAATCCATTGAGAAGTAAGGGTGAACTTGGATGGAAGGGATCAGCTGCTACCAGTGCATTCCGGCCAGCAGAACCCAGAAAGGTTTTGGAGATGCCGCTCATTACAACTGGCTCCCCTCCCATTGACAACATTATGAGTAAACAAGGGCACCATCCTCTAGACATTGACCTGAATGTGCCAGACCAGAGAGTTCTCGAGGATGTGGTTCCACAAAATCCTGCACAGGCAACAAGTATGGAATCTGGGCCTATTGATCATCATGGTGGTGGTCTAGATTTTGATTTGAACAGAGTTGATGAGAGTCCTGATGTTGGGCAGTTCTCAGTTATCAACAGTTGTAAATTGGAAATTCCACAATTTGCCAGTAGATTGTCACCTGTTGGATTTTCTAACGTTGAGTTGAATGCCTCGAGGGACTTTGATTTGAACAACGGACCTGGTCCTGATGAAGGGGTCATTGAAACAGCACCGCGTGCTAAAAGCAATGTGCCATTTCTATCACCTTTGGCTGGTGTCAGAATGAATACTACGGAGCAAGGAAACTTTTCGTCATGGTTCCCACCAAACAACTACTCGACTATTGCAATCCCATCTATCCTCCCTGGTAGAGGGGAGCAGAGTTATCCCATTGTTCCTGCTTCCGGGTCACAAAGGATGTTGGGTCCTCCTACTGGTGGCACCTCTTTTGGCCCTGAATTCTACAGGGGCCAAGTGTTATCATCCTCTCCTGGTGTTCCCTTTCCCTCTGCTGCCTCATTTCAATATCCAGGATTCCCATTTGAGACCAATTTACCTCTGTCATCAAATTCATATCCAGGTGGTTCAACAGCATATGTGGATTCTTCATCTGGTGGGCCACTTTGCTTCCCTGCCATTCCCTCACAGCTAGTGGGACCTTCTGGTGTAGTATCATCTCACTACCCTCGACCCTACATTATGCATCTTGCAGGTGGCACAAGTAATGTTGGTCCTGAGAGTAAAAAATGGGGAGGCCAGGCTCTAGATCTTAACACTGGTCCTGGGAGTACAGATGTAGAACGTAGAGATGAGAGGTTGTCTTCTGCATTAAGGCAGCTCCCTGTTCCTGGTCCTCAAGCCCCGGTGGATGAGCAAATAAAAATGTATCCGATGTCGAGTGGGCTGTTGAAGAGAAGGGAGCCTGATGGTGGGTGGGATGGGGATAGGATTAGCTATAACCAACCCTCATGGCGGTAGGGCGGGGTTATGGAAAAATTGTCAATCTTTTTTAAGGCCTGGTGAGCCATCAATTCAAACTTCTGTGACAGTAATTGAACTGTTGATGCTGATGGAGTTCACATTCTGTATAGGATTCACTGGAAAATCTTCTCAAAGTGAAATTTTCAAATGTGTTTTTTTTTTTTTTTTTTTTGTTGTTGTTACATCTATAGGCATAAAGTGATTCTTCTAGACTCGGGCTAAATCAGGAAAAGGAACCATCAAACTACACATGAATGTAAGAATTTGAAAGTGAATTTTTTAAAAGGATCCTGTACATGCGATGATATAAACTATTTGCGAAGGCAAAATGTCAGTACTTGTTTTCATGGGTTGGTGTCACGGGCTGGCAGGCCGGGCACCACACGGTGACACTAAATGCGACCCGCCATGATTATACGCAGCGGAATACACCCGTGAGGCGACTATGCTCCAAGCAATAGTTTCGCCAAACTCAAACACCAAGGCATAAGATTATGCGCTTGTCCAGGATCCATCCGTAATGCCCGCATAACTCTTTAAGCACGGACCTCTGATGCTCAAGCCATAAGGCATCCCAAGCTATAGGCGATAGCAACGCCATACTCAAATGCGCGCACACACGGCAAGCAATGTGCTTAGCGCCAGTCCCTCTCGAAACACAAGCCAGATGGCCAAGTGCAACTAGACATGCGCGCGTCAGCCAAGCATCACCTGTTAGGCACGACGCGTCCATCCTTGAAGCTCTTAGTGCCCCGCGTCAAGGTTGCCCGCAAGGAAAGGCACCACCGATTAGCAACTGATACGCCCACAACATTGTGCCCCACGACACCAATGCTAGCCAAACCAAGCGACCGTGTGCACAAGCGTGAACCCAATGCGCAAGTGCACACGAGACACACGGCATGCAAGTGTGCACACCGAGGTCCAATCCGTCATGGACATAAGCCCCACCACTTTATAATTATGGCGTAGCGGGTGCGAATGCCACAACCCCATCCTCGACGCTAATGCCCAACATTTGCCCCACCGGGCACAATGCCGCCCATGTAGCCCCTTGACTAGCATGAGGACTGCAGCCACGTGCCACAGCCGGCCCTCAAGTCTCGCCCACTCCCTTGGGGGACTCACTTGAATGCTGTCCCTTTCGGTAGCACCAGGGGGTGGTAGAGTCAACACCATGCCCCCCCTTATAATAGCATTCTGAGCCATCTCCAAACTGATAGGAGGAAACATCCTACCCCCTCGAGGAGTCATAATCCATAAATCCAATAAAATATGGAAAATACAAATTACGAGATTGTCATGCCACCGGCCAATCATGCTCAGACATGCCCCACGCCAAGGTCCCTCGCGGCCCTCGACGTGCCACGGGTGGCAACCCGTGACAGTTGGGCTTGCATGCACATGCTCTGCTTAAGGTGCAAGCATTGCTTTATGTCTCAACATGCTTTCTCCAATTTTTGCTGTGCATGTTGCTTTAAATGAAGCAGTGATGTATCCTTCTCTAACTCCTGTAAGTATTGGGCCAGTTAATTTTGAATTTCATCCTTTACTTCTGGACTCATTTGCAGTTCATTTGTGGCTGACAAATCTCAGTAGTAGTTCAACTAACTGGTCAAATTCTGGATGGCAGACTAGAAAGGAGCTCCTTCTCCTGAGCCAATTTATTTTCTGCTGTCGGACTCTTTAGAGTAAGAGGATTGGGTGTCTGAACTGCCCAAGCAGTAGCTGGTTTGTATATTACTTTGTTCATCGTTTGCCCCCCCTTTTACTTGCATAGTTATGGCTGTAGTAATTTTTTGGTATTTTATCAGATCTTCACAACAATGTTGCATTGGCTGACCATCATTGTCATTTGATTTATTTATAGTTCATTATTTTTTGTTTAAAGGTAAATGATAATCCCAGATTCAGTCTTGGCTAACTCTGTCACAGGACGACTCTAACGGGTCAAGTATGTCTGTTACCGGTTAGGGACTTTCACGTGTGACGCTTGCTATGTCCCTTAAGCAAGCCCGCCAAGCAACAAAGCACTCCCCACAATTTACAGCGATTGCACAGAATTTAAGACAAATGGCATTGAAATATGAACATTCTCATTAATTGAAAGGCAACATTTACAACGCTTACAATGCTAGAAAGCAAGTAAGAAAATAGCTTGAAAGCTTTACAATTTCCCGGGTAGGAGGTGGTTAATACATGTACCCCCCCTAATATAGCATTCTGAGCCATTACAAAACTGACATGAGGAAACATTAACATGGCCGAGGAGTTATAATGCCTCGGTAGAAAATCTAAACTAAATCCAAAAATTACAAGATTTGACAATGAAAAATTAAATGATAAAAGCTATACATGGAAAAAAACCTAACTTAATTTGCCTTTCGGAGCTAGGAGAAATGCTACGCCAAAGTTTGACAAAAAGGGAAAGAATGTGCAAATCTTGACATTGGCCTTTCTCATAGCTCGGAGGGAATTACATCGAGAGCTTGCTAGGCCAAAGTGTTCTAACTATATACAATGTTTTGGACCCTAGGTTGTGCGGCAAATTATGCACGAATCATCATGTTGACACGGGGCCTTTTTTACTGCCTGCTGTTATGGCCACTTGTTGGGCACGGCTGGGCACCAGGGCGCGCAAGTGTTGGGGCACTATGGCGCTGCTGGGCCCTGGGGCAAGCAGTTGCTGGGGTGTTAGGGTGCGCAGGTGCTGGCGCTGGGGCGCTGCTGGGCACAGGGGAGTGCAGGTGCTGGTGCTGGGGTGCTGGCACCCTTTTGCAGGGAGGTTTGTGCACAAAAACGAGACGTCATGGGGTGCTAAAAGGCAACCCGTGACATTCTCCCCCACTCGAAGGGTCGCCGTCCTCGATGACTTCTGGGCCAGATAGGCTTCAATGTGATCTACAAATTCTGTTAAGTCTGTGGCCTTTTCCTAGCTGGTCTCGTTGTCTCCAAGTCTCTCCCATTTCACCAAGTATTCGAGGAATGTTTTGCGAGAAGCAGTGTTCATTCGATCTACTAAAATTGCTTCTACCTGCTTCTTTGGAGGCTTGGCCGTGATCAATGGTCGTCGAGGAACATTGCGGGATAAGTCTTCCATGTCGGCATGATAGGGCTTGAGGAAGTTGACATGAAAGACAGGATGAATCTTCATCCAGGAAGGAGGGTCGACCTTGTAAGCACACTTACTAATCTTTTTGACAATTGTAATCGGTCCTTCATACTTGCGAGCAAGTCGTCGGTCTTGCCCTCGAATAAATTTGCGTTGTTCTGACAAGAGCTTGACCAGAACTTGATCCCCCACCTTGAATTCTAACGGCCGCCTCTTTTCATCAGCCCACTTCTTCATCTTGTTGGCTGCTTTATTTAGGTAGGTTTTGATAATATCAACATCGCTCTGCCAATCTCTTGCAAACTGAAAGGCTCTTGGTGACTTCCCTATGTAAGGTCCTTCCACCGTATGGGGTAACAGGGGTTGTTGGCCAGATATTACCTCAAAAGCACTCTTCCCAGTGGAGTTACTCTTTTGGGCATTGAAGCATAGTTGAGCAATGTCAAGGAGTGGAACCCAATTGCGTTGGTTGGCATTAACAAAGTGACGTAGGTACTCCTCTAGCATGCTGTTGAACCACTCAGTCTGGCCATCTGTCTCCGGGTGGTAACTCGAAGACATGTTTAGTTGTGAACCAAGAAGCTTAAAAAGTTCAGACCAAAAGCTGCCGGTGAAGCATGTATCTCGGTCACTAACAATACTCTTTGGCATGCCCCAATATTTGACCACGTACTTGAAAAAGAGTCTGGCCGTTTCTTCAGCTGATAGATACTTGGGTGCAGGCACAAAGGTAGCATATTTGGAGAATCTGTCAACAATTGAAAGAATAGTCCCAATATCTCCTACTTTGGGCAAGCCGGTGATGAAGTCAAGTGATACACTCTCCCATGGTCGAGATGGCTCTGGCAAAGGCTCAAGCAAACTAGCTTTCTTTTTATGTTCAGGCTTGTCCTACTGACAGATGAGACAAGTGCGCACATATTCATCAACATCATCCCGCATATGAGGCCAATAATATCCCTGCTCTAGCAAGGCAAAAGTTCGCTCAGTCCCTGGATGACCTACCCACTGTGTGTCATGACACTCAGTCAAGAGTGCCCTTCTCAATCCCCCGGCTCTTGGTATATAGAGTCGATTGCCCGTTGTTGTGAGCAAACCATCTTGCACCCAGAACTGGTGGGTTTTGCCCCCCTTGACAAGGTACACTAGGCTTTAGGCCATTGAGTCCTTATCCAAGTGAGCACGGATGCGATCACGCACCCCAGTCGATGGAGTAGAGATGGTGCAAACACGCTGACAAGAGGCAAGCTCCGCCCTTCTACTCAGTGCATCTGCCACGTGGTTAGTGGCGCCGGCCTTGTACTCTAAGGCCACATCAAACTCAGCCAACTTCTCTTGCCACCTAGCTTGTCTGGCGTTGAGCTTGGGTTGTGATAAAAAGTGACTCACAGCTGTGTTGTCGGTTTTCACCACAAATCGCTGTCCTAACAAATAATGCCTCCATACTCTAAGGCAGTGAATTACAGCTAGGAGTTCCTTCTCGTGTGCCGTATATCGCCGCTCAGCATCACTTAACTTTTGACTTTCATAGGCCACTGGATATCCCTCCTGTAATAAGACTCCCCCAAGTGCGAAATCAGAAGCATCCGTCTGTACTTCGAATGGCTTGGAGACATCCGGAAGAGCCAAGACCTGGTTATTGGACATAGACTGTTTCAGCTCATCAAAGACTTGTTGACACTTCTCTGACCAAACCCACCCGTTGTTCTTCTTCAACAATTCTGTCAATGGGGTGGCAATCTTCAAGTAGCCTTCCACAAACCGCCTGTAGTAATTTGCTAAGCCTAAGAAAGATCTTAGCTTAGAAACACCTGTAGGAGCCTGCCACTCTTGGATCGCTTTGACTTTGTCTAGGTCCATCCAGATTCTCCCCCGCTCCACAATATGTCCGAAGAATTTGATGCACTCTTGGGCA
The DNA here is from genome assembly GCA_033060915.1 of Euryodendron excelsum. Classification (NCBI taxonomy): domain Eukaryota; kingdom Viridiplantae; phylum Streptophyta; class Magnoliopsida; order Ericales; family Pentaphylacaceae; genus Euryodendron; species Euryodendron excelsum. The sequence goes on along the minus strand of CM065383.1, from coordinate 3,122,260 downwards.
AATGAACACTTCTCCAGCTTGGCATACAACTGATTCTCCTTTAGCTTCTGGAACACAAGTTTCAAATGCTTCATATGCTCCTCTAAAGTTGAACTGTACACCACGATATCATCAAGGTATACCACCACAAATTTGTTTAGATACTCCCGGAACACTTTATTCATGAGAGTAGAAAATGTGGCTGGTGCATTTGTGAGGCCAAACGGCATGACCAATAACTCAAATGAGCCATACCGAGTGACACACGTAGTCTTCGCTTCATCCCCCTCCTTGATTCTCACCTGATAATAGCCTGACTGTAAATCTAACTTCGAGAAATACCTCGCCTGACTCAACTGATCAAATGAATCTGCAATAAGAGGAAGAGGATACCGGTTCTTAATGGTAATCTTGTTGAGAGCTCTATAGTCAATACACATCCTCAGACTACCATCGTGTTTCTTCTGAAATAGCACAGGTGCTCCATATGGTGCTTTGGAAGGCCGTATGAAACCCGATTCAATCAACTCTGAGAGCTGCTTCCTCAATTCTTGCAACTCGGGAATGACCATCCTATATGGTGCACGTGCTGGTGGTTTTCCCCCTGACAAGAGCTTAATCTCATGATCTATGCTCCTCCTGGGCGGAAGTCTCTTGGGCAGTTCTTCAGGCATCACATCTTTGAATTCCTTTAAGACCTTCTCGATGGATTTGGGAATAGGTCCCGCATCCATAAACTCCTCAATAGATAGGGCAGCGATCCACGTTGGTTCATGTCCCCTGGCCCCTTTCTTTAACTACATGGCTGAAATAAACTTTTCAACGTTGTTGGTTGACATAGTGGAAATGAGGCATGGCTTCTTTCCCATTATACACATCGTGTGATTGTATGGCATCACGGCTGTCGTGGTCTTTCTTAAGAATTCTAACCCAAGGATAGCTTGAAAGTCATCCATGGGCATCGCTGTGAAGTTTATGCGCCCCTCCCATGAGCTCACTTTAACAGTGACTGACTTGGCAATACCATAGATTAGTTGGGCCGCCGAATTCACTGCTTTGATCCGACTAGTGTCGTTCTCTAAGGACAAGCCCAGTCTCTCCACCTCCGTACTTGCCACAAAGTTGTGGGTGGCTCCAGTGTCCACAAGTGCACGGATGGGCTTACCGTTGACTTTGATGTCGACAAACATAAGCCCCATGGTGGTTACCTTCTTCTTCTTCCCCTCAACGGGATCCCCTAGCTCCTTAATCTGTCTAGGCTTGGAATCAACTCCTTTAGCCTTTATGACTTTAGAACTAGAAGCTTGCTTCTTCACTGCATTCACCATGTGAAATGCCCCTACTCTAGAGCCCGTCCTTGAACCATGCTTCCCACTATGCCTCGGTCTAGTGTCCCTCTCACTCTCGCTGCCACTGTCCTCGCTCTCTTCCCGGCATAGATTAGAACCAGAAGATTAGAGGGCGTTCAACCCTTTCTTCTGAGGACAGTCTGCTATCTTGTGCAGCCCTTGGCATAGATAACAAGTAATTGGCCCCCTGGGCTTGTCTCGATTATAGTTCTTCCCTTGTCCTCTGGAGTAGTTGTTGTTGCCCTTGCTTCCATCTCCCTTGTGAAAAGACCCTTTATCGGCTCCCCCACTCTTGGTTACCATGCTCAACTGACTTATTGCCTCCCCCACTCTTGCTAGAAGAACTCCTGTCTTGCTGGCATTACGGTTCAGTAGCATAATCAATTAGGCATTTGCTGTTGACTGAGCACTAGACAAGTCCTGCACCCTCAGACGGTGTAGTTCAACTCTAGCCCAGGGCTTCAGCCCTTCAAGAAAACAAAAGAGCTTATCCTTTTCTGACATGTCTCGGATGTCAAGCATCAGGGCAGAAAATTGCTTGACGTAGTCTCTAGTGGTTCCTGTGTGTGCCAATTTGCGCAGAGCACGCTTGGCATTGTACTCCACATTCTCAGGAAAGAACAGTAGTTTGAGCTCCCCCTTCAGCTCCTCCCACGTTGTTATTGTGCAGATTCCCTGCTGAATCTCATCATACTTGGTGCGCCACCAAAGCTTGGCATCACCATTGAGATACATTGTGGCCATCGAAAATTTTTGCTCCTCCTCAGCATGAACAGCTCTGAAATATTGTTCCATGTCAAAGAGAAAGTTATCAAGTTCCTCGGCATCCCTGGCACCCCCGTAGGCACGAGGCTCCGGCACCCGTAAGCGAGGCGCGTCGGACATCGTCGCCACCGTTGGGCCATGGTTGCCATTTCCTCCGTTGCTGCCTCCCAAGGCAATGAGGCGTGTCACCACATTGACACGGTTGTATGCATCTTCTAAATCATGCCGAAGGCTAACAATCTCTGCCCGAAGGGCTTCGACATCTCCGGATGGGGTAGAGCTGGCTGAAGCCCCTGTTTCAACCCTCTGTTGCTCCATTGCCCTAATCCGTTCCTCCAGTCGTGAGACCACTCCGGCAAATCCCTCGACTTTGTTTTCCAAAATGTCAATTCTCTGTACTTGAGTCACCATGCTGAAATTATTTTGGCTACACGAAAGCTGCTAGGCCACAGTCACGTTGTAGCTCTGATACCAACTGTCACGGGACGACTCTAACGGGTCAAGTATATCTGTTACCGGCTAGGGACGTCCACGTGTGGCGCTTGCTATACCCCTTAAGCAAGCCTGCCAAGCAACAAAGCACTCCCCATAATTTACAGCGATTGCATAGAATTTAAGACAAATGGCATTGAAATATGAACATTCTCATTAATTGAAAGGCAACATTTACAACACTTACAATGCTAGAAAGCAAGTAAGAAAATAGCTTGAAAGCTTTACAATTCATCGGGTAGGAGGTGGTTAATACATGTACCCCCCCTAATATACCATTCTGAGCCATTACAAAACTGACATAAGGAAACGTTAACATGGCCGAGGAGTTATAATGCCTCGGCAGAAAATCTAAACTAAATCCAAAAATTACAAGATTTGACAATGGAAAATTACATGATAAAAGTTATACATGGAAAAAAACCTAGCTTAATTTGCCTTTCGGAGCTAGGAGAAATGCCACGCCAAAGTTTGACAAAAAGGGAAAGAATGTGCAAATCTTGGCATTGGCATTTCTCATAGCTCGGAGGGAATTACATCGAGAGTTTGCTAGGCCAAAGAGTCCTAACTATATACAATGTTTTGGACCCAGGGTTGTGCGGCAAATTATGCACGAATCATCATGTTGACAAGGAGCCTTTGTTACTGCCTGCTGTTATGGCCACTTGTTGGGCACGGCTGGGCACCAGGGCGCGCAAGTGTTGGGGCATTATGGCGTTGCTGGGCGTTGGGGCGTGCAGGTGCTGGGGTGTTGGGGCGCGCAAGTGTGGGGCGCTGCTAGGCGCAGGGGCGTGCAGGTGCTGGCGCTGGGGCGCTGCTGGGCGCAAGGGCGTGTAGGTGCTGGGGCGCTGCTGGGCGCCCTTTTGCAGGGAGGTTTGAGCACAAAAATGAGACGTCATGGGGTGCAGAAAGGCAGCCCGTGACAGTTGGGCTTGCATGCACATGCTCTGCTTAAGGTGCATGCATTGCTTTATGTCTCAACATGCTTTCTCCAATTTTTGCTGTGCATGTTGCTTTAAATGAAGCAGTGATGTATCCTTCTCTAACTCCTGTAAGTATTGGGCCAGTTAATTTTGAATTTCATCCTTGACTTCTGGACTCATTTGCAGTTCATTTGTGGCTGACAAATCTCAGTAGTAGTTCAACTAACTGGTCAAATTCTGGATGGCAGACTGGAAATGAGCTCCTTCTCCTGAGCCAATTTATTTTCTGCTGTCGGACTCTTTAGAGTAAGAGGATTGGGTGTCTGAACTGCCCAAGCAGTAGCTGGTTTGTATCTTACTTTGTTAATCGTTTGCCCCCCTTTTACTTGCATAGTTATGGCTGTAGTAATTTTTTGGTATTTTATCAGATCTTCAAAACAATGTTGCATTGGCTGACCATCATTGTCATCTGATTTACTTATAGTTCATTATTTTTTGTTTAAAGGTAAATGATAAACCCAGATTCAGTCCTCGGCTAACTCTGGAACATAGGAATGAAAAAAAATTTGAACAGGTGTGTTTTGGCTCAGTTGTGTACCTGATTGTGTATGGTGCTGCTGTTTGGGGTGTACTCAATAAGTGAAAGAAATATTATTTAGATGAATTTGATAATACTTGTTTTGAGCGTATGCTTTGGTCAACAAGTTGAGGACTTTAATTAATGGCTGAGTTTCAGAAGAAAGAGCCTTGTGCCAGGGTAACAATTATGAGAATCCGGTGTGCATACAAGAAGCTTTTCCATTTTGACTCTTTGAAAACAAGAGTTTCTCAATACATGATATTGTAATATTTACATCCTGGATTGAGTTTCTGTTTGCTAGTATCCTCTGAGTTGATGAAAATTTTGAGCAATGAATTCTCTGTGGGCACTGAGGGCATTATTAGTCGATGATCTGAAGGGTGAAAATTAGGAATGTTTGCTTGGCTTAGTTTGATAATCTTGTTTTTGTTTTACTAATCTTAGTGCTTTAACCCCCTATCCTTCCTGAGATACTGGTTGCATGCAGCAGAGCATCAAAATTTCCCCTCTGATTACTTGATTACTACTAATCAGCAGCTGAATGACACGGGCAAGAACAAGGAAAGAGGAATTAACGATATTATAGCTGTTCACTGGCTAACAATGTCTTACAGCACTAGGCAATCCGCGACACTTCTACTGTGAATATAATGAACAGCATGGGACTCGATAACGGCACGATAGAAGCTTTCAGCTTCCCCATTGTCATCCACAATGACCCTAAATTTTGTACAGTAAACAGCCAGCGGTGAATACCTCTTGTAACTATAACTCGATAAAGACCAAAGCAAACACAATCTTCCATTACCAATATCAAGCAAAGACAATTCGAAGTCAGGACTTTCGTCACGAGTGGAGGTTGGCGGAAGCGCCGTCTTGAAATCCAGACCTCCTACCGGCGCCGGAGACCACCGCCGGGTAACTAAATTGTAATCGTATATGTCATCTCTCCCACCACGGCTCCGCCTGTAAAATGCAGGTTTTCCATAGCAGTACAGGTTCTCTCCGACAACAGCCGCCGCGCCATTCCAGTATCCGAATTTGGTTGAAATCACATCCCATGATTCATCCTCCAAGTCGTAGATAAAGGCAACCTCTTCTCTTTTTCCTTGTTTGTTCCAATAGAACAGAATTTGCCGACCGCCATTGAGAACTGCGTGCATGTCCAGTTCTTTACATTGGTCCAGTGTTTGGGGAAGTCGAGGCAATGGTTTGATCTCGTTCAGAATCAGATCAAAAGCGACAAAACTAAGACCAGAATCCTGGCTGGTGAGCATTATATATGCCTTGCCATCTATTACCGCGGCGACTTATTTTACGGCGTCGAGTGTAGGGCCTTTCTTCCATCCCTCATCGGGGCGTCGAGTGTCGAAGTAAAAGGTTTCGGTGTGAGGACTGTTTGAAGGCTTCCCGTAATAACCGGATCTATTTTTGGACTGAAGGGTTCCGAGAACATATATGTAGGAACCGTCGACGAAACATCCTCGGTTTTCCATGTTAGGCAACTGGGGCACCGGCAACGACCTGAATCCGCCGGAAATCTCCGAGTCGGAAGCGAGGTCGTCTAATGTATCGGTGTTCTCGGTGGAATCTTCGTTTTCGTCTTGCATGACGTACCAGTTGAATATACCGGGTTCAATGTGGCTTCCGTGTGCCCGGATCATGATGGTTTTTTCTTCGTCGACTGGTGATGATGGAGGAGATTTTACACCAATTCTTGTCATCGTGGTGATGGATCGAGTGCTAGGGTTTGGCTCCGAATCTGGCGTGAGTCACGAATATAGTCCTCAAAGTCTCGGACTGTGAAGAGGAGGAGGAGGAGGAGGTCCCTATCTCACATATGGCCGTGCCGGCAGCTGATAGATTTTTTATGGGATTGCCGCCATAGATGAATATCAATGTTTTTAGGGTTTTACTACCCTAGAGGGTTTTGGTCAGAGGTAAAAAAATTTAGGGGTCGGGAGATTATTTGGTAGGGTAATGTTATAATATCTATCCAAACCTCCCTCACAGTTGGGAGATTATTTAGCAGCTGTTCCTTTGATGCTTATACAAATAAAAATTTTAAATAAAATTTTTTATACGAAATGATATTTTTTAATAATTTTTTTTTATTTTAGAATAAATATTTATTATAATAATTTTTAATTACAAAATATTTACTGTCACATCACTTTATATGTTAATTTTATGTGAAGTTTTTGTACAAGTAACGTTTTCCTATTTAGTATGCTGCTCAATAGTATTTCGGCTCTTAAAAAAAAATGGTTAATTACATGTCACACACTTGTAAACTTTACATTAAATTTCACTTTAGAATTATTTTTGAGCAACTAGGGCCTTACACTTTTGAGTTGTTATAATATAATTTTTTGTTAACTTATGTTTAAAAAATAGGCAAAATTTGTATGTAACAAACACATTATCTTTTTAAGGAGTAAAAATATAAAATTTAGTCACTCAATGGCTCATGCATATTACACGTGAGTCGAATTGCCAATTTTTATATGAAATATAATCAAATTATATATATATATATATATATATATCACAAGGTTGATTACATTCATGATTTCAAAGTGATTTGTGATGAATTTATAGTAAATTATTAAAAAAAATGTGTAAGATTTTATATATTTACCCTTAAAAAAGACAACGTACTTGTCATACGTCACATTTTGTCTATTTATGCAACAAAAGTTAAGAAAAAGTTAACATTACATCAAATTAAAAGTGCAAGAATTTAATTAGTACAAATTAAAAAAAAAAAGTCTTAAAGTGAGATTTAGTGTAAAATATAAAGGTGCAAAGTATAATTAATCCAAAAAAAAAAGCAAGTAATTCCAGATTTATTTTGAAAAAGTATAACTAGTGGTTCAAAAAAATTGAAGAAAAATGTTTTTAGAATACAAGCAACCCATGAGCACAAATTATGTATCTACCACTCTACACTGTGAGATGAATTTCTCTAAGTAACTTGTGACAGCAATTTGCTCTGCATAACTGCAGATGCAAAAATCTGATATACGGGTTAAGAAATCCTTGGCCTGCATTACATTTTTTCATAAAAAGCCGTGACATTCCAACATTGCTCCATGCAATGCCACAACAATTTGTAAAGCATGTCCCCGCAGAAGCTGGCTCCAGTATGTAGTATCAGAAAAGCTAAACGTTATGAACTCGAAGTGTAATAGGAGAATAGTTCATTAAGCGTATAAGAAAATAATAATTTGATAGCACATAACGTTATTACTTTGACTCGAAGTGACAGGTCAAAGTAATAATTTGTCCAACAAGCAAAGAAAATAATTAACTATGTTATAAAAGTAAAGAATATAATGCGGAGGAGACAAATCAACACAAAGTATATATAGTGAATAGTTTTTCAAGAATTATTAAATATTTATTATATTTTGTTCTTCTGAAATATTTAAGAATTGATCTTCTGAACCACCTCCTTTTTTAGTTGTGCCTAAAATTATCTCTAGGTATCTCTATTTATAAGGAATGAAGACAGAGAGAAAACGGGAGGCTACAAAAAAGGGCTAGCACTAAGGCGGAGGTCATCCCATACGTCACAAACTAATATTAGTTACTTCTTTGCCATTTATTCTACATCATCTATTCTAAAAAAAAACAGGTTAATTAAAATAAAAACATCAAGACGAAGTCACAGACCCACTTTAATGCATACAGAAATGATCCCCTCAAATAACAAGAACTCGAGGCAAGAAGACCTCACCTCTGGGAACCAAAACTTGCGAGGAGCAGCAATTCTTTATCCTCTTTGCTTTCTGTGAACAATGATACAAACAATAGAAGTGAGAGATGCTATTTTATTTTACAGATGAAGATTATAGTTACTTGAGCAAAGAAGATCTCACCTCTGCTATCAGGCCTTGCGATGAAGAAGCTGGATATCAGCAGCCTGTGGAATTTTGAAGAAGAAAAGGATGGAGAAAATATGTTCTATTATCAGGTAATCCCACCAACATCTAAGGGCCCAAAATGGTTGATTGGAAATGGAGCTAGCAATTATTTTTGTACCACCCTGGGCTCTCTAATGCTCCTCTCATTGAAGGTGCACCCTCTTTTTTCAACCAACACAACTCCTTTCCTAGTTGTTTCCCCAAAATCAATCTGACAATAATAATATAATTTAAGAAAGCAAAGATTTTATCTAGTATTCTATAAAATGACATTCTACAGGTTAACCCAAATGCCTTTAATAGTTGTCAAAGAACTTATGAATAAACAGGTATTACACCAGCATAGATAATGTGCACTATAGTACAAGTGAAACCAATAGCTCATAGTGCAAAAAGGTCATTGACAAATGAGGCAACCTATATAATATTTGTAACAAGTGCTATAGGAGCTGTTGTTGCTTCTATATCAAGAAGAATAAAGTGCTGCATCATAAATAGCAAAAGATTGAAGGAGACTGGGACTTAAATCAAGAAAAGTAAAAAGAGAGAAAATGTAAATGTTAATTTTACATTGCTAAATAACAATATGCCCACAAACAGTAGTTCTCCTAGTGGAAACCTGCCATAAGTGTATATATCAAATATGACAAGAACAGGATCAGAGCTTACTCCCAAAGGGCATCACCCCAAGTATCCAGTCATCATACTCGTCCTCGCTAAGTAGGAATACATTCCGATTCATGCTGCAGATTCTTCAACTTGCCCTAACTCAGCATCTTCTTGCTCAGAGCTCCATGAGATCTACACTGAACTGTTTTCAAATCAAAACTCTAGTTACTGGATCCAGGCAAACATGTTTAAAGGGCAAAAATAATATCAACATAAATTGCACAAATATCTTCTTTTTTTTAATAACTAAAAAACAATTCATAAATATCAAGCCCATTTACGACGACATTGTGGCAATAAAAATTTTAAGTAGTGAACCTATGGTAAAAAATAGCTGTAAAGGGCAGAAAAGATCTCCTGATTTACAGAGTAGTTCTCAAGTTGACTTTCCTGATATAAGTAACCAACCATACTGACCTCAACAAGTATGGTAAGAAAGGGGAGAAAAAATTAGAGGTAAGACGCTTAAAAAATAAATAAAACTTTGCAAAAAAAGCTTTAAAATATTATTAATAACAAATATAGACAAACTACTGTGACAAATTATTACATAAAAAATTTACTCAGTAGAAACTATAAATGCTACCTCAACAAGAGCTTGAATTATTGAACTATAGAGCATCAAAATATGAATGACAAAGTATCCACAGATCAATGAACAACGGCTAAGGCAAAAAAAATGCATGCGAAAAAGTATAATACAAAAATAACAGAAACATTATAACGGTGAGATGAATAGCCAGAAAAACACAGAAAATACAAAATAAATTTAAATCAACAACCTGAGGATACTCACCTGAAAGAGCTTACCTAAGCAATAGAAGAATAGCTATTTGGAAGTAAAATTTGGCTTTATTAAGAACATCACTATCCTGTTTGATCAATAATCATTTGTTGGGGAAAACATTTACATTAACTTAGGACACGTAAGTGACTGCATTGATCTCAGTAGCTACATTACCCACGCAAGAAAAATAATAAAATTTGAGTTTGACATTAAACAAAATAGAACTTGAGAGGAGGAGATAGAGGTGGAACTATGCTAGTGCACTCAGAAGTGATAGTGTGGTGCTATGAGAGAGTGGTTTCGGTCATTGGAGGACTTCAATGGTGTGGTATACTATCAGTGTAATTCATCTGTAAAGAGGGAATGTATGAGTAGAGAAAAAGTGGGTTGTTGAAGACTTGAATCCCAGTTACAAAGCATCAAGAAAGCAATGACATATTATCAACAGAACATTGAACAATAGTAAAACAAGAAGAAAAATGTATATGTACATAAAAGATAACAAAAGAACACTATGATCATGATCTACAGATAAACAAGAAAATAGAAATAGAAAAAATGAAAAATGAAACATTTTTTTTAAACACCAAATGTAGGCAAATTACTGAGAGATTATTACATTCTTGAAAAATAAACCAAGGAAAACTACAAATATTATAACAACAAAAGCTTAAATTATTAAATCATAGAATCAAGATAGCAATGACAGAGTATCATCAGAGCAAAGAACTAAGAGAAGGACAATAAAAAGAATAATATGAAAGATATAAAAAAATATATAACAAGATTAACGAAAAATAAAAAAATTAAAACTTAATCAACAATAGGAGATAATCACCTGAAAAAGGTTTCCTAAACCAGAGACCCAATGTCAAGGGATCAGCCAAGCTGGCCTTCTATCAAAAAAGGGAAAAAGAAAAACAATAAATATGAAACCTAACCAGCAGATATCAAATTTTAAGAAAATACAAAAATGAAAAAAGTTTTAAGAAGATAAAAATCATGCAAAAAAAAAAAAAAAAAAGAAAAATTTAGCTTTTCATATCTACTACTCCAGATATCAAATTTTATTTCCACTAATAACTTTATTCTTTCGTTCCTATTTACAAATGGATATTAAAAAATTAATAAGAACAAAATTTATACCACTGATAGGAGTTTAGAAAGAAAATCAGAATATTTCAAGAAAATAACTATCTCTGTAATATTTTTTTTTTATACTTTTAGCTTAATTTTCAAAAATGCAACCACAAAATAAATACATAAAAGAGTCATAATCAAGAAATAAAAACCAGTTCCATCCTAAACTTTTGAAGGGAAAAAATAGCATATCAACCAAGAAACAAAGGGAATGGACTTCAAGAAGCAAAAAAATGTAGAACGAAAAAGCGAACTCATAAAAATTCACGAGGGCAAAACATATAGCTTAGAAAGCAAAAAACTTACACAGGAAACCAGAAACGAGTTGAATTCTCTCTGCCGTAATGTTGTGGAAAATGGAAGCTAGGAAAATTTCTAAATGACATGCATGCTAGCTAAAGCTTATTTAAAAGAGGGCAGTTTACTAAGGAGCGTGGCTGGTGGTTCCTAACAACCCGAAATTATGAATAGAATTATTTAATGTGTTTTACCTACACTTCTTCAATCAGTAGGTTACAAAAGAAATCTGCATGAGATAGAAAATGAGGTTTAAACAAATCAATTTAACTACAAAAGAGAAAATCGAAAGAGAAAAGAAAAAAAAAAGTTACCTCCAGTTCCAAAAGCCATAATTGTATTTTACAATAAAATTACTAACAACAAAATTTATGCCACTAATAGAAGTTAGAACTACCGAAAGAAAACCAGAACATTTGAAGAAGAGGAAGTATGAACAATATAAATTTCTATTTCTTTAGCTGGAGTTCTTAAAGCAACCACAAAAGACAAGCCCCAAAGAAATCAGATTAAGAAATTAAAATTAGTTTTATCATAAATGGTTGGAACAAAAAAAAGCATATCACCAGCAAAGGAAGTGAACAACAAAGAGTTAAAAAAAAAAAGAGCACCGAAATTTAGTACTTTGAAAAGGGTAGAAAAATTATTGAAAATATTTTTCCATGAGATACCATAGATTATTAACCTATTGATGATCAATAGGTTCTAAATACAAAATATGTTCTGTAATAAGAAGTATATCATACCGAGTAGGTTCAAATGGAGAAGCTTCCATTGTTTGTGCATATGATGCAGTTGCGTGATCATCATTTGATTGGCTAGTTTGCATTTGTTCAATATATTTTTGAACACTGTCTTCTATGGGATCATCGACAGATATAACTGATGCTTTGTCCGATTGGATACTAGAAGTAGATGTTTTGTGGGTATTTCCACGTCTGCTGCCACGAGGAGCACCAAGAGTAGTATCCCCCCTCGTCCTTGCCCTTTATTAAAGGGAATCATTGCTATAAAAATTCACGAGTCAAAAAAATCAAGAGGAGAATTATTTTCTCCTTTGATATATTATATATCAAAATCAAAAGCAGATAAAATAGTCTGCCATCTAGCAAATATATGTTTAGATACATCATGTGTTACATCTTTGTTAAAAATATATTTTATAGTTTAACAATTTGTCTTAATCAGGAATTTCTGATTTAATAAGTCATCTTAAAATTTGGAGACGCATTTAACAATAGAAAGAAATTCTTTCTTTACAGTGGCATATTTTATTTGAACAATATTCTATTTACCAAATGTATATTTAACCAAAACTTCTTTTTTATTTTCAAGTATAACTTGTTTCAAAATACCATCATAATCAATATGGCTGGCATCAGTTTCTACTATTTTAAACTAATTGGGATTGGCTAAAGACAAGCAAGGCAAATTTTTTATTTTGGCCTTAATTTTCTTTACAGCCATAGTATGTTCTGGAGTCTAGGAAGGTGGATTTTTCTTCAGCCTTTCATATAAAATGGCTAAATTTTGAGCAAGATTTTTATAATAAAAACTAACATAGTTTAAACTTCCTAAAAATCTTTGTAATTGAGTTTTATTTAAAATTTCATCAGAAAATTTTGATGCAAATTCGATACTACGATCAATAGGTACAATATGTCCTTGATGGATATTGTGGCCTAAAAATCTTACTGTCGTTTGAAAGAGTTTCATTTTTTGAGTAGATATGACCAAACCATTATGCAAAATGATTTTTCGAAAAATGATTTTTCGAAAGATGTCGAGATGTCTAAAATGTTGTTCAAGATTTTGACAAAACACTAGAATATCATCAATATGAACAATAATAAATTCACTATAAGGGATGAAGATATCATTGATTATATTCTGAAATTCAAAAAGCGCATTTTTCAATCCAAATGGCATGACATTCCATTCAAAATATCCTATGGGAATTGTAAATGTAGTTTTATATATGTTTGATTCAGCAATTTGAATTTGCCAATAACCAAATTTTAGATCAAATTTTGAAAATATAAGAGCCTTACGAAAGTGATCTAACAAATCCTTTTTATTAGGTATAGGATACCTAATTCATTTTAAGGCTTTATTAAGAGGTTTATAATTGATAACCAAGCAAGGAACATGCACCTCTCTCTTTTTCAATATTTTTGAAAACATAAAAACCTGTACAGCTTCAAGGAGAATATGATTTCCTAATAAGTTTTTTCTCGAGTAAGGAAGCGATTTCCTTCTTACAATGTTTAAGATATTCTTGATTCATTTGACATGGATGAGCCCTAGTAGGGATCTGTCGATCATTAAAATCATCTTCATAAGGAAGAGAAACAATGTGTTTCTTTTTATCTCAAAAAACATTAGAATGGTCATTACAAATTTCATTGAGGAAATGAGATTCAAGGATTTTAATTTTTTCTTGATTCTTGGGTTTTATTAAAGCTTCTAAAATTGTATATATAGAAAAATTAAAAAATGCTATATTAAAAAAATAATTTTTCCTCATGAATGGAAACTCATTCCTCATAATGAAAAATCTTTTATTATGAATGATATCAAATATACGTATAATTATTGAAATTATATTCAAGTTTTTACTTTGACTTTTTATTATGAAAATTCAAAAAGAAAACATTCTTAGTGGTTTAAATTATCACCACAAATTTTTAAAAAAGGATTTTCGAGATGATTTCGTTCTTGGTGGAAAATTTTTGGTCCACCACACACCATTTTACCAGATTGGCTTCAAGAACAACTGGGATATTGGGCAGTATACTCTCCAAAGACTATGTTGAGGGATCTAATTTGATGAATTTCTTCATTGAATTTGGTATTCTTTGGATATGAAAGTGGACTCCTATAGTCAGGAAAAAGAAAGATAATATCTCATGTCTATTCCAACAATTTCGTGTGGGCTATTGGAGAAAGTTTGATAAATCCAAAGATGAAACTTTGGCAGTCATGACTGCTATTATCCAAGAATATAAGGAGCATGAACTTAAGTTAGTCCAGGGATCGCATCAGAATTCCCATTTCTCTAATAAAATAGAGACCATCAGACATTTATTAAAAATAAAGAATTCTCTCATCACAGAAAAAGAAATGATGTATAAATATATGGGTCAATTAACAGATGAATTCTTCTCCACATATTCTTCTAAAGATGAAAATATAAAATCTCATTCCTCACAACATACTTCTAGCAGGTGAATCTCAAGATTCAAATCAGGATATCTCCCAACCAACTCCCAACTCCATATTTATTAATGTTTGAATGCTTTGAGCAAAAAGCCTATAAAGCTGGCAAACCTCGGTCCCAATCATTCCAGAATAAAGACAAGGGGCAACAGTAATTGCCTGATGTGACTTATCAGGATGAATTTCCCTTATCAAGCAAGATTTGCCTTTTCTCATATGGTCATACGACTCCAAATTATCAAGTAAATTGCTTCTCTCTCATTCTCCCTTATCAAGCAAGATTTGCCTTTTTCTCTTGTCATAATTATTTTTATATATTTTTTTAAAATAGTAAGTCATTCGATTCCTTCATTTGCATTTTTTTTTAGTTTTATTTAATTTTTATTTAGTTTTATTTTATTTTATTAATTTTGTTTTTTAATTAGTTTTGTTTATTATTTTTTTCATTAATTTTATTTTATATAATTTTTAACACATGTTATCTAAAAAGAAAAATAAAATTGATAAATAAATATACTTAAAAAAATCTGATTAAAAAACAGAAACATAGCCAATGAAAAAAAAATAAAACTAAAAAAAAACCCTAAAATTGACCAAAAAAACCGGGACAGATAAGGGGGAGGGTGTGCCAAGAGAGTATAATAGTAATTGTGATGGGATTTGGGGTGAGCCGGAGAGGGGATTGTGTCGGCCGGGCGGGGGGTGGGGAGGCAGGTCTCATTATCAAAGGCTCCCAGTGTCCCACCCATGTGACATATCAGCTTTTATAAAGCATTATTGTACTATGTTGTTTTTTTTTTCCACACTTGTAAATTGGTAGTTTGAAATCTCGAATGGTGGTCTTCTTTTCTTCTCTATAAAAAGATCCTTTATTTTACTATTACGTGTGATTCTTGTATTAATTATTTTATTATTTATGTAAAGTTAAAGTCTTAATTATGTGAAAATTTTGTATTAATTGTTATTTTAAATCTAAATAATATATTATTAATTTGCTATTTAATATTTAAATACTATCTTAATAAATATTTAATTTAAAATTTCAATTAAGTTATTAATTTTTTTAATTTATTAAATATTTGTTAAATTTGAGATTTTTTTATAGGTGAAATAAATAAATAATTTATATTTTAGTTGCTTTTATTTATCTTAAAATTATTATTTATATATAAAATTAATAAATTATTTTTAGTTTACTGATTATATATTTATACTAAAACTATTTTAATTTATGAAATCAATAAATTCTTTTTTTATCTTACTACTCAACCTTTTCATTTTGAATTTTTTTGGGGTACAAATTTAAGAATTAATCAATCTATTTCTATCAAATTAATTTAATTTAATTTACAATTTTATGAGTATATCATTTAGTTAACTAAATATTAAATAATTAAATTTAGATTAAAATATAGTAATAAATAATTATATTTTAAATAAAATAAAAGCACAATATATGATTTTTGACTTTTTTTATATAAAAGAATAGCGAATTGAATGATGAATAGTAAAAATGAAAGTCGAATGAATTGGAGTAACAATGTGAAAAGTGAGACTCATGAACTTTAAATTTTAAAAAAATATTAAAATAAAAATTAATTTAAAAATTTTGAATTAAAGATGCTATTTAAAGACCCAAATTCTAAATAAATCAAGAAAGAAGAGAAGCAAACTAAGATCATGATTTACTTCTTATTACCCAGAGTTCCTCAAGAAGTCACCTTCCAAGAAATAATACAAAGCTCAGAAACGCTACCCATCTCGAATACTCGGAAAAATCAAGCCAGTAAAAAGACACCGAGAGATTACAAAGCAAAAAAGAAAGGTAGTGAAAGCCAAGGGTAAGGGCGAGCGGTAGTGAGAGCACTCAAGTGCTCGAAAACATACAATCAATCACTTCAGCCCAGCTGGATGTAATACGAAAGATTTCTATCCACATAGATGGTAGCCTCAAATTTCCTTTGATGCCTCTGAGAAGAAAGTAACTTTACGTTAATGCCCCTAAAAGGAGGAAAACGGAGTTGTTTCATGTTTGTTTCCCGGGCTAAGGAAAGGGCAAAATAGCCAATTCACTGTGCACTAAATCTTTCCATATCTCTATATATACCAAAAATGTCTTCATTACCCTTCAAAGAAAGCTACTCAAAGAACAGAAAAAAAACTAAGCACCTGGAGTGAAGAAAGGGCAAAACAGAAATTTCGCCCTGTTGAAAAGTCACTGTTCATGAGCACATCGGCTCTTTATATAGTTAAGAAATGTCGTAATTACCCTCACTCACAAAGCACAAAAGAAGCACCATAGTGCACAAAACTAGGGGTAAAACGATAATGCAGATTAAATCAGCCAGAGTCCTTTCATGCTGTTCATAACTTCATCAGCTGGCGTTCTTGGACCTTGTAATTAGGAGAACTGCCATGCTCTCCTCCTAATTGGGGGTGTGGGAGATGTAATTAAGAGGGTTCTTTGCAGTTGTCTTATGCTATGTATATGGTTGATTTTTTTCTTCCTTCAAATTATATCAATATATTATCTATTCTTGCTACACAGTCAAGTATTGATTTCTTGCTTTTCTTTTCATCTCTCATGTACTCACGTATGAATAAATTTAGGGCGTGAATTTGTATATAGTAATTAAATAATTTAATTTATTTAATTATAATAATAGATGAATTATTTAGGTAAGTTAATCATATGTGCAACTTAAAGTAATAAAGTAAAGAGAAAAGACATACATAATTTTAGCGTGAAAACTTTATCAGTCAAGAAAAAAAATCATAGGTCATACACAACTACTAATGTATTCAACACCATAACTTTGAACAGTTACAAAGAATAAACTTATTACCTAACCCATTGATCCACAACTCCATGATGATCCACAACTATGGTAGAAATTTCAGATTTATTCATTAGACATCTACTATTTATCGTTCTCCTATACTATCGACGTCAATCTTAGGAATCCACCAAAGACGATATGTGTGAAGTTTGTTTATTAACCAGAATGAACACTCTAATAAATGTGAAAGAACAATAAAGTTCTCTGAATAATTAGATGATATCGTTGACTATGTATAACCTTTTTCTCTATGGTTTAGAGCCTTTATATAGTCTGGAGTGTTTGTAGAACATTTGACGTCATATAAGTCGAAGTAAAAAGTTTTCAAACCCGACAACGATTTAAATTTGAAAGTCCTTGATTTTATCTAACGTTCGAACAATTGGTCCGCCGTTCGGACGCTTAGAACGCATGGTAAAAAGCTTGTTCTCTATGGTTTACCTTTGTTATAATACTTTGATTCATTCCTATACTTTGACACGACTATCTAAATGCTGAAATTATATACAAAATACATTTGCTTATAATTTGCCAATCTAAAAACATAACAAAGTTAATTTCTATACGATTTTTAATGAATGAAGTTCTTGTTTTTTTGTGGAAATGCAACAATAACAATAGTTTACTCGTTTCTCTCCATCATAAACGACATCACGTGGATCCTCGTAAATGGCTAAATTAAATCTGGATATCAGTTGATCATGAAGCAATTGCCAAGGTTAACAACTACTTAGCATCTACGACCAAATCCCCTCTCTCTACTTCATGGTAAAATGCAATTACATAAATGAAGACCCTCAATTTATGTATCTTGTTTGAAATAATTATCCTTATTACACAGTCCAGCATTTATGGGGAGTAATTTAACTCTTTGCTTTCTTCAATCATTTCTTCATTTAAATTATATCGATTAAATATGTATTACTCGGTTTCTGTCCATTCTAAACTACATCACATGGATCCTCTGAATGAATCGCTTTCGCTTATAACTGCTCATAACTGTTGTAACTATAAACCCATTTTGATAGATACTTTAATATATATTTTGGGGGTTTCTTTATAATATTTACATTTTCTTGTACCTATGTACTAAATAGGGCCTAAAATCTGTGGAGTAAGTGATTTGTATGGTGGAGAAAATGCCACAACAGTGGCTGTTTTTGTAATCAGAAAAAACAGAGCAAAAGCTCTTGTAGCAGCAGGTTCGTAGAAGAGAAAAAAGAGAAGAAAAGTGTGCTGTGTGTGTGGCTGCTTTGCTGTGTATTTTGGAGGAGAAGTTAGAGCATTGCCATGGGTGATTTCTAACGAAGAGTAGTCCATGACTCTTGCCCAGATAAGTTCCTTTGATGCTGGAATTTCTGCTCTCTACTTCATGGTAAAATGCAATTTTCAGATTTTGATGTGCTATTTTTTTCCCCTTTTATTGAGTGTTGATTACATGATTTTGTGAGTGTATTTGTCCCAAATCCCCCAACAATAAAGTGTTTCAAGATATAACTATCTATAGAATAGTTGTCTGCTCACTCTCCAAAGAACTAGCTCTCACAGATTAGTCTTTTACTCAAAGATCTTGTTCACTCCCCCTCTCTCTCTCTCTCCTCTCTCTCTCTAAACATGTATTCATCAACCCCTCCACTCTCCAAAAAACTTCAATGTAAAAAAAGAGAGAGATATACAATCTTGTGGAGACTGGTTACTTCCTTGTTATGTTCACTAGGCGTAACCGCCATTGTAAGCTTGATCGCGCTGTATCCTCCGTACCATTTTAAATCCACACTCGTACAGCAAATCGATCAAAGGAATGTGGAAATCAAACCTCACAAAGGTACTTTTTATGATGACCTGTATTATATATGTTTGTTTTCTACTAATTCCATTAACCATTAAATTAAGTTTCTTGTTCATTCATATATACATTTCTGTTGTTTTGTAGATGATGAATGTGACTTGTTTAAGGGTCGATGGATTCCAGACCCGAATGGGTCTTCTTATACGAGTTCAAACTGTGCGTGGATAGCTGACTGGAAGAATTGCTTCAAGCATGGAAGGACGGATTTAGATTTCGTGAACTGGAGATGGAAACCAGATGGATGCGAACTTCCTAGGTTCGACCCAAACATGTTCTTGAGGATTGTTCAGGGAAAAAGAATGACATTTATAGGCGATTCACTTGCCCAGAATCAAATGGACTCTCTTCTCTGTCTCTTATCTCAGGTCTTTTTTCATGAGCCCTAAATCTTCTTCTTCTTCCTTTGTTTATGTATATTTGTTTTTAAAAATATTTTTTTTGGAAGTGGGAGATGTTCTTCTTCGTCTACCAACGTGTTGAAAAATTCTGTTCTTACAGAATTTTTATATAAAAAGAATTTCACTAGATGTAAAATTTTTATACAAAAAAAAATTTTACTAGAATAATGAATAATGTGTAGTAATATTTTGAAAAAAAAAAAAAACTATTAAAATGATGCGGCGATGCCATGACATTGTTGAAGTTAAGGGCTATTAGTGTCTTAGTGAAACGCTCACACGTGCAGCCCTTGTGAGGTATTATGATAGCTATTATGATTTAAAGTCGAAAACTCTCATTTAATTACATTTTGTATATATATATTAAGCATTAATTTTTTTGATTATATAGTATTATTTATTTTGAAATTATAATCCAAAATATGATGAGTTTTTTTTTAAGATAAAAAGATTAATTTTTTTGATTATATGGTATTATTCATTTTGAAATTATAATCCAAAATATGATGAGTCTTTTTTTTTAAGATGAAAAGATCACAAACAACTACATTATTAGATATGAGAATTGAAAATTTCTATTAGTATACCATTACTCACACGCAATTTAACGCGCTTTATTTAGAGAATGACCGGTTTTGAAAAGCCAAAGCTCCGGCACACTAAGCTTTTTTTAAATCTTTGAAATTTGCGTAAAAGAAATTTTTGTATTAGTCTAAGAGATCAAGAGAGCAACTTCAGGCCTCTATTATAGTGCAAGCCAATTTGAATCCTTGATTACTTCCATTCAAATTCGACTTTTGAGGCTGCATGCGGCATTTTGTCGCTACTATGGATCGGGACAGATCTCATGTGATTCTCTCGTGTTAAACTTCTCGTAGTTGTAGGTTTAGCAATCACACATATATGGGGTGTTTGGGCTCTTAATTTATAAATCATAAGCTATAAGTTATAAGTTATTTTTGAAAATAATTTTTCTCGAAAAGTGATTAGACATAGGTTATTTTTTTAAGTCACTCACTCAAACACATTTTAAAAAAGTCATAAACATAAGTCATAAGTTACTAAATAAATTACGAAATAAATTACGGCTAAAAATCTCCTATATATATATTTGAGTGGGGATTCTGGTCGTTGCATTTCATGTATGTAATAGAGATCTCATCAAATTTATTAATTAAGGAGTCAACGTGTCAATAAAATAAAAATAAATTATGAGATGAGACTGCCAAAACTACACTATTGTACCATAAATATTGTTGTAAACAATTTTTTTATTTATAAGATGATATAATTTTTTAGCTTAATTACAAGTACACATTCTGAACTACAAGCACACATTTTGAATTATGACTTAGTATTACCATGCCCCTAAGTTATAAAAAGTAACAAATTGATTTTTGAAATATCAATTTGTATGAATCAACCTCTTCTATTAGTAATATATTAGCAAATAGTTAGGAGAGTAGATGAAAATTTTTATTTAACTTTCAAATGTTTACAATAGTTTATTTTATACCTTAATTCTATTTTTATTTTGTAATAATTATTTAATGACTAAAATACTTTTTATTTTGCCTTTGTATTTACATATCATTTTAAGGGCATTTCAGTTAATAAACATTTATTATAATAAGAGAAGATTAATTTAGGTATACAACTATACTTTAGTTAACATGTAGTTAACATATAGAAGTAGAATAATAATTTTTCATCTATTTTTCTAATGGATTGTTAATAGAAGAGGATGATTGATACAAATGGATAATTTAGAAAAAGAGATCAATTTGTTATCTTTTAAATTTTAAAAGAATACAATGATACTGAGTCATAGTTATGAAACTATCGTCGTAATTTACTCCCTTTTTCACAGATTTGGTACGTCCATTCCTCTTTTCTTCGTTTTCTTCCCCCTCAAAGAGAAGTGAATTTTCTATTTCTTGCAGGAGGTAGTTCCTAAGGAAGTGTACAACAATTGGGAGGAGGGCCGCAGAACATTGCATTTCCAATCCCACAACTTCACCGTCAAGTTTCTCCGGTCGACATTTCTCGTGACCAACGACCAAATAGTGATTGACGGTTCTTTTTCTGGCTTTTTCAACTTACAGCTGGACAAGATTGATAATAAATTAGCAAAAGAGCTTCCATCCACTGACTATGCTATTATCTCTGACGCCCACTGGTTCTTTAAGAAGCACTACCTATACGAGAATGGCAGCCTAACCGGATGCATTTATTGCAGTGAATCAAATATCACCAATGTCGCGCCAGAGCTTGCAGTCGGTAAGGCCTTCCAAACTGTCCTTAAGTTCATCAAGGGCTGTAAGAACTGCCGGAGATTAATGACTCTCTTGAGGACAGTCTCTCCAGCCCATTTCGAAAATGGTACTTGGAACACCGGAGGATACTGCAACAGAACCAGTCCCCTCGGCGAAGGAGAGATCAAATTAGAGGGTTTCAACTGGGAAATGAGGACTATTCAAGCGACAGAGATTGAAAGATTCAGAAAGGAAGGAGAAAAGATAGGGCAAAAGTTCGCAGTTTTGGATGTCACGAGGGCCATGCTAATGAGACCTGATGGGCATCCTGGAACCCACTGGGATAACAAGTGGAAGAATGGCACCGACTGCCTCCATTGGTGCTTGCCAGGCCCGATTGATGCATGGAATGATATACTGTTAGCAGTGTTGAGAAAGGAAGCTGATATAATTCTCCAGGAAGGATAGCATAGTCCAGCATAACAAAGGCTAAAAGCTCCCCATTTAGTCATACCTTAC
This sequence comes from Euryodendron excelsum, assembly GCA_033060915.1. Classification (NCBI taxonomy): domain Eukaryota; kingdom Viridiplantae; phylum Streptophyta; class Magnoliopsida; order Ericales; family Pentaphylacaceae; genus Euryodendron; species Euryodendron excelsum. The sequence goes on along the minus strand of CM065383.1, from coordinate 3,100,270 downwards.
AGTGAGCATTTTCTATCAATGTACTCAGAAAGGGGGAAAAAGAAAAAACTCATGATGCAACCACATTTGATTTATTTCAATGCCAAAACTTTTGATGAATGTCAATAATTCTTTCTCTACCAGATCAGAAATATATAAATGGTCATCAAAAATAGGTTCAACACCGTATTAAAAAAAAATGGCAGTTACAAAGAGGAAACCTAAAGCAAAGTTTCTGAGTGTTATTCCTAAATATTGTTTTTGTTTAGAACCCATATAATATGCTATGGTAATGTAAGTACGACTGTAGTAGTAAAATAAGAAGATAAAAGAAAGGAGAAACGGATAGAAAATCATGACAAAGTATTCAGAATCATTTCAGTCCTCAAGGCCTGAAGCTTTGTCAACCCCACTTCGGGAGGCATTGAACACACTTGAAAACCAAAAGAACAGAGGAGGTACAAACTGATTGAGTTGAAGTAAGGTCATGTGCTGGTTTAGAGAAAAGGATTTTCATTAAAAAAATGTCAGTAGAAGTTGGAAACTAATGCCAAATTACACATAGGGTGGTGGACCCATGCCAAATTACACAAGGATAAATGGGATAGAAAACAAAACTCGATATGAGTTTGGGACATGATAGTATTTAGGTCATCTCACTTTGAACATGCCCCGATTTTTTTATATAATATTCATATTATATTTAATTATACATAATATCCTTCGTATATAAGTAAATATTAACAAATTTTAATGTCACTTCTTATTATTGAATTATAGGCTATTTATTTCTTAATTTTATATTGTATTAGTGTTTGTATATTTGCATTATTTTTTTTAGAGATTTATTTTTATTTAAAAATTTTATATGGGTTAAACCAATTCCAATCCGCATCTTAATTAACTTAAGTGGGAGGCAAGCTGGGAAAGTTCAACCTGTCACGGGTTTAGAATGAGGTATAGGGTGGAGTTTTGCTATTAAGAACGGAGTAGGGTTTAGTCTAACTTATACAAAATCCACTGTGTTGCCATCTCTAATTTTGTTGCTACGATGCATGTATGTATTTATCAGTTGGATAGGCAAATGGTGGAGCAGGTTCATTGTTTAGCTAAATCGACCTTAAAGAACGGTATGTAGTTTATTATGATTTTGATATCTATTTCTGTTGTTTTCTCAAAACAAAATAAAATAAACAAGCAAATAACAATTAATGATATTGTATCTGTATACCCAATAAAAATAGAAATTCATGAATATAATTTTAGTACTCATTTTCATAGCTCTAGAGAAGGCTTCCTCCTAGTAGCAGCCAACTCATTGACACTTCTTGAACAAAGAACTAGGGCCTTGACCACTCTCCTCGTGTAATTTCAATCAATTGCATAATTGAAAGCGATAATCTCTGCTAAGAGGCCATCCCATATATGACTTGAAATTATAGCACTAGGTAGTCCGCAACACTGGCAATGTGATTATAATGAACAGCATGAGACTCGATCACATGCAGGCTCACAGCACAGCACAATAGAAGCTTTCATCGTCCCCATTGTCATTCAAGGAAAGACAAATCGTAATCCAGATCAGGACATTCGAATGTTGAAGTTGGTGGAAGGCTTCACAACTAAACTGTATGCATATATGTCACAGCTATATATATGATCATCATCTCTCTCTCCGCTTCTGTAATGCAGGTCTTCCATAGCAGTACAGGTTCTATGCGACAACAGCCGCCAAGCCACTCCAGTCTCCGCAATTCGTGGAGATCACATCCCATGATTCCTCCTTCACATCGTAAACAAAGGCTACCCCTTCTTCTTCTTCTTCTCCTTCTTCTTCTTCTTCTTCTTCTTCGTCTGTTTCTTTGTTCCCATAAAATAGAATTTGCCGACCACCATCGAGAACTGCATGCATGTCTACATGGTTACATTGGTCTAGTATTGGAGGAAGTCGAGGCAAAGGTTTGACATCGTTCAAAGTCAGATCAAAAGCGCGATGAAACTAAGACCAGACTCCTTACTGGCGAGTAATATATATGCCTTGCCATCAACTACGGCGGCGACTTCTGGGGTTGAATTTATCTCTGTCTTCGATTTCTCTGAATTCATGGGTTTGCTGTGAATCCATAGCTTCAGTAATGAATATAGTCCTCAAAGTTTGAGACTGTTTTGGGCCGGAGGTGGAGGACGAAAAATTTGAGACTCCTAGCTATCTCACATGTGGCGGTGCCGGAATAGAGGAAGGCTATGGGAATTTAGATTCTATCCTTTCTATCTCCATTTTATTTATTATAGAGTTGACACTTTATTAATGAAAATAATAGATGTATAAGATAAAATCACCTCAATTAAACTTTATGTAATTGACTAAACTATGTTATTTTGGTCACAGAAAAATAAAAATCATTTAATACGACTTTTGAAGCTCCATGCAGCATTTTGTCGCTGTAGATTTGATTATGGACTGGGCCAGATCTCATGTGATTCTCACGTGTTAACTTCTCGTAGTTGTAGCAATCACCTATTTTTTGTTTTTTTTGAGTTGGGGTTCTGATAGTTGCATTCAATGAATGTAATAGAGATCTCATCAAATTTATTAATTAGGAGGCAACATGTAAATAAAATAGAAATATTGTTTGGCAAGTGATGATGCGATGAACTGGTACGTCTTTCCCAACCTCTGATGCAGCTTGCTGGTATGATGAGTCCCCTTTGTCTGAAACACCGGTGTGGTGCCTGCCAAAGACACTCCGATGCCAAAGTTAGGCTCAGGAAAAAATGGATAGAATTACGGTATCTAGGGTGGTGTAGAATCGTACCTTCTTGGAGGTGAGGACTGTTCCCTTTATAGGAGTGTCGGCTTGGATCGTGGGCACTTTCGTGGGTCAGTTAATCGTGCCCCCAGTCATGCCTCCCACTTTGTGGGGATATATCGTGCCTTGATTTTAGGCTCCATGGATCATGCCCCCGCTTATGGGGGAACCGTTTGAATCATGGGATAGTGGGGGCTATTTACCAGGCGAGAATCTCGGAGTGCCTTTAAGCCGCCGTCCAATGTACCGCTCGAGCTCTGCCGCTCTTCCTGTTAATGGGCCTGACCTAGGAGGGAGGGGGTCTGAACTGGATATGTGAACCGAGCTGGCCTGGTCTGTCCACAAAGGAGATCGACCAGCCGTACTTGTCATTTGCATTATCAGATGCCCCCAATTCCCTAGGCAGCCCAGGTCAGCCTATGAGAATTCCAAAGGTCTGCCCATGGAAATTTTGAAGAGTCATCAAGCGCCGTCAAACAGGCGCATTTATGGCGCTGCATAACCGTCATGATTACTATGCCAGGTGAATCGATGTGACTATTGGCCTTTTTGCCACGTGGCCTCATGTGGTTGGCCCCGTACGTCGATTAGACATCAATCGCACTGCCCGTTCGATTTGAGATCTTTGGGCCAATCTACGCCGTTGATTTCGAATAGAGGGGGCTTATAAAATCTTGGCGGTTCGCCAAAAAGGGCCACCTACTCTGCATATTTCTTCCCAATCATACGACTGTGCTTATTATCTCCCTCCCTTCGTCGTTCTTCTCACCGTTGTTGGTTGTTCGGGGAGGTTCCAAAATCACTTCTTACGTTCATACCCATCAAGGTACGTAATGTCAGTGTTTATGTTTTGGCTCCTACAGAAGGCTATTTGGTACTACGAGTGGAGGGTTAGGGCCTTATATCCCTTAGGGTTCGTAGGTAATCCCCCTTTTGTTAAGTCGGTATACTGGGATGTTCTTGAGGTATCTAGAGCAGTTTTTGAGACTCTTTGAGAGATTGAGGATCCTAGGGTCATGAACCCACTGCCAATCGACCTGTCGAGCGGCTCTGAGCGTACTGCCTCCATGGACCTAGATAGGGTAAGACTAAACGAGGCATCCAATGCCTCGGTGAACTACTTTAGGGCAGACCTTGAGGAGATTACTCAAGAGGCGAGGCCTAGGAGGGCAAGGAGTCCCGTGGCCATTGTGGACGCCTTTGAGAATGCCCCCGCGGCCATGGCTGAGGTCGGGGCAGTGTCTCTTGCTCCAGAAAGTAGGTATGAAGCTCGGCACTTTGCTTCCATTCTAGATGGGGCAAAAGTGCAAAAGCTGTGGTCTGTCTATCAATTTCCTCCTTCCATGAGTTATAGGGTGCCTGGGAGCGAAGACAGAGCGTACTTCCCTCGCCCAGGCGAAATTGCTGTGTATGAGAGTGCGTTGTCCGGGGGACTGAGATTCCCCATCGCTCCTCCTATTAGAGGGGTTCTGAGTCGGGCTAGACTAGCCCCTGGGCAGCTAAAGCCTAACTCTTGGCGCATACTGGTAGGCTGTGTCGCTCTGTGGCAGGCCGCCGCTAACAAAGAGGAAACCCTGACCCCAAAAGACTTCTTCTTCTACTACAAGATAACCGAGAGCGAGAGCTTATGCTGGTACTACTTCTCAGCTAGGGAAAGTCAGCCAGCTCTGATTACCAATCTCCCGGTCTCCCACAAGCGCTGGAAGGAGAAGTATTTTTTTGTGTACAGCGAAGGTATGAAGATTGCTTATTGGGAGGATGTGACTGACCAGACCCCCCGCATACCTAGGCAGTGGGGTAGACCAAGTAGGAAGGGTAAGCGCCTTTCGTGCTTTTATGCCTGACTCCTTAGGGTAGCGGTCTAATAATCATCCTTTTCTCTTTTACTCAGCACGCCTTCCTATACTGGAGGACGAGTCGAGGGAGGCCCGTTTAGCGAGGGTGAGGGAGCACCCGGTCAAGAACTGGGCCCCTCTTGTGGCTGGTGAGAGTTTGGCAGACTATCTCTTAGGTCCGGACCCTTCCATCGAAGCCCTTCGCGCTGAGAGGAGTGAGTCTGGTATATCTGTTGCGGCTGCCTTCTAATGCTAGTGCACTGATTCTTGCCCTGTGTGCTTTGCAGGACAGGGATCATACATGGGCTTCGACAAAAGGAGCATGGGGTTCTCTGCAAAAAAGAAATTCGAAGAAATGGAGAAGGCAAAGGCTGCTGGAGAGAGGCCTAGCAAACGCCACAGGCCTAGCTCTAGAGGGAGGGCTGTCGAGCAATCCCATGACAAGGGTCCTGCGGTGATCAGCACTCCCGCAGTACCTAAGGCTTCAACCGCTGGTCAGTCCTCCAGGGTTGGAACTGGGATGCCCCCGCCTCTTGTCGAGGCGACAGCCGGTGCTCAGACCCAGACTCAGCAAAGCGAGCCCCTCATTGTGGAGGATGTCCAGGCCACTTGGGAGAGGATGAAGCAATTCATCAGCATGGAGGATGTGGGGCCATTTGTTGACTGGACCAATGCCCAGCTGACAGGGAGCATGAATCTCGATGCTGTAAAGGTGAGGGCTCCAGTTATCTCTTCTTTCCCCCTCCCCTTTCTTTTTTTTTTTTTTTTTGTGAATGACCCTGCAATTTCTCTGCAGCTCCATGTGAAAGCGCTCTGCCTGTCCACCCGTCTGAAGGCGAGGACAACTGAGTGCGTTAAGAAAGGGCAGGTCATTGAGACCTTGACCACCTCCGTTAGCGGCCTGGAGAAAAAGGCCAAGGATACTGAGGAAGCCCAGGCAGTTGCAGAGGCAGAGAAGACTGTTGTGCTGGACGAAATATCAGGAAAAAAGTGGAAGCTCTGGAATTCGATGCCCAGGCTTTTGGGGTAATCAAAGAGTCCTTTATTTCAAAGGTCGCTGAGCTGGAGGGGCAGCTAAAAAGTGCTCAGGGCAATGCTGTGGAGGAGTTCAGAGCTGGGGCGGTCTTTCAAGATGAACTCAGCGAGGCCTACATGGAAGGCTTCGTTGACGCTAAGTTTGCGGCCAGGAAGCTCTTCCCAGATCTTGACCTTTCTGCCCTGAAACCTTCTGACGACACGACCTCCAACGTGCCAGGCATGGAAGACCAGACCGCGGCGACAGAGGAGGGAGACGAAGCCCAGTCCTGATCACTTTGTAAAAACATCCAGTGGCGTCATTTTTTTTTTGTTATTATTTTTGTTATTTTTATTTATTTATTTATTTATTTTTTGTAACCCGCCTTCAATCAATGAACAGCCATTTTGATGAACTGCGTTTCCAAGTTTAAATGTCTGATTAATTTGGTTCGGTGACCATGGTGTTTTCGACTGGTTTGGCCGGTTTGACGGGTTGGCCGGCAGGGCTTTGTAGCGTCATGGCTCTCTGGTTGCTCTGTAATGTCTGGGTACTGCCCAGCTGGACTTGGTAACTTTTACGGGCTCTCGGCCTGTCTGGTCAGCCTTAGGGCTGGCCAGTTGGGGTTAGCGGCCTTGTTGGCTTTTCAAAATTTGCCGGTCGTTCTGAGGACTGGCCAATTAGGTTTAGCCCTGTTGACCTTTCGACCTTGCTGGTCGACTCTAGGACTAACTAGTTGGGCTTAGAAGCCTTATTGACCCTTCGGCTTTGCTGGTCAGCCCTGAGGATTGACCGGTCGGGCTTAGTAGCCTTATTGGCCTTTCGGCTTTGCTGGTCAGCCTGAAGACTGATCAGGTGGGCTTAGTAGCCTTATTGGCGTTTCGGCTTTGCTGGTCAGCCTTAGGACTGACCAGTTGGGCTTAGTAGCCTTATTGGCCTTTCGGCTTTGCTGGTCAGCCCTGAGGACTGACCGGTTGGGCTTAGTAGCCTTATTGGCCTTTCGGCTTTGCTGGTCAGCCTTAGGACTGACCGGTTGGGCTTAGTAGCCTTATTGGCCTTTCGGCTTTGCTGGTTAGCTTTAGGACTAACCGATTGGGCTTAGTAGCCTTATTGGCCTTTCGGCTTTGCTGGTTAGCCTTAGGACTGACTAGTTGGGCTTAGTAGCCTTATTGGCCTTTCGACTTTGCTGGTTAGCCTTAGGACTGACCAGTTGGGCTTAGTAGCCTTATTGGCCTTTCGGCTTTGCTGGTCAGCCTGAAGACTGATCAGGTGGGCTTAGTAGCCTTATTGGCCTTTCGGCTTTGCTGGTCAGTCTTAGGACTGACCAGTTGGGCTTGGTAGCCTTGTTGGCCTTTCGGCTTTACTGGTCAGCCTTGAGGACTGACCGGTTGGGCTTCAATAGTTCTGCGGGTAGACATCGGTTCTGAAGGTCATAAAAAGACTTTTCATTGAAGGTTGCTGGTTACATCATACATAGTATTTTCTCAGGTGCTCAGCATGACAAGGTTGGGAAGCTCATTGCCGTCGACCCCAATTAGCCAATAGGTCCCTTTCCTAGAAAACCCTTTAACTGTATATGGGCTTTCCCAATTTGGCTCGAGTTTGCCATCGCTAGGCTTCCTAGTAGACTGATTGACCCTCTTGAGAACCAAATCTCCTACTTTGAACGTTCTAGGTTTTACTCTGGCATCATGATATCTGTGCATCCTTTGTTGGTAAGCAGCCACTCTTACAGCTGCTTGCGTCCTTTTCTCTTCAAGTAGGTCTAGGCTTACTTCTAGGGCCTCACTGTTAGCCTCTGCTTCGAAATGTTCAACCCTAGGGCTATGGAGGCCTATCTCCACCGGGATGACCGCCTCAGATCCGAAAGTCAGAGAGAAGGGGGTGTGCCCTGTTGCGACCCTTTCTGTTGTTCTATAGGCCCATAAGATATTGGGAAGTTCTTCTGCCCATAGATCCTTTGCCAGCTCCAGCCTTGTCTTGATGCTTTTGAATAGGGTCCGGTTGGTGACTTCAACCTGGCCATTGGCTTGGGGATGCTCCGGAGAAGAGTAATGGTGGCTGATCTGGAGGTTTGAACACATCTGATCAAACTGACCGCCTTTGAACTGTTTACCATTGTCTGTGACAACCACCTTTGGGATGCCGAATCTGCATATGATGTTTTTCCATAGGAAATTCTTCATCTTCTGCTCAGTGATTGTGGCGACAGCCTCCGCCTCCGCCCATTTTGTGAAGTAGTCAACTGCTATCACCACGAACCTAGTTTGGCCTTTCCCTAAGGGTAGAGCACCCACTATATCTATGCCCCACTGGGCAAAAGGCCACGGGCTCTGAATCGACGTTAATTCCTGGGCTGGTTGCCTTGGGATGTTAGAGAATTTTTGGCATTTATCGCATCTTCTTACAAACTCTTGGGCGTCTTTTTCCATTGTGGGCCAGTAGTAGGCTGCTCTGAGAATCTTCTCAGCCAAAGATCTCCCTCCTGAGTGGTTGCCGTAGACCCCTTCATGTACCTCTCTCATGATGTAATCTGCTTCTGCCTTTCCGGCGCACCTTAACCAGGGCATGGTGTGTCCCTTTTTGTATAGAACGCTGTTTATCAGGGCGTATCTGCTGGCCCTATATTGAATCCTTCTTGCTCCAACTTTATCAGCTGGTAGGGACACCTTTTCCAAGTAGTTCCTGATTGGTGTTACCCATTCCACCTCTTGGTCTGCTTGCAATATTTTGGGCTTCCGAATGCTTGGCGAATCCAGTACTTCCATGGGTACTCTGGGTCGTTTTCCTGGGATGATGCGATCCTGGCCAGCCGATCTGCCTCCTCGTTCTGCGCCTTTGGTACTCTTTCGAGAAGTACTTTGGGAAATTTTTTTGCCAGATTTCTGGCCATCTCGCAATACTCTTGCATTTTGTCTCCCCTGGCCTCGTATTCTCCTTTGACCTGTTCTACCACAAGTTGAGAGTCATTTCGTACCAAGACATGTTCTGCCCCCATTCGCCAAGCTATTTGGAGACCAGCAATCAAGGCCTCGTATTCAGCCTCATTGTTGGACGCCGGGAATTTGAACTTAACGGCATATTCGAGCTTGTGTCCTTCAGGGGTGACGAGCACGATCCCGACGCCTCCTGCTTTGTCTATTGAGGAACCGTCTACATTGAGTACCCACTGTGGCTGCAGGGAGTCGTCACTGGGGCAAATTGTGGGAGGGGTGAACTCAGCGATGAAATCTGCTACAGCTTGCCCCTTGATTGCCTGTCTTGGTCTGTACTGAATGTCGAATTGGCTGAGCTCTATGGACCATTTGATGAGTCTGCCTGACGTCTCCGGCTTGTGGAGGACCTTTTTCAACGGTTGATCGGTCAGGACAACTATGGTGTGCGCCTGAAACTATGGCCTCAATCTCCTTGCTGAGGTCACGAGTGCAAGGGCTAGCAGCTCCATCGTGGGGTATCGCTCTTCTGCGCCACTTAAAGCCCTGCTGGTGAAGTAGACGGGCTTTTGGACCCCTTCCTCTTGCCTGACCAGGGCAGAACTCACCGCTGTTTCTGATATGGCGAGGTAAAGGTAAAGCTCTTCTCCTTCTATGGTTCTGCTCAACAGTGGTACTGAACTCAGATACCTTTTGAGTTGCTGGAAAGCCTGTTCACCTTGGGGAGTCCACTCAAAAGCTTTACGCAGGACTTTAAAGAAAGGGAGGCACTTATCTGTTGATCTGGAGATAAATCTGTTCAGCGCTGCTACTCTGCCAGCCAGCCTTTGGACTTCCTTGGTGGATGTTGGGGACTGCATGTCTAACACTGCCCTGATTTTCTCGGGGTTAGCCTCTATCCCTCGATTGGAAACCATGAACGCCAGGAACTTGCCTGACGCTACTTCGAAGGCACATTTGGCAGGGTTTAATTTCATTTTGTAGGCTCGTAGGTTTTTGAACATCTCTTCCAAGTCGGCTAGGTGGTTGATGACTCGCTTGCTCTTTACTAGCATATCATCGACGTAGACTTCCATGTTCCTCCCGATCTGACTGCTGAACATTCGGTTCACAAGCCTTTGGTAGGTCGCCCCGGCGTTTTTGAGGCCAAATGGCATTACCTTATAACAATACAGTCCTCTGTCGGTCACGAACGCTGTGTTTTCCTGATCGTGCTCGGCCATTTTTATTTGGTTGTATCCTGAGAATGCGTCCATGAAGGTCAACATTTTGTACCCTGCCGTCGAGTCCACCAGTTGATCTATTATTGGGAGGGGGAAGCTATCCTTGGGACACGCTCTGTTCAGATATGTGAAATCCACGCACATTCTCCACTTTCCATTTGCCTTTTTGACCATCACCACGTTAGATAACCAGGTCGGGTATTGGGCTTCTTTTATGAAGCCTGCGGTGGTCAGTTTCTCGACTTTGTCTGCTACAGCCTCGTTGCGTTCCGGGGCGAAAGACCTCCTTTTTTGTCTGACCGGTTTTGCCATTGGGTCTATGTTTAGATGATAGGCACTAATTCGGGTATCAATTCCCAGCATATCCTCATGAGACTAGGCAAAAACATAGGCGTGATGCCTGAGGAAGGACCTCAACTTCTCCTTGAATTCTTCAGGAGCTGTTGTTCTGATTTTTATTGTCTGGGTCTGGTCGTGCTTTCCGACCACTACCTCATCGAGCTCTTCCACTGGTTCTCCCCTCCTGATTTCCTCCTCATCTCGAACTTCCAGCTCTTCAATTAACATAGCCTCTCGGGTTTCCCCCTTAAGGGACGCCATATAGCATTCTCTGGCGGTCTGCTGGTCACCTCTGGCTTCCCCAACTACTTGGGATGTGGGGAACTTGACTTTCAAATTGTAGGTTGATGGTATGGCTTTGAACTCATTGATGGCTGTTCTGCCAATGATGATGTTATAAGCTGACGGGCAATCCACCACTAAAAACGTTACCATCTTGGTAGCCTGTTTGGGCGCTGCTCCTAGTGTGACTGGTAGAGCGATGGAGCCTAGAGGTGTGACCCTGTCTCCAGTAAAACCGACAAGGGGGGAGTTAACCGGTTGTAGTTGCTCCCTGTCGACCTTCAGTTGTTCAAAGGCTTTTAGGAAGAGAATATCCGTCGAGCTGCCGCTGTCTACCAGGACTCGATGGATTAAAAAATTTGAGACGACAGCCGATATGACTAAGGGGTCGTCATGAGGTTGGCATATGGCCCCAGCCTCATCCTCTGTGAACGTGATGGGATCATATTCAACTCGGGATTTTTTGGATGACCGGTCTATGGACATAACTTCTCTCTGGTTTCGCGCATCCCTTGCATGTCGTTTCCTTGCTGATGAAGACTCTCCCCCGCCTGCGAACCCACCAAAAATGACCTTAATCTCGCCCATAGGTTGCTGGTTTGGCCTTCCCTTTTCTGGACTTTTTTGTTCGGCCTGTCCCGGTGCCGGCTCTCGCCTTTCGCCACGTCTGCCCCCCTCTATGTACCTACCTAACTTCCCTTACTTGATTAGGTGTTCGATCTGCTGCTTGAGGTCATAACAGTCCTCTGTGTCGTGCTTGTGGTCTTGGTGGAAGCGGCACCACTTATTGGTCGGCCTTTTCTCTGGTGGGGTTCTCATCCTCCCGGGCCACCTCAGCGCCGTATCTCCCTTGATTTCGTAGAGCACTTGATCCAGAGAAGTGTTTAATGGGGTGAAGTACTGGTTATACCTGGCCTGCTTGGTCCTATCGCTCTCTCCCCTTGGCTTCTGCTCTGTCACTCGTGGGGTCTTTGCTGTTCTGTCGTCTTTCTTCGCCTCCGCCATCCTCTTCTTGTCCAGACTGGTTGTGACGCTCTCCTGGTCTTCCTTGGCTCTGAGTCTGTCCTCTGTATTCATGTATTTCTGCGCTCGGAGCATTAGCGCAACCATGGTTTTGGGTACCTCCTTGGCCAGGGAGAACAGGAACTTGGGAGTGCTGACCCCTGCAATGAAAGCCGCCACCGCCACTTTCTAGTCCAAGTCATCCACATAAAGGGTCTCTTGGTTAAAGCGGGTGACAAATTCTCGCAGGGTCTCCTTCTCGCACTGCTTAATGTTGAACAGGGAGGTGGAAGGCCTCCTCTATCTCTGTCCTCCGATATAATGGCTAACGAACAACCTGCTCAGGTCTACGAATTTATTAATTGTCCCAGGGGAGAGCCTGTGGAACCAAATCCTTGCTGGACCCTTAAAAGTGGTAGGAAATGCCCTGCACATGATTTCATCGGGGACCGCTTGAAGGTCCATCAGAGCCTTGTACGTCTCGAGGTGATCGAGGGGATCCTTGGTGCCATCAAAGGACTCTATTGTGGGCATTTTGAACTTCGGGGGCAAGGGCACCCTCATCACCGTTGGTGTAAATGGCGTGTCTGTCCGGCTTACCAGCTCTTCTACCGTGCTGGGCCCCTTTTCTTTCACCGCTGCTATCACTCCAGCCAATTTAGCCTGCATTTCCTTCAACTGTTTGTCCCATATTGGCTGAGTTTCAGCAGTGTGTTCCAGGAGAACCACGGTTGGTGCTTTGGACCGGTCAGCGTGACTCTGGGCTTCGTCAGCGTGAAATCCGGCCCCCCTCGGAAGAGGGTTCTCCCCTAGAGGCGCTGGGTTTTTCGCTCCTTCGCCAGCGTCGCCTCCTTGGTTCCTTGCCGCCGGCTGGTTCGCAGGTAATGGTGGGTCCTCTAGCGGCGGCGGGTCTACCGTCCCTAGGGCCTCCGGCGGGGGAGGCAATCTCCTCTCCAACTCTTGATTCCGGGACTGGAGTTGGTTCATAGTTGCCATCATCTCCATGATCTGCAGCTCCAAGGCAGCGATTCTGGCGGTGCCTTGTTCTTCCATCTTTCTACCTTCCCTAGTTGATGCAGCACCGGATCGGGTCAAGACCATGAAAAGATCGAAGTGTCGTTTCCCACAGACGGCGCCAACTGATGATGCGATGAACTGGTACGTTTTTCCCAACCCCTAGTGCAGCTTGCTAGTATGATGAGTCCCCTTTGTCTGGAACACCGGTGTGGTGCCTGCCAAAAACACTCCAATGCTAAAGTTAGGCTCAAGGAAAAATGGACAGAATTACGATATCTAGGGTGGTGTAGAATCGTACCTTCTTAGAGGTGAGGACTGTTCCCTTTATAGAAGTGTCGGCTTGGATCATGAGCACCTTCATGGGTCAGTTAATCGTGCCCCCAGTCATGCCTCCCACTTTGTGGGGATATATCGTGCCTTGATTTTAGGCTCCATGGATCATGCCCCCGCTCATGGGGGAACCGTTCGAATCATGGGATAGTGGGGGCTATTTACCAGGCGAGAATCTCGGAGTGCCTTTAAGCCGCCGTCCAATGTACCGCTCGAGCTCTGCCGCTCTTCTTGTTAATGGGCCTGACCTAAGAGGGAGGGGGCCTGAACTGGATATGTGAACCGAGCTGACCTGGTCTGTCCCCAAAGGGGACCGACCAACCATACTTGTCATTTGCATTATCAGCAAGTATTAGGAGGCAACACGTAATAGTTGGGCGTGGCGGGGTATTCATTTTATCCTTCCGATCCTACAGAAAGGTATTATTTGGCAAGTTGAGTCGGCAAGTTCTCTCTCAGTCTGGCGCGATCAGTGGGTAGGGCAATTCCAACTTCAAGATTTTCTTTTACACCCTCTACCAGCCTCATTATCTGTGCTGACTGTCTCACTTGATCTCTAACTCTGTTCCTCCTAAATGGGATTTAAGCTTAATCACTGCATTCCTCCCTTCGGATATATGCCTCCGGATATTTTCGATTCGATTGCCATACCAGACTTCGGCTGACTAGCCCCTTTGGGGACCAAATAAACTCAAATCCTTTACAGTAAAATCCACCTAGCAATGGTTGTTTCGCCAACAGTACCCCCCAAGTTATCCTCTCCTTCCCTGGTTTTTTCTTTGGTCCCTCAAGGTCCCTCCCAGAATTAAAATGTTTCTATGGTTTGGTTTACATGACTCTCTTCCTACAGCTGCTCTTCTCCAATCACGACACATCATTCCTTCAGCTTAAATGCAGCCTATGTCATGCGGAAGTTGAAGATTGGCACCACATAATGCATTCTTGCCCGACATGCGACTCACTTCGAGCCTCTTTTGGTTTATTGTACCCCTCCAGTGATGATAATGTTTTGGTTTTCTTACGCCACTTTGAGCCTACTACAACTCTTCCAAATCCCTGCTCCATTATACCCATCCTCCTCTGGTTAATTTGGAAAAACCGTAACGCTTCCCTGTTCCAGAATACAATCAACCCCTTATCCATTCTTCGCCAAGCTGCTGCTACTTCGGCATCAATGGAACCTCATTCTAGAGCAACATACTTCTTTGCCTCAGCATCAGATCTTTATTAAATGGATTGCTCCTCCTCAGGCTTTTTTAAAACTTAATATTGATGGAGCCTCTCGGTTTAATCCGGGAGTTGCTGGCATTGGTGGCATTATACGAGATTCATTGGGGAACTTTGTTGTTGCCTTTGCGCAATTCATTGGGAGAAATAGTAGAATTCAAGGCTTTGTGGCGGGGTTTTTGGCTCGCTTATACCTTCGTTATTCAGAATCTTTTAGTGGAAACCAATGGCGAAGTCAGCAAATTTTTTCAAAGAGGTAACATTTATTCACAAGCTAATTTTTTTTTTTCGAAAATAATGCTACATAATCAAAATTTTTGTTTAAAATTTTTATAGAAAGATGTAATTCTTTGTAGTTCTTTCATTTTAGACTAAAACACTAATTTTGGCTTAAAATTTTAAAATTACCACTTCTACATCATGCTGGTAGAGTTTTTATAAATAAAAAATTTGTAAGAATGAATTGTTTTTTATAATCTAAAATAAGACACTTGACTTCTATATAACTATATAATGTATATAGAAGTGTTTGAAGTAAATTAAGTATTTAAGGAAACTATTCATCAATTTTAGAAGAGAGAAATTGAAAGATATTTTCAAAATTATAACTCAATGTAGAGTTTTGAAAAATATAAGAGGCATTTATAAATTTTCAGAGGAAGTATATTGAAAACAATACTAAAAGTTATAGACATAATTAGAATTTCTAAAAAATTAGGGGGAGAGGGACAAGTGCCCCTCTGGCCCCTCTATGGCTCCACCCCTGGTAGAAACTGATTCTCATATTGCCTTTTATGCTCTTAGCAGGAAGACAACCCGGGTGCCTCATCTTGGACTCCACCTACAGGACTGTCTTCTCGTCGCCCCTAATTTCCAAAGGTTGCATATCCAGATGTGTAACAGAGAGACCAACAAAGCAGCTGACTGTATCGCTACCTTTGCTGCTGGCCATCACCTTTTGGATCTTGTTTTTTATTTTCCTCATGTATTTCTCCAATCTGTTTTGTATCATGATGCTACAGGAGAAGCCTCTCCTCGTTTTGTACTTAGAGCTCACTCTTTGGCATATTTCAATTTAAGTTTCTGTGTTTATCTCAAAAAAAAAAAAAAAAGAATAGAAATAAATTACGAGATGAGGCCAACTCAGTGCCAAAACTGCACCATTGTGCCATAAATATTGCTGTAAATAATTTATTTATTTATTTATAAGATGATATAACTTTTTGGCTTAATTACAAGCACACACATTGAACTGACTTAGTATTACTATGTCACTCTAAACTATATATAAAACCTAACAAATTTTTTCATTAAACTTGCACATTCTTACAAAAATTCATTTTACACCTCAATTACATTTTTTTTTTGTAATAATTATCTAATACCTAAAACACCCCTCATTTTGCCCCTATATTTACATATTATTTAAAGGGATATTTCAGTCATTAGGTAATTATTATAAGAAGAGAAGATCCATTTAGGTATACAACTATACTTTAGTTAGCATACAAAAGTCACACAAAAAACATTTCATTTATTTTTTTTAATGAATTGCTAATAGAAGAGGTTAATTGATACAAGTTGATAATTCAAGGATCAACTTGTTACGTCTTAAATTTTTAGAGGCATAGTAATATTGAGTCATAGTTCTGGGTAGTCCTTGTAATTTACCCATTCCTAATTTCTTCCTCTTCTTCCCGTCACAACCCACTAAGATGGCACATTTGGAAGGCCCATGGGAATGCCAAGGAATCCACATAAGTCTAGAAACTTCTAGGCTATGCTTGGGTATTCTAACACATCGGAGCTTTTTGGGACATTCTAGAGCCTTCTACACAATTGTAGATAGTGGGAGGGTGTAGGAGATTCTAGAATGGGATAGAGGCTTCCTTAAAAAGCTTTGTATGTAAATATCTTTGATATTTGTATAAAATTCTCTAAAAAGTCAATCTCCATCATTGGATCGAGTTCATGCTCATCGTCCATTGAGAAAATGGACAACTATGAATATGTGGAGATATTCATTTGTAAAGCATCCAAGTTATGAATACAATCAAACATTCTCCAAGCTCTCTTACTCTCTTATTTCTCTTTGTGCTTACTTTGTGCTCACTTTTTCTTCGTTTTCTTTTTGATGTTTTTGAAGGTTTACTTAGCATCTTCAAGGGAAAGTTGTCTAGATCCGCACGGGTTCGAGGTGTCCGAGATTCAAGCCCTTGACACTTCGGTATCACAGCATTTGTTCTATCTTGATCTATTTCCACAAGCAACATCCTACCCAACCTCTCTATCCTAATTAAGTATCTTAATCTGAACAATTTCCCCATTTTAGCTCTACTAAAATTACATTCTATTGCAATCGTAGTCTTACTACGCGTAAGACATTTTTGAATAAAGTATCTCCCCACAACTTCAAGTTAAAATTCACCCCAAAACATACCAAACATGATGAGGGCTTTTCCTATACATACTACATGCCCATCTTCCGTTAAACTAGCATTTTATCACATTTGATAAATCTTCAAAGAGGACATCCTTTCATTCCCCACATACTGCCAAGTATTAAGTAAAAAACCATATAGTCTAACAGCAATTTTGTAAGCATTTTATTTAACAAACTCTAACCTTAAATATCCGAATTCTATAGAAAATCCAGTTTTCCTAACCTAACAAGATTACTCAACTCTTCTAAAATTCTTGGAAGTAGAATTTCCACCATTTTTTTAGTTTCTTCCGCTTCACTAAAATCATTCAATCAAGAAAACAAAATATACTAGAAAATCTAGAAGCAACACAAATCATAGGAAATGTTAATAAGTATGAAGCAGTGAGAAGAAGATCCCAAATTCCACAGGTTGTAAAAAATATAAAATTCATACCGTGAATGTGGGGACAGGAATCATGAGACCAGTCCCAACATCAGTGAGGTAATGTTTCAATAAGGTTGTAAATCAATCCTTGAGCACTCCAACAAGCCTTATGGGGAAATAAAAAGTCACCAATCATTAAGAGAGACATTATAATACCAGGTTCCATTACTTGGTTAAATAGATCACAACTAAAACACATACATTCTTGGAAATTAGAGCAGTAAATCACATACCAACATAACTGTGGAGAAATGAGTATCATCTTGTTCATAAATGCCAAAAAACGAGAGGGCCATTCAATACCAAATATAGGACAAATAGCATATTAGCGGTATAATATTAAATCTCTACAGTATAAGGATGCAAACAGATTACAGAAGACTGGTTTCCATTTTGATTTTGAAGTACTACTGTAAGCAACCTAAACCTGAAGAGAAGCCAGTATTTGAACTAATAAAAGATCCTTCCAATTCAAAATAAAATGAGGTTAGCTAGACATAAATTTCTCAATAAATTTTCAATAAAATCGAAATACATTTGATTCTAAATAGAACATTAACTATCCAATAAGTACCAGTAATGTTTCAATACTAAAAGCAGAATCCTTTTCTATGCTCTAAATTGAACCATTGATACTGATCATTAGTTTCTAAATCAGTAAAAATGTAGTGCAATCAAAACATAAAACCTAATTTAACATGAAAGTAGCAAATTGGTTTTGAAACTTCATGCTTCTGTTGTGTTGCCAAGCATAAATGAGAAGAGTTCACGAACAGGAGAAAACTCCACCAGTCCAATATCCATTGCATACCCAGTAACCGGCAACTTGAAGTCTCGCAAAACAGTAAAGGCCTCGGCCATTCGACTCTTTGGCACTTCTTCAGCCGCTGGACAATAAGGAATCCAATAGTTTGGGCGGTACTCCTCTCCAATTTCAATGCCCTCCTTCTTCATTGCATCACATAATTGCAAATGAAATTGAAGAAGGGGCACAGATGGCGTCGGGGCAAGAAAGAGAACATTGTTGTCACTTGGAAGGCTTCCAATTGAGGAGAAAGAAATGGCTAAAGGTTCTTGCTTTGAAGCCAAACTTTTTACGATGTTTTCGAACTTTGATGGGTCAATAAAGGGGCAGGAGAAGAGGGTAATGTGAGGTCTAGATTCTATTTCGATAAGCTGAGTACTGATTTGGCGGCGAGCCAAAACATTCCAGGCCTTCAGGACCTGGTTTTCGAGTGCGGAATCGAAGTAAAGCTCAATTGCATAACCTTGTGACATTGCCTATAAATTAAAATTCAAAACAAGATATATAAAAATAATTAAAGAATAACAAAGAAACAAAAATAGCCAACTTCAAAAACAGAAAATTGGGGTATCCTAAGACCTAACCAGGAAAAATTATAAACAACACAATGGAAAACAAAGCAACCCAAAAAGAGAAAATCAAAGCAACCCACAAAGAGATAAAATCAAAGCAACTTACAAAGAGATCAAATCGAGGCTGCCCACAAACAGCAAATTGGAAAACGACAGAACTTCCAACCCCAAGAAAAGAGAATTGAGATCTCAGTATGCCCCGAAATAGACAAAACCAAACAAGAACGCATTCAAATCAAAGTACACCATAAACAGAATAGATCGAAGTAACCCTCGAAGATAACTTCAAAACCCTAAAGATTAAAAAGAAAAACAAAAAAAAAAAAAAAAAAAAGGTTGTGCCCAATTGAGATTAGAGATAACAGAGAAAAGAATCAACAATAAAGAAACCCAATTGGGGCCGACTGAATTTATAAGAGAGAGAGAGTGCGATTCAAAAATGGCGAAACAAAGTAGAATCCAAAAGGGTTAAAGAAAACAAAAGGATATACTTGACAAGGAATAGAGATGGGAGAGAGAAAACGGAAGAAGCTAAGAGCATGTGAAATTTATTAGTTTCAAATGTCAAAGAGACGGGGGGAATAAAGAGCGAAGAAAAGGTTTTGACAGGCAAAGAGGTCGGTTTCTGATTAAGATACCGACAAAGTTTTTTCTTGGGTCATTACAGCGCATTTATACAACTGTTCTATCCCGATATAACGTCTACGTACCTGATAAGAGAAATTATTTAGGGCTGTAATTCACTTTTACTTCATCTCTTGCAATGCAACGAAAAGTACACCGTTTGTTCAATATCAGGTCAAGTACTCTGCTATCCAGATAATTGTTCAATAACTGGTCACGACATTTTCTTGAAAATAAATTGCTATCCAGATATTTGTTATGTAAAAATTATGGAGTGAGATAATGTTATACATTTAAAAAATTTATACAGTATTTATATTTAAAATAATGTGTTACAGTTGTAGACTTATCACTTTAAAACAAAGAACTTACCAAGATGTATTTTAATTACAAAACTATCACTGTCACATTATTTTGATTCAAAATTTTATTTAAAAATTTTGAAAAAATAATATTCTTCCTTATTGTAAAGTGACCGACCAATTTTGTAGTGCCTCCAGCTAGCATTGGTCTACAAGCATCTTGTATTATTTTTAGGGTCCAGGTCAACATTGTATTACGTCCAGTCAACAGAACTTTTCCAGAATTGGTATAGTCCCTTCTTTTTAAAGATCGAACAAAATCGAATATCTAAGGTGACTCACATAAAATATATAAAAATATAATATATATATATATATATTTTGTAAGTAGTAAGAGATTACAGATATTCGAACTCTTTACTTTATTAATAAAAGTTAGAAATTTTGACCAACTATTCTACCCTATTGGTAGATATATATATATATATATATATATATGATTGTGTGAATATTGACACGCCAATGAACGTTGCCATCCTCATCCTCTCAATGGTTGGCCATCCTTATTCCCAATGAATGTAAAGATTCAGGAGTCTACAAATTGGACTTAAAAAAATAAACAAAAACAAAAGGTACAGCTTTTAACAGCAACCATTATTATACAACCTTAATCGACTTTTGGGGTCCATTATTTTACAACAATTAGCACTTCTACCGTCAACTTTTATGAACATCGTGATCCCGGCGGAAGGAAAATAAATAAATCAATACACTTTATGACATATTACATGAACACAAAACAGATTACAGGCACAAGAACTAGCAAGTCACAACTTCGTTTAAGAACCAAACAAACATATATATATATATATAGGAGGGTGTAGTAGATCATATATGTGTTGTGCTTCACTTAGGAACACGAAGGTAGAGTGGGACGGGATTGTGGGCATTGGGAGGTGCATCCCAAACACTGAAAGCGCTGGTGGAGTTCATCCATTTCGCAGTCATCTCAGGGTAATGGCGGTCAATCACATCTTTCAAGCTCTCTGTGGTGTTCACCCATTCCAGCCCCTTCTTTGTGTACGTCTCTTCGTTGAAATTGCTTGTAAAGAACCTATCCGCTTCAAGCCTCCTGTATTGGTCATCCAATTTATATATATGTTCATGATCAACTACATATTATCACCAACGTTCTATTTTATATTAATGCACTAGGTCATCCATGGTTAGTTTATGTACCTTGATGCCATCAGAAGGAATATGACAAAAGCTGTCTCAGAGATGGCAAATCCCGTGATCTTCTTCTCCGCCATGAGGCCCACTAACAAATCGAGTTCCTCCACATCATGACCGTACACTTCTGTGAGTGTATCAACGGCTTCCTCATCATCTGTTAAATCTTCCCATTTAGATATGGGTATCAATAGGAGGGACCTCCGGAACTCATTGTATCTAGGAACGTTCCTCTCCCTGTCCCGATAAACTGCATCACCAATGATATAGATCAGCCCCTTGTCACAATTACGCTGGTGATTAAATGCTAAATCACTCAATAAACATTGTCAATAGCAAAAATATAAGTAACATTCATTACATATAACATGTTTAAAATTTAAAAAATACTATTATTTAAAATTTGTACAAAAAATTCCACCAAAATAAATAGATACCTTCAAGTGCAGGGAAGTCAATGTGGTCAGGTCTATCTGTGCCATCTACATCTTGGGGAATAAGGTCTCTAAACCACTGGGGATAGTTCCAAAGCTCAAGGGCTCCAGAAGCTTGGTGCCCCATTGAAACCATTTGCCTTGTAAATCCAATGTCTGATAAGGTCTTTTCTCCTTTATGGCCAACTAGGTTGGGTAGAGGAACCCTGTTATTTTATATAGACTCGTCATATACACAATCACAAGCATAGTTTTGAAAATAGTTTGATGTCGATGAAGGAGAGAGATGGTATACATATCGATCAAAGGTGGTGATTTGTTGGGTCCTGGCGCAGCGTTGATGTCCCTGAGGAGGAGGTGATCAGGCAAAAGCGAGTGCATTCTGTAAACACTGACAAATTCCTCGGTCAACGAATAGGGTACTCCATGATTCTCAGGCTTCTTTAGACCCACTAGACCTCCTAAGTCAGCATTTCCAATGTGCCCAAAAGTGTCCTTGAACTTCTTTCCTAACAAACCATACCTGAAATGGACTTTCATGATAAGAAAGAAAGAAAGAATAGATAACTATAAGTATAAACTAAAGTTTAGAGCCCTAAGAAAATTTGTTTACCAGTTGGCACGCATTCCTGCGAGCAATGTGTCGGTTTTAAGCAGCTCAACAGTCCAATCAATGGTGTGGACCTTTGCAATCACAGCAGAAGTTACTAGCCTCGCATGACGGTATAAATCTTCGTCATCCAGCTCCGGGTATTCCTGCTTCAGGGCATCGCAGACAGCATTGTGCTCCTGGACGAAGAGTGCCTGCAATGTCGAAACGCCAGCCCAGTTGTTACGAGCATCACCCACCACGATATTCCCATCTTGGTCATGAAGAAGAAGGCCATTTTTTGAGATCTTGAGCTTCCCGTCTTTGAAAGTCCTCACTTTCTCCATCATTCGCACGTTGTTCCCATAGATGGCACTCCCATCCCTTAATCACATGCGAAAACAATTACAATGGTTGAAGATGAATGACGTAATTACAATAACACTAATCATAAATCTATAGATATATAAAGAATTATCTTACCACCAAGGTGTTCGAATGTTCAAGTGACCATCTTTTATCTCATAAAAACCTGTAGGAACCTCCTTTGTCTGGTAAAACTTGAAAGATTGAAGGGGGCACTGATTTGCAACTTCTCTAGGTGCTGTAAGTTCAATCTGCAACCATATTGTCGAGATGAAGAAAGAAGAAACAAAGGAAAAATACAAAACCATATCCATCTAAGTGATACATTTCAGCAGACCTGATTCGTAGCTTCTAAGTGATCGATCCAGTCGTGGGTCATGAACTGAATCCAAGAAGCTGCTATCATATTGAATTGCTTTCCCGTGTCCACGAATTTTCTACGAGCCAGAAGTTTTGTGGCAACCACCATAGGATCTGGCTTCAATAGCTGCATATTGTTGTAAAAAAATTACATTTCAAGAGAGAATTCCAAGATTAATTAGAAAGTTTATATGCAGCATGCCTGCGATATTGATGAGGTTCGAGAGTAAATTAAATTTTATAAAGGACATAACCTTAATAATTTGTAAAGAAACATACTGTTCCTTGAAATTAACAAAGGAAGTCAACGCTCGAGAAACATCGATGTATTTGAATATAGTTTTTCTTTTCTTTTCTGCTATTCTTTTCTATATCTACTCGGTTTTTTCTTGGTTGATACTATATGTAAGTGGAATTTTTTGAGAAGGCTGAGTTGAATTCTCAAACTCTAAATGGATGAGCCTAAACTCTCTTTGTAAGAAAAAAATGTTAGAATGGGTCGACCCTTGGTGGACCGATCACACTTCGACGATTAAGTTAGTAAGCTTAATTGAGCTAAATACGAATGAGAGTTGTGAATACTTGGAGTTAACTGTCCATACCTGGCTCTCGATATCTTGAATATTTATAGTGTGATCGATGGAGTGTGTTTAGTCTTGGCCTATCAGCAGGCTCTCATGGCCTGCTGGGTAGCCATCATCATTGACGCTGCCTGACCACTTACAGGGTCTGGTGCACCGTTGCGGGAGATTCCGGCTGACCGGACGTGCACGTCGATGTCGCATGGGCAGTCGTTCCTGCATTTAATGCGAGTCGACTATGCATTTAATGCTCGAACACCGTTAGCGGTTTGGGCTTGCCTCCCGCTTTTTTGGGCCATGGCGGGGAGAAGGTCGGCGGTCAAGGCCGGCCCGTCCTCTAATTCTCATCTGGGCCGCCAAGTAGCCCCAACTTTAATTTGTGTAGATTGGGCCTCACCCATTGGGTTGGGCCGGGAATCTTCCCCCACACTATACATAAATCATTTTCTCACCTATTTTTTATTCACCAGACACAATATACGTAAGACTTGCATTAATAAATGTATATGAAATCCATTTACTTGTGTTTGATGAGTAAGAAAGTATGTAAAAAAATAGTTTATGTATAACATTTTTTCTTTTTTCAATCAAATTTAAGATGTATTGATACGTACACATGAAAAATGACATGGCGTGATAACGCAACCAACAACTGTATATATCTTTAAATATGTATATATAAAAATAATATTCTTTTTATTTTTTTATGTTGCAAATATATTTATATTTTACTATATCAAAATAGTTATACAAATCTTCTTTTTTTTTTCCATTCTATGTATTAGAAAAGAAGTGTGAACAAAAAAATCGTAATATTTATCTCAAAAAGCTCTATTCACAAACTAATTGAATGTCTTAGGATTTTATAGTTCATAAAATTAAAAAGCCGTAAGAAGGAATTATAAGTGTAAATCCATGTTATTTTAATTTTAGTCATTGTCTTCCAAGTTATTTTTCTTAAAATGATAATGCATTTTATGTGTCTAAAGCGATCTATATGTGTGTGTGTGTGTGTTATATTCAAGTCCCCAAAGTGTATTAAGTTTCTATAAATATTTTTAAAACAAGATACATGTGGACTTGTTTACTACACATATCAGAACCGTTTTTATATGAATACAATACATTCTTGAAAGTTCTGTGCTACTTAGAATGAAATATATATGCTAGAACATTTAATTCGATCAACATAAAAAATGAAAAATATTGAACTATTCAATAGTTAAAAACTGTAAAATAAACTTTTTGCTAACTATTTCTAAAAACTTTTACAAATTAAAGAATTTTTAAGGAAACTCTCAACATACAATAATTATGTTGCACCACAGACCTAGCTATGGATCCATTAAATTGTCCTTAGCAATCTTTCAATTAGAGATTAGAAGTTCAAGTCAGATAACCCCAAATGACGTGGGGTGAGCATACTCATAAGCCATAGGTGCCAATATGGGAGATGGAAGCAGGAAATGATACAAAAACCGAAAACGAAAAAATTGGCCCAAAGATAGTATGAGAAACAGAGACTCTAAGTGATATAAAATTAAATATGATATTAATTTATAAGAAAATATATTAAGAAACTCAAAAAACTAATATAAAGTATTTAGAATATTTGGATGATCAATTAATATACTAATTCTACACAATATATATACAAACTGATTAGAACAATTATATATTATTGCTAAAAATAAAATTTAAGAGAATGAAAAATATAAAACAGGCTCGATATGCTAATAAACGCAACAGAAATGAAAGATTAAGACTTTTTGAATTGTTTGTTATTTTTTTACCCTTTTGTTTTTCCATGTTTATATAAACATGGAATGCCAACTTCCTCTCCAGTCTGTACATGCTGTGTGTGATATATGTGCACTTTTGTGTATATATATCTAGATGAGTTAAACAACTTCAATTAGTCCCAGAAATGGAGGAAAAACCTTATGTTTCTGATCAACAGGAAGCATGTTCCTGCCAAAGAAACTTCCTTCACTGCCTGCACCTTCATTGAAAGGATCATTAAATTTACCATCAGCTCTCCTGAAGGGAAAATCAACCGGGTTAAACCGAACACCCACTGGGGTTCTACCAACGTTAAACAGGTTGTACTGCTGGTGAAGGTGCCGGCGGATTGCTAGATAAAAGAGACCCAAGAAGACAGGTAAGCGGTGCCATATCCCCAGCTTATCAATGAAGTGAACGATCTGCAGTACAAAAAGAAAGAAGAAATGAAAAGAAAAGCAAAAAGCAGAAGAATATGACAAAGTTAAGCTAGTATTTCTAACTAAAGAGAAAGCTACTGAAATAGAAAGAGATTTTTAGCTAGGCAAGCTTACAAGGAAGAGAAGCCTGTCTAGGAGAGTCATCTTTGCTACAACTTCATGAAAATCTCCATGAATGAAATCGCGCAGAGGTGCCATAGCGAGAGCCTTGATGGATTCCATAACTCCAAACATTATTTCTTTGTTGCTGTAAGAACTTTAAATTGTTGAAGGCATTGTCAATATATATAGACGCACTAAGAGAGAGAAACTCAAGGTGGACCTTGGTACTAAAAAGACAAAAAGGTTAAATGTTTGAAAAAGAACGTTCAGAGAAGCTTAGCTGGAAGCTTAGCGATGCATGCCAACATATATAGACGCACTAAGAGAGAGAAACTCAAGGTGGACCTTGGTACTAAAAAGACTAAAAGGTTAAATGTTTGAAAAAGAACGTTCAGAGAAGCTTAGCTGGAAAAGCAAAAGACTATTCAAATGTGGATGTTTGAACTACTGTATTGACATTGGAAGAAGAGACAGAAAGAAACTACAAATAAAGATAAAAAGAAAGAAAATTAAACCAATTGAAGTTGGAAAAAAAAAATGTTTTGTACCGATCCATTGAAATGTCGACGTTTGAACTAACCCATTGAGATGCGGAGACGGGTTAATCCATCTACCTCATAGTCAATCACCCACGTCCATTTTATGTTGTAGTGCAAGTTTCCTAAAATAAGATGATTGGATTGGAGAAGAATTAAAAAGTTCAAGAGGCCCAGCAAAAAAAAAAAAAGACAGAAAGCTTAAGAGACTGAAGAAGTCCTTTTTGAAACTTGAAAAAGTGTTGCATTTTCAAAAGATATTTCCGGTTGCAAATGTAGTATCCATGACCACCCCCCCCCCCCCCCCCCCCCCCCCCCCCCCCCAAAAAAAAAAATAGTGTGAGAGAGAGAAATTATGCACCCATCTTTAATTAGCGAACCTAGGTGGGTTTATTAATAAGTAATCCTTATATAAAAGGCACATATAAATTTCCATCAAAAAGAAAAAGAAAATCTGGTGGTATGATTGTAAATCACCAGTTTTGATCTCGAAATCAGACAAAATTTAGTAGTATGATTCGAAATGTAATGGATATCAAGACCCATGGCTTTTAGAAAGTATTTTAATTTGCAATTACTTTTTATATAGACGTCTGTATTCGATTATGCCCATTCTGCCTTATTCTTAGGACTCTATATTTTTAGTTTTCAGCTAGTTTAGTATTCTGGGTCTTTATATTTTGTTGCATTAGCAAGGCAGGAATTCAATTTTTAATGATTAATGATATTATTGAGAAATTAATTTATAGAAAAAGGGTTAGGTCAAAATAGAGCATACATCCATGGTTTGTTGCACATGGTAATGCAACCAAAGCCATCTTCTGCCCTTTAACGGTTTCGCAGGGTAATGCAGGGGCGACTTATCATTAAATCACCAAAACTCTTGATTTAGGCCTCCAATTTTTGAAGCCACCATAGTTAAGAAAAATAAACAATCATTTATTTCCTCAAATTTTGTCTCATATTCTAATGTCATTCCTGAACTTTAATTTCTTTTATTTAAGTCATCTAACTTTTCAAAATAAGTAAGGAAATTGAATATTAATTATACTTTGCCCTTCTAAATTATAACTTAATATTATTTTACTTCCATTCAATTAAAAATAGTTACATTTTTACCATCATTAAATTTAAAATTAAAATTTATTTGGTCAAAGTTTTATGCTAATCTCTAAAACAAAAGGAAAAAAATAATTTCATAGTTATGAAATGTTATAAATCATCTCTAAATGCTTAAAAAATGACCAAAATGATTCATAAAATTTTACTTTTGTGGGGCATCAATTATTAGCCCTGACAATAACAGTGAGATTTTTAAAACTATGCATTTGTTAATTAGGGGGAAAAAATTTATATTGCATCCAATAAAAAATGTTACATGTGTTTAATTTATTATTTGTTTTTGTCAATAGCGTTAATACGAACTTAAATTCTCATAATTTAGGGATAAAATGTAATAAACTTCTAATTTAGCAGATAAAGTAAAATTAAATTATAGTTGAGAGAGTCAAAGCGTAATTAATTTTTTTAATTTATTTTAAAATAAGAGACCACATTGACATTATCTTAGAAGTTGGAGAACTAAAATAAAAAAAATCAAAATTCAAAGATAATATTAAAATTTGAGACAAAATTAGGAGGACAAAATAACTATTAAACCTTAATAAAAATTATTTAAAAGTCTTGGAACATCATGGTAGTTTTTCCGTGCAGTGGAGTTCCTCTTATTAGGTCGGTTGAGTACCCCACCTCCACAAAAAATGGTCGAGTATTGCCGCGCGTGTACACGAAGTCAAACAATAGAACAACGCCATCCTCATTCCTTTAATTGTAGCACATACTAATGCACGGCAGCTTAACTATTAAGTTTAAAACATGTGTGCTATACATACATAAGACCCTATATAATTTTATATCTTTTGTTCACAAAAAAAAAAAAAGTAAGAAAAATAGACCCGGTTAAAAAAAAAAAGTCACAAATTAACTACACTAATTAGCTTTAAAAAAAAAAAACACTAGTTTAATAAAAAAAACTGCAAATCACTTTTTAGCAATGTAAGGAAGCTTGTAAGTCTATGCTCTCACCCACACAACTCTACCTAAAACTTAAAGAAATCTAAACACATACATCCATTCTATTTCTATGTTGTATTGCAAATTGCCTAAAATTAATTGCACCTAATTCCTTAATTGCGGATGTGTTTCAAAATCCCTATCTCTCTATGCAAGCGAATGAATGCTGTCATCAGTAACTTTTGGTGGAGTGGGACTGTTGAGAGTAGAAATATCCATTGGTGCAAATAGGAAAAGATGTCAGCTGCAAAGGGTCTCGGGAGGATGGGTTTTAGAGATATGGAATGCTTCAATATAGCTTTGTTGGCTAAGCAATATTGGATGTCGATTCAAAATCCAAAACAACTGTGGGCTAGAGTGATTAAAGGTATCTACTTTCCTAGACTTACTCCTCTTAAAGCTCGTAAGGGCAATAGGCCTTCATGGCTATGGTCTGGTCTTATCCAAGAAAAGGATCTGTTGCTAAAAGGTCTTAGATGGAATGTGGTTTTTGGAGCGTTTGCCAAAATCTGGGAAGATTGTTGGGTTCCCACTTTGAAGAACTTTAAGATCAGGACTTCTAAACCTCAAGGGTGCTCCTTGACTAAAGTAGATAGCTTAATCGAACCTTTCTCCAGAAGGTGGAATGAGGACATCTTAAAGAGCCTATTCTCTGATGAAGAAGTGAAAGCTATTTTAGCTATCCCAGTAACATGGTCTCCAGGTGCAAGAGACACATTATATGGCATTATGCTTCTTCAGGAATTTACTCTGTGAAGTCAGGTTATCAGATAGCTCATGATGAGAAGTATAAAAAAGATTAGCCAAGCCTAGCTCTTCTCACTCCCCCGCCAGGAAAGTTGTGGAAGGCAGTTTGGTACCTCCCTACCCTCCCCAAAGTTAGGCATTTTATTTGGAAAGTTATTTCCAATAACATTGCCACTACGGGGAACCTCCACTGGAGAAGGTGCCTTCGGGACCCTTTATGCCCCATCTGCCATGAAGAAGTTGAAACCATTGAGCATACTCTATTTCGTTGTGGCTGGACTAGGAATGTCTAGTTTGGAAGTGAACTCTCCATTAGAATGGACTCCTCTCCTATTTGCTCTGCGGCTAAATGGTTTGAAGATATTATCTCTACAGATAGCAAGGAAGATCTGGGTAAGCAATCGTGCGCCTACATAGCAAATTTGTGTTGGGCTATATGGAAATCCAGGAACGAGTTTGTCTTCAAGGCAGCCCTCTTGCTCCTACTTCTACATTTCTGAGAGCCAAAATAGCAACAAATGATTACTTAGAAGCCATTTTTAGTCAGGACAGGGCCCCAAGTGAGAGTCCCCCCCCTCGACCCTCCCATGCTTGGACCCCCCCTGCGAATGACTTCCTAAAATTTAATTGTGATGGGGCTTTTATTCAGGAGCAGAACAAGGTGACTTTTGCTGTTGTTATCCGAGATAGCAAGGGAGTAATTGTTGACATCAACCATGGTCGTACTAGAGTCTCTTCGGCCTTAACTGCTGAAGCTTGGGCCATCAGAGTTGCTGTCCATATGGTTGCAGCTATGAGTGTAGAGAAGGCAGTGTTTGAAAGCGACTATGCATCCCTCGTTCACTTCCTCTCAAGCCCGAACTCTACTTGTAATTGGGAAGTCTTGCCTTTCATCAAGGATGTTCTGCTATGGTCTGTTGGTCAGAGTTGGTCTTTTTCGTGGTGTTGGCGGCAAGCAAATGGTGCAGCTCATTTGCTAGCCACGAAGACAATCCGGAATCTTATCCCGCCTTGCACCCCTTAGTCCTTGTTGCCGGAGGATTTGATAAAGGTGGTGGAAGCCAAAGCTCCTAGTTGCTCTTAATTTCTCTTTCTTCTTGCCTTTTGCTGTATTACAGTTGACAAAAAAAAAAAAAAAAGAAGTCCTTGTTGAAACCTGAGTGTCATTTACCCAACTTATAAATTAAATATATAAAAACCATACCTAATTTTATATTTTATGCAATTTGATCACGTAAATATACAATACTACAGTTTTGCCAGTACATTGCACATTTTATTTTATTTTATTTTTGTTGAGTTAAGAAGGTGGGAAAGGAAGACCAGCGTAGTAACTCTTTTTGGGTGTGACCATAAAGTTCCCACCTGTTACGGAATGTTTGGCTTGAGTCATATCTACTGACCTAGAAAGGGTGAGCCTATCAGCATAGACCACCAAAGTGCATGCGATATTCAGCCATTTTCAACAGTATCTAATTCATGTCATTTGGGACAAAAATTTTGACCTTTTATGTGATGGAATTGGTCTAAACTCTAAACAATGGTTTGCTTCCTGAAAACTACCAATATTTGGTCCAGTTAGCCGGCTGTACACCAAGACAATTTTTCTAGTAAAGCCAATTGTTTCTTCAATTAGGATATGGAATAGAAGAACAGTAATAGATGTAAAACCCACCCATATATATATCATACGTTACTCCCCGGTGGTTTCTTGGACCGGACGAAAGAGAGGGGCCTTGTGGTGAAGTCATGGGCTCCTCAGGTGGCTGTGTTGAGTCATGACTCGGTAGGGGGCTTTGTGACTCACTGCGGGTGGAACTCGGCGTTGGAAGCAGTGTGTGCAGGCGTGCCAATGGTGGCGTGGCCGCTCTATGCAGAGCAGAGGCTCAATAAGGTGGTTTTGGTGGAGGAAATGAATCTGGCTTTGCCAATTAAGGAATCGGAAGATGGGCTTGTGAGCGCAGCGGAGGTGGAGAAGCGAGTTAGAGAGCTGATGGACTCGGAGGAAGGAAACTCGGTGAGGATCCAGGTCTTGACCATGAAGGACGCTGCAAAGGCAGCAATGAGTGATGGCGGGTCATCTCGTGTTGCCTTATCCAAATTGGTCGAGGCATGGACTCGTGGCTGAGACAAAACCAAGCGAGCTCATGATTTGGTTTGTAGTTTATTATTAAGACTGTTAAACTATATTGGTATAGTTTTTTTTAATTTTATATATTGCTTTTAAATTTTATAATTTTTTAGTTATCTAATTTTTTTAAGATTGGGATTGGAACTCGGATTTATGAGAAAAGCAAAAGAAAAAAAAAGTTGACGAAAAAGAGAACAAATTAAAAGAGTACTTATGTTCTCTTTTCTCTTATTTTTTTTCTTTTTCATCATTAAATTCGGGTTCTAAATATAGACTTATGGTTTAGTTTTTTATTTTATATTACTTGTTCACTACTCTCCTTTAAGCTTATTATGAAGGCTCTCTCTTAATTTACTTGACTATATTAATATTTTATAACGCATTACGTTACAAGATTCTATTTTATCTCTAGGGCTTTTTTTTCTCTCTCTGTCTCTATTTTTCTCATTGTTCTAACATAAACTTTGCCAATTGATAGGGTCCATTGATAGTGTTACCTTGTTGGATTTTTCCAGTACCTTGTAGTCATGTTCCGTTATTTTCACTTAAACTTACATATTTTTATTTTAGGCAAATAAAGTTAGTCTTTAATGGTGTCCACTAATACACAGCATGTGGGTTATATGGATGATTACTAAAAAAGAGAAAGAGATATAATGCATTACGTTACAAGATTATGTTTTATCTCTAGGGTTTTTTTTTCTATCTCTGTCTCTATTCTTCTCATTGTTCTAACATAGACTTTGCCAATTGATGGTATTAGCTTGTTGGATTTTTTCAGTACGTTGTAATCATGTTCCGTTGTTTTCAATTAAACTTACATACATTTATTTTAGGCAAATGAAGTTAGTCTTTAATGGAGTCCACTAATACACAGGATGTGGGCTATATAGATGATTACTAAGAAAGAGAAAGAGATATAATGCATCACGTCACAAGATTCTATTTTATCTCTAGGGCTTCTTTTTCTCTCACTGTCTCTATTTTTCTCAATGTTCTAACATAGACTTTGTCAATTGATGGGTCCATTGATGGTGTTAGCTTATTGGATTTTTCAATACGTTGTAGTCATGTTCCGTTGTTTTCACCTAAACTTACATACATTTATTTTAGGCAAATAAAGTTAGTCTTTAATGGAGTCCACTAATACACAAGATGTGGACTATATAGATGATTACTAAGAAAGGGAAAGAGATATAATGCATTATGTTATAAGATTCTTTTTTATCTCTAGGTCTTCTTTTTCTCTCTCTGTCTCTATTCTTCTCATTGTTCTAATATAGACTTTGCTAATTGATGGGTCCATTGATGGTGTTAGCTTATTAGAATTTTTCAATATGTTGTAGTCATGTTCCGTTGTCTTCACCTAAACTTACATACATTTATTTTAGGCAAATAAAGTTAGTCTTTAATAGAGTCCACTAATACACAGGATGTGGGCTATATAGATGATTACTAAGAAAGAGAAAGAGATATAATGCATTACGTCACAAGATTCTATTTTATCTCTAGGGCTTCTTTTTCTCTCTCTGTCTCTATTTTCCTCAATATTCTAACATAGACTTTGTCAATTGATGGTGTTAGCTTGTTAGATTTTTCAATACGTTGTAGTCATGTTCCGTTGTTTTCACCTAAACTTACATACATTTATTTTAGGCAAATAAAGTTAGCCTTTAATGGAGTCCACTAATACACAGGATGTGGGCTATATAGATGATTACTAAGAAAGAGAAAGAGATATAATGCATTACGTCACAAGATTCTATTTTATCTCTAGGGCTTCTTTTTCTCTCTTTGTCTCTATTCTTCTCAATGTTCTAACATAGACTTTGTCAATTAATGGGTCCATTGATGGTGTTAGCTTGTTGGATTTTTCAATACGTTGTAGTCATGTTCCGTTGTTTTCACCTAAACTTACATTCATTTATCTTAGGAAAATAAAGTTAGTCTTTAATGGAGTCCACTAATACGCAGGATGTGGACTATATAGATGATTACTAAGAAAGGGAAAGAGATATAATGCATTACGTTATAAGATTCTATTTTATCTCTAGGTCTGCTTTTTCTCTCTCTGTCTCTATTCTTCTCATTGTTCTAACATAGACTTTGCTAATTGATGGGTCCATTGATGGTGTTAGCTTATTAGATTTTTCCAGTATGTTGTAATCATGTTCCGTTGTCTTCACCTAAACTTACATACATTTATTTTAGGCAAATAAAGTTAGTGTTTAATGGAGTCCACTAATACACAGGATGTGGGCTATATCAATAATTTTATACTGTATTTCTAGCTTATTACCACTAGCTGAAGTCAAAGAATGCTTTGTCTTTTCAAAATATTGGGTTAGAATTAACCCTTCTTAAACATAGTTTAGATCGGCACCACTGTCGACCAAAGTAGTAAGATTTTCAATTAATAGTTCATTATGAACAAATAAGGTGATCCTAATATACCACTTTTGAGAAGTTACTTGTTCTAAAATAGCCAAATATTGGGAAAAAGAAGACTGAGATGATTCGGGAGAACTGGTCAGCTGTCTGCCTAATTCTAAATTATTAACCCTAGAGGTTAAACTTAAATTATCATTTTTAAGAGATTTAATCTCTATTTTTAACTGATTAATTTTAGTTTTCAAATCTTGCAAAGTATCAAGTTTGTCTTGTTGGTGCTGAAGTCGTTTCATAACTTCAGTCATGCTATAAGCATTAGAAATTGTTGGAATATCATCCTGTTTCTTAACCTGCTTCAGATAATTTTCAATCATCTGAGCTTTCATAGTGGTATCAGGAATTTGATCAAAAATTTTTATGATCATTTCCTGATCCTGAGTAATCATATTAATGCTTAAACCATGCATATCAACTATGGCTTTATAATAATTACGATTACCTGAACAAGAACCTTCCTGATTTGGGTTAGTATCACTAGAAGACGAAATATCATCTTGTTGAACCTGATCTAACTCAGGTGACTCAGACGATTCGGATGTAGAATCATCACCCGGTTCATTTTCACTATTCAGAAATACTTTAGCTAAAGTATTTTTTAGCTGTTCATTAATTTGAAGTTCATTTAACTTCTTTTTTTTCCAGACATTTATTGGCACAGTGACCAAATTTGCCACATTTCCAACATTTAATTTCTTTTTTGGATGTGGAGGGTTTCTTCTTATGAGAAGATTTTTTAGCATACTTCTTAGAGGGTTGACTTGTAGAGGCTTCCTGAGTATATTTCTTTTTCCTATAAGGAGTTTTGGATTTAGATTTCTTTTTACCTTTAGATTGTATAGAACGACCTAGAGGAGGTTTTGGCATATCCATACCAAAATTATCACAAAAATCTCCAAGTTGAGATTTTTCAGTAAGCCTTTGCTTTTTAAGCTGGCTTTTAAGCTTAATGTCATTACATAAAGTTAATTCTTCTTGTATACAGGTATTTATAAGACTACCAAAAGAATGGTTGGAATAACAATAGACTGTATTGTTACTATATTTTGGTATCAGGTATTACCTGAGTAAGAATGCCACCATAACCAATATTACTAGGATCAAACACAGTAACAATATAGTAAATACACAGTAACAATACAGTAAAGGAAAAGCAAACAATAAATACACAGTAATAATAAGAACTGTCAAGGAAAGACAAATAGAAACCTACCAAAGAGAGTAAAGAAAAAGCAAAATTTTGAAATGAGAAATATATTAACAAGAGAGAGAATAGATAGCGAATGCCTTCAACAAGGGTGAAGGGTCTCTTTTTTACATAAAAGAGCTAAACTATTTTGGAATCCAAAATTTTCATTACAAGTCCGGAAAAGCAAAACAAACAACTTTACAAAAAGTCAAAAGATGCTTTTAGAAAGTAATTACGCATAATGGAGTGACGCCCAGATGCGTTGGCGTCGGTCGGCCATTTGCGTCAGAGGCAATATGCCTTTTTGTCGTGTAGTGCGACAGATTTAAAAGTGAAGATATTGCTTCACATGGGACGACTGATTTTTGTCATCCTTATCTTTATCTGATGAAGCTGATGAGTGAGATTTTTTTGTCATTTT
Source organism: Euryodendron excelsum (assembly GCA_033060915.1). NCBI lineage: Eukaryota > Viridiplantae > Streptophyta > Magnoliopsida > Ericales > Pentaphylacaceae > Euryodendron > Euryodendron excelsum. Next base: position 3,065,673 of record CM065383.1, on the reverse strand, counting down.
CTTTGCCATAATGTCAAGCATGGCATCAAAAAGATCTTCAGTAGTTGGAATAGGATTCGAATTCTCTTCATATGGATCTTGGGATTCGCCTGCTAGACAAGTGTGACGGGATGATTGGGATTGCATCTCTTCATCTGAATCTGAATCAGATTTGAATGTGGCCAAGAATTCACCTTTTAATTGTCGGAGACATTCATACATTAATTCTTTATCCTTCATAAGAGGATTTTGCATTTTTAATGCATTTTTCATAATATCCAATTTGGATGTAGAAGGATGAGATTGAGATCTTTGGAATCCAAATTCCTGCTGATAATCCTTTACAACAACAGCTATTTCTGCTACAATTTTGTCAAGTTCTTTATTCAATTTATTCCACCATCCAACGTGGAATTGTCGATAGAGACATAACAGATTATTCAAGTCTTTTTTGACAATAGGAGTCCAGGCCCAAATCCAGGGTAATCCAAATTCACAGAAAAACTGGAGAAGATTGGATCCATCCATATAATGGACTGGGTCCATTTTACTAATTTGGGGCGAATAAGCAGCCCAAAGTCCCAATTGTTCTTGAACAACATCAGGTAAAATAGTATGAAGAGGCCCAAATTTTTTCCACCAAATATAAAACCATTGGGGCCAACCTTTTTTTTATAAATTTGTGGATTGATCTTAATCCACTAAGTGTGTTTTCTTTTTAGATTTTCATAGAAAAAATCCAAGTGAAGGCTTGAACATAATCCCAATAGTTACAAGTATGGGGATGATCATGGAGAATGAATTGTTTTTCATTATGAGGAAGTAATTCCCATTCATGTGGAAAAATAATTTTTTTGATATAACATTTTAAAAAATTGATAGCGCCAGTTTTACTGGTCATATTAGAATAAAAATTTGTAAAATCACAAGAGTCTGTAATTTCCAAAATCTTTTGCATAGTCATCCGAAATTTTTGGCTTTCAAAAGGATAGGTAAATGTGTGAAAATATTTTTCCATGAGATACCATGGATCATTTTCCCATTGTCTATCAATAGGTTCTAAATACAGAATATGATCTATATATGGAAGCTGAATAGGAGTCAGAGAATGTGGTGGGGATTCCACCATCTGAGCATATGATGCTTTAAGGTTAGAGATACCCTGTTGAGAGCCACTAGCTTGGCCTTCTTGTGCAATAAGTTGTTGCAACTTGGCATAGATAGGATCATTCATAGATATAACTGTGACTTTGTCTTTATCTGGTTTCATTCCAGATGATGAGGCCTGGTTAGAACCACGACCCTTTGAGGGGGTATTTCCCCTGCCACAACCTCGATTGGGGTTATATCCCCTCCCTTTTCCGCGATCATAAGGATTCATTCCTTTACAAATTCACGAGTGAGGAAATCAAGAAGAGAATTACCCTTTCCTTTGATATATATAATGTCAAAGTCAAACATAGATAGCTGTGCTTGCCATCTAGCAATTATATGCTTAGATGCATCATGTTTAACATCATTGCTGAAAATATATTTTGCAGCTTGACAATCTGTTTTTAATAGAAATTTTTTATCTACTAAATTATCTTGAAATTTAGATAAACATTTAATAATAGAAAGAAGTTCTTTCTTTACAGCAGCATATTTAGATTGAGCAGGATTCCATTTGCCTGAAGCATATCTTATCAAGATTTGCTTTTTGGTATCAGGTATTACCTGAGTAAGAATGCCAACATAACCAATATTACTAGCATCAGTTTGCACGATTTTAAACTATACAGGGTTAGCAAGAGTTAAACATGGAAGATTTTTAACCTTAGATTTAATTGTTTGAACTACTAAAGTATGATCTGGCGTCTATGGATAAGGAGTTTTCTTTAATCTATCATATAAGATAGCAGAGTCTTTTGCAAGATTTTTGTAATAAGGATTAATATAATTAAGACTCTCTAAAAATCTTTGTAATTGAGTTTTATCTAATATTTTATCAGAAAATTTAGAAGCAAACTCAATACTTCGTGTAATAGGAACAATTTGTCCTTGATGGATATTATAACCTAGAAACTGAACAGTAGTTTGAAAAAGTTTCATTTTAGGAGCAGATATAACTAATCTGTTATGTAATATAATTTTGCGAAAAATATCTAGATGTTTAAAATGTTGATCTAGATTCTGAGATAATACCAAAATATCATCAATATATACCAGAATAAAATCAGTATAAGGAATGAAAATATCAATCATAATATTCTGAAATTTAGAAGGAGTATTTTTCAAACCAAAAGGCATAACATTCCATTCATAATGCCCTATGGGTACAGTAAAAGCAGTTTTATATCTATCAGGTTCGGCAACTTGAATTTGCCAATATCCAGATTTTAAATCAAATTTAGAAAATATTAAAAACTTATGAAAGTGATCAAGCAAATCCTTTTTATTAGGTATTGGATAACTAATCCATTTTAACACTTTATTGAGAGGTTTATAATTAATAACTAGTCGAGGAACTCCCCTCTCAATTTCAGCATTTTTATTGACATAAAATCCAGTGCAGCTCCAAGGAGAATATGATTTCCTAATGAGTTTTTTCTCAAGCAAAGAAGCAATTTCATTTTTGCACAAATCAAGATATTCTTGATTCATTTGACAAGGTCGAGCCCTTGTTGGGATGTGTCTATCAGAAAAATCATTTTCATATGGAAGAGAGAAAATATGTCTTTTTCTATCCCAAAAAGCATTGGGATGATCATTACAAATTTCACTAAGAAATTTTTGTTCAATTAATTTGTTCTTATCTTGAATCTTAGATTTAACTAATGATTCAACAATATTCCAAATAAAAATTTCTTGTTTAAGGAAATTGATTTGATTCTCTTTAGCTAACAAGATATTTTTTATTTCATTTAAATATCTATTTTGAGAATCAGTTATAAACTGAAAAACTAGTTGTTGATTATTCATCTTGGTATAAATACCTGTTGAGTCAATTTTTTCAATAGGCATAATACTATTCAAAAAAGGTGTACCTAGTATAACATGGTGTTGTAAATTTTTGACAAGTAGAAAAGTAGATGGGATGCAATCCTTAATAAGGAATTGTTTCAACCATATTATCAAACCTTTTGTGAGTGGTATTTTTCTAGTTTCAGCTCTACTGAAATAAAAAATTATAAAAAACAATATTTTGCACATTTGAGTCATACTAAAAAATTAGAACCTTTTGTACCATGGTTTCTTCAATATTATGTGGACAGTTACTCCATACATATGCTTGAAGAAAAAACACGGATGATAGATTCTGGATCTGTTATTCATTCTCTTTTCCCTCCTACAGAACCTTTAAAGGTGACTAGTTCTTCTACTTCACAGGTTCTAGAAGCTAATGTTTATGTTAAACCATCTTTGGTTGAAATAGTGTCTATCACTATGAAAGATTTAAATCAAGCTTTTAAACAAAGAAATTATACTAATTTATATTTACAAATAATAGGTAAACAATTATTACATCTAGATCAATTACATACAAAAATTTCTCAAATGAAACTTCAAGAAGATAAACCTTCTAAGGAAGCTAAAGCGACTTTACAACCTCCTTTAGATATTAAAGGATTTAAACTAGAATTCACAGATGAATTTGTTTCTGTCTTAGAAAAGAAACTAAATTCTTTTCAAATTTTTATTCTTTCTGTTAAATCAGAATGTATTTCTGAAGATTAAGACATTTCTGATCAAGGTGAAATTAATAAAATTGTAGCTGAACCTAGAAGTTTAGAACATTTTTATTATAAACGACCTACCCCACAAGATGTATTATTTGAAGAAAATGATAATTTTATTCAAAATAATTATCAAGAAAATTCCATTTATGAATGGAATCTTGATGGTCTGGCTGACAAACAGATATTTGACATGTGTCATAGTATCTGTATGTACAGTACTATTTATAAACAACGTGGTAATACTGACAGAGCTATAGCTAAAATGATAATTAGTGGATTCACTGGCACCATCAAGGGATGGTTGGACAATCATCTAACCTCAACTGCTAAATCTGAAATTTTAGATGCAGTTAAACAGGAACCTACTCATACTCCAAATGATCCTAATCATGTTACTATTAATGAACAATCAATTTATACACTGATTTTAGCCATCTGTGAGCATTTTACTGGCAGATATTCTAGTAATAATGAAAATATTAGGACACTTCTTCAAAATCTTAAATGTCTTACTCTTACCCATTTTAGATGGTACAAAGATGTATTCTTTAGTCGTGTTATGCAACTTCCAGATGCTAATAGTGACCATTGAAAGTCTAAATTTATAGGTGGTCTTCCCTTTCTCTTTGCTGAGCGAGTTCATGAAGCTCTTCAGGACAGAAATGATGGAATTTCTATTCCTTATTCCAACCATTTTTTTGGTAGTCTTATAGATACCTGTATACAAGAAGGATTAGCTTTATGTAATGACATTAAGCTTAAAAGCCATCTTAAAAAGCAAAGGCTTACTGAAAAATATCAACTTAGAGATTTTTGTGATAATTTGGGTATGGATATGCCAAAACCTCCTTCAGATCGTTCTACAAGATCTAAAGGTAAAAAGAAATCTAAATCCAAAACTCCTTATAGGAAAAAGAAATATACTCAGGAAGTCTTTACAAGTCAACCCTCTAAGAAGTATGTTAAAAAATCGTCTCATAAGAAGAAACCCTCCACATCCAAAAAAGAAATTAAATGTTAGAAATGTGACAAATTTGGTCACTGTGCCAATAAATGTCTAACAAAAAAGAAGTTAAATAAACTTCAAATTGATGAACTGTTAAAAGATACTTTAGTTAAAGTATTTCTGAATAGTGAAAGTGAACCGGGTGATGATTCTACATCCGAATCGTCTGAGTCACCTGAGTTAGATCAAGTTCAACAAGATGATATTTCGTCTTCTAGTGAAACTAACCCAAATCAGGAAGGTTCTTGTTCAGGTAATTGTAATTATTATAAAGCCATAGTTGATATGCATAGTTTAAGAATTAATATGCTTACTCAGGATTAGGAAATGATCATAAAAATTTTAGATCAAATTTCTGATACCACTATGAAAGCTCAGATGATTGAAAATTATCTAAAGCAGGTTAAGAAACAAGATGATATTCCAACAATTTCTAATGCTTATAGCATGACTGAAGTTATGAAACGACTTCAGCACCAACAAGACAAACCTGTTACTTTACAGGATTTGAAAACTGAAATTAATCAGTTAAAAATAGAGATTAAATCTCTTAAAAATGATAATTTAAGTTTAACCTCTAGGGTTAATAATTTAGAATTAGGCAGACAGCTGGCTAGTTCTTCCAAATCATCTCAGTCTTCTCTTCCCCAATATTTGGCTATTTTAGAACAAGTAACTTCTCAAAAATGGTATATTAAGATCACCTTATTTGTTCATAATGAACTATTAATTGAAAATCTTACTGCTTTGGTCGACAGTGGTGCCAATATAAACTGTGTTCAAGAAGGATTAATTTCAACCCAATATTTTGAAAAGACAAAGCATTCTTTGACTTCGGCTAGTGGTAATAAGCTAAAACTACAGTATAAAATTATTGATACCCATATTTGTAATTAAGATGTCTGCATCCCATCTACTTTTCTACTTGTCAAAAATTTACAACACCATGTTATACTAGGTACACCTTTTTTGCAAAGTATTATGCCTATTAAAAAAATTGACTCAACAGGTATTTATACTGTAAGCACCCTATTTTTCCCCGCTCGACCATCTCCGGCTTGACCGAATACGGTTTCCAACATCACAACACATGCAAGCTCAAGACGAGCCTTTCAATCTCTAATCCAACTAGCTGATCGCTTCTCGGGCCCACAAGGATCCGCTGGAGCCTTAAGCACCATTATTCCAGCAGTTTTTCGGACCGGGCGGTCCCAAAAACCAGCGCCATCTAGGTAGCTTCCCGAAGTCGGGCGATCTCGGGGACCAACACCTCATCAAAGATTCCAGATGGTTCACTTCTGGCGCCTGCTAGCCCGCCAATGTAGAATGTCCGTCATTCGGTAGTTCTCCGAGAGCAGGCGTTCTCGGAGACCAACACCACCCTTCCAGGTAGCTTTCTGAGACTAGGCGTTCTCAGGAACTAACACCACCCTACAGGTAGCTCTCTAAGACTAGGCGCTTTTAGAGACCAACACCGCACAGGAAATTTTCCGCGATCGGGCGGTCTCGGGAACTAACACCTAGGTTAACATCGGCGCCTACTAGCCCGACTCGGTGAAAAATGACTAAATCTGCCCCTTGAGCCTCCAGGCATGTTTTGAGAAAGTTCGAAATCCCTCAAAACGAAAAGTCCATCCTTCCATAATGTTGTCAAACCATCGAGCACCCCCCGCACGCCATTTGCTCCAAATCCGGTCCCATTCCGGCTCACTCTGGCCAAAATGACCATTTTGCCCCTAAACGACTCAGCACGACACAAACCCCGCTAAACGGCAACAGACTCCCTCAAAACTATCCCTGAACAGTCCTGCATGCCTAACACAATACACCGGACCATTCCTGACCATTTCCAGCCAACTCTGGTCAAAATGACCGTTTCGCCCCTCGAAACCCAAATATGCCTTGAAACAACACCGGCCTTGGGATTTCGAGCGGAGGTTTCACCACACGCCTTTGTTTAACCCAAGGAACACCCTACGACACTAAACTCACACGACTCGATAAAAGTTTCCTGGAGCGTCTCACAGACGCTTCGCTTAAATTGTTTTTTCTCCCGATTCCCTAATTATATTGCACCGTCAACCGACTTGAGAAATGCGTAAATCAGAAAATTCTCAAAAGCTCGTCCATAGATCTTTCCACCGATACAGTTCGATCGAATGAATCACTTCCCGAAGCCCTCCATCGTACGGTACAAAAAATATAACTTTCAGCAACCCCTGGAGCGCCTCGCAGACGCTCCGCCAAGGTTGACTTTTTCTCCAATTTCCTAATCAAAACGCACCGTCAAACGACTTAAGAAATGCGTAAATTTAGAAATTCTAGAAAGTATTTCCAGAGTACTTTCCATCAGAACGGTCCGATCGAATAGATCGCTTCGCGAAGGCCTCGATCACATCAAACGAATACAATCACTTTCAAACACACACGGAGCGTATCATAGACGCTCCACAAAAGTGTTCTTTTTGGCACGCTTCCCAAGACGATATCCCACGTTTCTGAACATAATTCAAACTCTTCGAAAACATGAAAGTTCATCGGATGCACTAGGAGAACATCCCAAGTGCGACCGATTCCTCTAGAACCTTCTCGGTTGGCCTAATTATCGAGGCAAAGTTTGGGCAATTCTTCCTGGTGATGGAGCGTATGCTACATGCGCTCAAATTTTGTTCAAATCGACCAACTTTTGATCAACGGTCGAGATTTAACCAGTACATAGGGTGTCGCGTGTTATTTTGGCAATGGAACAGTACCTGCGCATGTCCTACGTGCGCACGGCCAAAGTTTGGCCATGCGCATGTAGCACATGCGCATGGTCTATTCCAGATTGCCTATAAATAGAGGCTTCCCCCCTTGCATATTCTAGGTCAGAAATTGATACGAAACTCTGCTGAAATCACTCCAGAAACTCGAATCTCTACATATATTCCTCCCCTCCAACACTTAGGTTAGATTCTACCTCTCCTAAGCTTATACACTCCATACAGAAAGCCTCATACACACTTATACACTCCACTCAAGCTTCTCAAGCCTTCTTGAAGTCACTCAAGCTCCAATCAAGACATCCATTGAAGATTACAAGAGTGTTGAAGGCAAAAGGTGGTATCCCTTTTATATTTGTGCTCTCTCCCACTCTTCTCTTCTCCCTCCTAGCCTACTTAGGTTATTCTCTATTTTAATCCCCATCTTCAACCCCCCTTTCTTGCATGCTTGAGCCAAGAGGGCTCCTAGATCATGCCTAGAGGAAAGCAAGTGAGAGCCACCGTGTAGAGGGACCTCTCACTAGCCTACTTTAAGGTGGTATGGCCTAAGAGCCCCTTGTTTGTATGGTGAAGCCTAAAAACCTTGTATGTGAATCATGACCCCTTGCATATTATTATTTTGATCATGTCTTGCATACTTGGCTTCATTTTATGTTTATTGCCATATCCCACAATGCTTGCATTGTTCTTAATTTCATGACATTTTCAAATTTTACATGTCCTTTAAAAATCGTTCCAAGAGTTGGCCCCTTGAAGTTTAGGATGAGACTTTAGAAATCATGCCTTAGAAAATCCCTCACAATGCCCTAATTCATATTTTTGCACCATCGTATTTCAACTTGCATAAAAGTTGCTTTCAAACTCTCTAATTTTCAAGGTTTCTATTCTCTCAAAGTTAGTGGTTAAAATGGCCCCATGGAACCCTCTCTAGAGTGGTCTCCCTTTATATTGGCCATAGGACCCCTAAATTGTTAGAATGGTCCCCTTTTCTCCTTATGATTGCCTAAGAATGATGTTCAAATCCTTTGATTTTTATGATTTCCATTCTCTCAAGTTTAGGGGTTAGAATGGCCCCATGAAACCCTCTCATGAGTAGTCTCCCTTTTTATTAGCCATATGAACCCTTTCTTGATGGAATGTTTCCTTTGAAAAATGGTTTTCAAAATCCTTCTCCAAAGATGATTTTAAAAATGCATTCTCTCTATCTTTGCATCAAAAATGATTTTCCAAAAATTGTCCTCATCATGTTGAATTTTAATCCCTCCACTCTTGTCAAGATAAAGGTTATAATGGCCATGAGGAAACCTTCCTTGAAATGGTCCCCAAGCACCACCCATACAAACCATACTCTTGACTAGAGTCAAAATTTTCATGGAAATGATCTTCAAAGAGATAGCATACTAAAGTCCATTGCATAACATGTTTTGTTTTCCAAAACTCTTTCCAAAAATGCACCAAACCACACTTCAAAATCATCTTTCAATCCAATCCTAGGTTATTTAACCCTAGTTACCAAACCCTAGGTTAACTTGACCCTAGTTAACCAACCCTAGGTTAACTTGACCCTAGTTCACTCACCCTAGGTTAACTTAACCCTAGTTGTCCAACCCTAGATTAACTTGACCCTCGTTCACTCACCTTAGGTTAACCTAACCCGAGTTAGTTAACTATAGGTCATCTTAACCCTAGGTTGACCTAACCCAAGTTAGTTGACCTTAGGTCACCCCTAACCCTAGGCTAACCCTAGGCTAACTCTACCTAGGTTAGTACACTTCAAGGTTCCAACTCTTGAACTCCTTTTTTTTAATAACCATTCAAACTTTCAAATTATCCTCATAACCTATCTTTCCAAAACTTCCCACTCTCTTGATTTCAAAAAAATAAACAACTCCATGAACTCTTCAAATGTCCTCACACTCCGTCTTCAAGACATTTCCAAAAATGTTTTCAAAGAGTCACAAACCTAAGGTATCCCTAGCCCTCTCATGGTTTGGGATTCTAAGGATAAGTGATAAATCAAGAACAACCTCTTAGGTTGTCCATGTTAGGATTCCAAATACTCCATTTTCAAAGACCACTTTCAAAAATTAATCCATCCAAACATTCTAAAGTCATGCCTCCAAGGTCTTCAAAACAAGACACCAAAAACACTATCAAGTTCTCTTGAGTCATGCCAAATCATTTTTCCAAAACTCCCTTAGAGTCAATCCAAAAGTATTTTCAAAACACTTCACTTCCAATTTCAAGTCAAAACTTCCAAGACTACAAAGTGTCTTCAACTTTTTCAAAGACCCCAAAGTGTCTTTAAACCTTCCAAAGACCCTAATGCGACTATTTTCCGTCGGGCTCTTGCCCGAACTACGAATGACCTGATTCTCACCAAATGAGATACGTAGGCAACCTAAAATGGTGCGGTCATAACTTTTATTTCAACCCCAATCCTTTTTTTAAAAATTCCAATCAATTCAAAGTTTCAATTCCAAACTCTTTCAAAACCTCCATTATTTTCAAACTTCTCCCAAAACTTGCATCATGCATCAGTCATCCAAAAAGTGATGACTAAACCCCGTTTTCAAAGTTCTAAAGTGGATATTAAGTGGACAATGGTAACCAATTATTCTTGTGAGTGAACCAAGGGTGGTTAGACATGTAGGTACCGAAAGGGCGGGGTAGGGTGATGATCTTAGGATATCTTCCCTACACGTAACCAAACCCCGAACCTTAGATTTCTATTTTCGAAAGACCAAAAATGGAGTTATTTTCAAAAAGGGCTTAAACATTTCAAAAGATTGGCAAACAACCTATTTTCTTAAAAACCCTCTCTTGAGGGAGTTTTCAAAAACCTTTTTCAAAAACTCTAAGTTTAATCTTCGGATTAACGCTTAGTTTTAGGTGCCCTAACTCACCTTAATCAAGTTAGGTGGCGACTCCTATTTTTCTAAAAAGCCCTTAGTCAAATCAATTTTCAAACTTAGTCGTACTTGTCCTTCTAGGAGGACGAGTTCTAATGATAGAGTTTCGTGCTTTAAGATCTCCGAGCCGAAAGGACCTTAGACATCCCAAAAAATCGGGGCGCGACATATACCAAGCTGAATAATCAACAACTAGTTTTTCAGTTTATAACTGACCCTCAAACTAGATATTTAAATGAAGTCAAAAATATCTTGTTAGCTAAAGAGAATCAAATCAATTTCCTTAAACAAGAAATTTCTATTTGGAATATTGCCGAATCATTAGTTAAATCTAAGATTTAGGATAAGATCAAATTAATTGAACAAAAATTTCTTAGTGAAATTTGTAATGATCATCCCAATGCTTTTTGAGATAGAAAAAGACATATTGTCTCTCTTCCATATGAAATGATTTTTCTGATAAACACATCCCGACAAGGGCTCGACCTTGTCAAATGAATCAAGAATATCTTGATTTGTGCAAAAACGAAATTGCTTCTTTGCTTAAGAAAAAACTCATTAGGAAATTATATTCTCCTTGGAGCTGCACCGGATTTTATGTCAATAAAAATGCTGAAATTGAGAGGGGAGTTCCTCGACTAGTTATTAATTATAAACCTCTCAATATAAGTGTTAAAATGGATTAGGCGTCCAATACCTAATAAAAAGGATTTGCTTGATCGCCTTCATAAGACTTTAATATTTTTTAAATTTGATTTAAAATCTGGATATTGGTAAATTCAAGTTGCTGAATCTAATAGATATAAAACTGCTTTTACTGTACCCATAGGGCATTATGAATGGAATGTTATGCCTTTTGGTTTAAAAAATGCTCCTTCTGAATTTCAGAATATTATGAATAATATTTTTATTCCTTATACTGATTTTATTTTGGTATATATTGATGATATTTTGGTATTCGCTCAGAATCTAGATCAATATTTTAAACATCTAGATATTTTTCGCAAAATTATATTACATAACGGATTAGTTATATCTGCTCCTAAAATGAAACTTTTTCAAACTACTGTTCAGTTATTGGGTTATAATATCCATCAAGGACAAATTATTCCTATTAAACGAAGTATTGAATTTGTTTCTAAATTTTTTGTTGAAATATTAGATAAAACTCAATTACAAAGATTTTTAGGGAGTCTTAATTATATTAATCCTTATTACAAAAATCTTGCAAAAGACTCTGCTATCTTATATGATAGATTAAAGAAAAATCCTTCTCTATGGACGCCAGATCATACTTTAGCAGTTCAAACAATTAAATCTAAGATTAAAAATCTTCCATGTTTAACTCTTGCTAACCTTGCATGGTTTAAAATCGTGCAAACTGATGCTAGTAATATTGGTTATGTTGGCATTCTTACTCAGGTAATACCTGATACCAAAAAGCAAATCTTGATAAGATATGTTTCAGGCAAATGGAATCCTGCTCAATCTAAATATGCCGCTATAAAGAAAGAACTTCTTTCTATTGTTAAATGTATATCTAAATTTTAAGATGATTTATTAAATAAAAAATTTCTGTTAAAAACAGATTGTCAAGCTGCAAAATATATTTTCAGCAATGATGTTAAACATGATGCATCTAAGTATATAATTGCTAGATGGCAAACACAGCTATCTATGTTTGACTTTGACATTATATATATCAAAAGAAAGGATAATTTTCTTCCTGATTTCCTCACTCGTGAATTTTTACAAGAATGAATCCATATGTTCGCGGAAAAGGGAGGGGATATAACCTCAACCGAGGTCGTGGCAGGGGAATACCCCCTCAAAGGGTCGTGGTTTTAACCAAACTTCATCATCTAGAATGAAACCAGATAAAGACAAAGTCACAGTTATATCTGTGAATGATCCTATCTATGCCAAGTTGTAACAACTTATTGCACAAGAAGGCCAAGCTAGTGGCTCTCAACAAGGTATCTCTAACCTTGAAGCATTATATGCTCAGATGGTGGAATCCCCACCATATTCTCTGACTCCTATTCAGCTTTCATATACAGATCATATTCTGTATTTAGAACCTATTGATAGACAATGGGAAAATGATCCATGGTATCTCATGGAGAACTATTTTCACACATTTACCTATCCTTTTGGAAGCCAAAAATTTCGGATGGCTATGCAAAAGATTTTGAAAATTACAAACTCCTGTGATTTTATAAATTTTTATTATAATATGACCAGTAAAACAGGCCCTATCAATTTTTCAAAATGTTATATCAAAAAAATTATTTTTCCACATGAATGGGGATTACTTCCTCATAATGAAAAACAATTCATTCTCCATGATCATCCCCATACTTATAACTATTGGGATTATGTTCAAGCCTTCACTTAGATTTTTTTCTATGAAAATCCAAAAACAAAACACACTTGGTGGATTAAGATTAATCCTATAAAAAAGGCTGGCCCCAATAGTTTTATATTTGGTGAAAAAAATTTGGGCCTCTTCATACTATTTTACCTGATGTTGTTCAAGAACAATTAGGACTTTGGGCTGCTTATTCGCCCCAAATTAATAAAATGGACCCAGCCCATTATATGGATGGATCCAATCTTCTCCATTTTTTCAGTGAATTTGGATTACCCTGGATTTGGGCCTGGACTCCTATTGTCAAAAAAGACTCAGATAATCTGTTATGTCGCTACCAACAATTCCACGTTGGATGGTGGAATAAATTGGATAAAGAACTTGACAAAACTGTAGCAGAAATAGCTGATGTTGGAAAGGATTATCAACAGGAATTTGAATTCCAAAGATCTCAATCTCATCCTTCTACATCCAAATTGGATATTATGAAAAATGCATTAAAAATGCAAAATCCTCTTATGAAAAATAAAAAATTAATGTATGAATGTCTCCGACAATTAAAAGGTGAATTCTTGGCCACATTCAAATCTAATTCAGATTTAGATGAAGAGATGCAATCGCAATCATCTCATCACACTTGTCTAGCAGGCGAATTCCAAGATCCATATGAAGAGGATTCGAATCCTATTCCAACTACTGAACATCTTTTTGATGCCATGCTTGACATTATGGCAAAGAAAAGGACAAGAAAACCTCGCTCATCAGCTTCATCAGATAAAGATAAGGACGACACAAAGTAGCCGTTCCATGTGAAGTAATATCTTCACTTTTAAATCTGTCACACTACATGACAAAAAGGCATATTACCTTTGACGCAAATGGCCGACCGACGCCAACGTATCTGGACCCCATTCCATTATGTGTCATTGCTTTCTAAAAGCATCTGTTAACTTTTTGTAAAGTTGTTTGTTTTGCCTTTCCGGACTTGTAATGAAAATTTTGGATTCAAACATAGATAGCTATCTATGTTTGACTTTGCATTGCTCTTTTGTGTATAAAAGGGACCCTTCACCCTTGTTGAAAGCATTCGCTCTCTATTCTCTCTCTTGTTAATATATTTCTCATTTTAAAATTTTGCTTTTCCTTTACTCTCTTTGGTAGGTTTCTCTTTGTCTTTCCTTGACAGTTCTTATTGTTACTGTGTATTTATTGTTTGCTTTTCCTTTACTGTATTGTTACTATGTATTTACTGTATTGTTACAGTGATCGGAACATGTACCTTTGAGCAATGCAGATTGGTTTTATTAATTTCTGGACTTGAGTGGAGGATGTACGAGTTCAACAGAAAAAGTTACTTCTCACAGCTGAGGGAAGTTGGAAATGGATAAATCATTTTAATATGGAGGGGGAACTAGTTATCCTCATGCTTGTTTTGGTTACCTCATGAAAACTGTCTGAGGTGTCAAAGATATTTGCTGGATAGTCTTCTCCTTACAGCTAGCCCTGCTTCGTAAGGTCCACCTCAGAAAGTTATGGGAATTATCTCTGGTAATTTTATGTACATCTCCATTTTATTTCCATTACTTTCAACTGAACTCTGTAGGCCTACAATATGGTTTTTTTTTTTGTTTTTTTTTTAAAACAGGCCTACAATATGTTCAAAACACAATCTTCTGTAGAATTTTTTTTTAATTCTTGATTTTCCCATATTCTTTGTGAAAAAGACTTAATTCCCCGCTTCCATCTATCATGTGTTCCCCTTCCCCACTTCATGAACTGGTGCCTGCATTCTTAAATCTTAGTTTATTCACAAAACACACGCATACACAAGTCTCCAAGCACACAGACATGCACATGAATTGCAAAAGGTTTGCAAAGTCTTTTTTTTCGAAATAAGGATAAACTGAGTTTGCATGCAACCCATTTAATTAAATCATCTTTTCATGTATTTCTTTTTCCCTCAAAATAAGGAGGATGTTTACATTCCAACATTCAAATTGAGATTTTTTTCCCCCTTTTTTTTTTTTAATTTGAGACTTGGGAGTTGGGAGATGTAAGGAATATTAGAATTCACTTGAGGCAAAAGCTGGAAATTTTGTGAACGACTTAAGTGTAAATAGCCTAGGAGCTGACTGACCCTTTTTCCTTGGCTGATTGAGTGCAATTAGTAAGCCAGTAGACAGCTACACGAAATGTTCAGTGTGGAGGAGGAGTAAAATTCCTAATTCCATGGTTTTATACTACCAGGGAGCCCGTGCTATACATAGGAGTTTGTCATAAACTTATATGGGTCCATTGATGGTGTTAGCTTGTTGGATTATTTCAGTGCGTTGTAATCATGTTCCGTTGTTTTGATCTAAACTTACAAACATTTATTTTAGGCAAATAAAGTTAGTCTTTAATGGAGTCCACTAATACACAGGATGTGGACTATCTGATTACTAAGAAAGGGAAAGAGATATAATGCATTACGTTACAAGACTCTATTTTATCTTTAGGGCTTCTTTTTCTCTCTCTGTCTCTATTCTTCTCATTGTTCTAACATAGACTTTGCTAATTGACGGGTCAATTGATGGTGTTAGCTTGTTAGATTTTTCCAGTACGTTGTAGTCATGTTCCGTTATCTTCACTTAAACTTACATACATTTATTTTAGGCAAATAAAGTTAGTCTTTAATGGAGTCCACTAATACACAGGATGTGTGGCCTATATAGATGATTACTAAGAAAGAGAAAGAAATATAATGCATTATGTTACAAGATTCTATTTTATCTCTAGGGCTTCTTTTTCTCTCTTTGTCTCTATTCTTCTTAATGTTCTAACATAGACTTTGCCAATCGATGGATCCATTGATGCTGTTAGCTTGTTGAATTTTTTCAATACGTTGTTGTTATGTTCCATTGTTTTCACCTAAACTTACATACATTTATTTTAGGCAAATAAAGTTAGTCTTTAATGGAGTCCACTAACACACAGGATGTGGGATATATAGATCATTACTAAGAAAGGGAAAGAGAGATAATGCATTACGTCACAAGATTCTATTTTATCTTTAGGGCTTCTTTTTCTCTCTGTCTCTATTCTTCTCAACGTTCTAACATAAACTTGTCAATTGATAGGTCCATTGATGGTGTTAGTTTGTTGAATTTCTCAAAACGTTGTAGTCATGTTCAGTTGTTTTCACTTAAACTTACATACATTTATTTTAGGCAAATAAAGTTAGTCATTAATGGAGTCCACTAATACACAGGATGTGGCCTATATAGATGATTACTAAGAAAGAGAAAGAGATATAATGCATTACGTCACAAGATTCTATTTTATCTCTAGGGCTTCTTTTTCTCTCTGTGTCTTTATTCTTCTTAATGTTCTAACATAGATTTTGTCAATTGATGGGTCTATTGATGGTGTTAGCTTGTTGGATTTTTCAATACGTTGTAGTCATATTCAGCTGTTTTCACCTAAACTTACATTCATTTAGTTTAGGCAAATAAAGTTAGTCTTTAATGGAGTCCACTAATACACAGGATGTGGACTATATAGATGATTACTAATAAAAGCAAAGAGATATAATACATTACGTTATAAGATTCTATTTTATCTCTGGTCTTCTTTTTCTCTCTCTGTCTCTATCCTTCTCAATGTTCTAACATAGACTTTGCTAATTGATGGGTCCATTGATGGTGTTAGCTTATTAGATTTTTCCAGTACGTTGTAGTCATGTTCCGTTGTCTTCACCTAAACTTACATACATTTATTTTAGGCAAATAAAGTTAGTCTTTAATGGAGTCCATTAATACACAGGATGTGGACTATATAAATGATTACTAAGAATAGGAAAGAGATATAATGCATTACGTTACAAGATTCTATTTTATCTCTGGGACTTCTTTTTCTCTCTCTGTCTCTATTCTTCTCATTGTTTTAACATAGACTATGCTAATTGATGGGTCAATTGACGGTGTTAGCTTGTTAGATTTTTTCAGTGCGTTGTAGTCATGTTTCGTTGTCTTCACCTAAACTTACATACATTTATTTTAGGCAAATAAAGTTAATCTTTAATGGAGTCCACTAATACACAGGATGTGGGCTATATTCTGATTTTTTTTTTGAAAAAGATATAATGCATTACGTTACAAGATTCTATTTTATCTCTAGGGCTTCTTTTTCTCTCTTTGTCTCTATTCTTCTCAATGTTCTAACATAGACTTGCCAATCGATGGATCCATTGATGCTGTTAGCTTATTGAATTTTTTCAGTACGTTGTAGTTATGTTTCGTTGTTTTCACCTAAACTTATATACATTTATTTTAGGCAAATAAAGTTAGTCTTTAATGGAGTCCACTAATACACAGGATGTGGACTATATAGATGATTACTACGAATAGGAAAGAGATATAATGCATTACGTTACAAGATTTTATTTTATCTCTGGGGCTTCTTTTTCTCTCTCTGTCTCTATTCTTCTCATTGTTTTAACATAGACTATGCTTTTTTTGATGGGTCAATTAACGGTGTTAGCTTGTTAGATTTTTTCAGTGTGTTGTAGTCATGTTCCGTTGTCTTCACCTAAACTTACATACATTTATTTTAGGCAAATAAAGTTAATCTTTAATGGAGTCCACTAATATATAGGATGTGGGCTATATAGATGATTACTAAGAAAGTGAAAAAGATATAATGCATTACGTTACAAGATTCTATTTTATCTCTGGGGCTTCTTTTTCTCTCTCTGTCTCTATTCTTCTCATTGTTTTAACATAGACTATGCTAATTGATGGGTCAATTGAAGGTGTTAGCTTGTTAGATTTTTTCAGTGCGTTGTAGTCATGTTCCGTTGTCTTCACCTAAACTTACATACATTTATTTTAGGCAAATAAAGTTAATCTTTAATGGAGTCCACTAATACACAGGATGTGGGCTATATAGATGATTACTAAGAAAGTGAAAAAGATATAATGCATTACGTTACAAGATTCTATTTTATCTCTAGGGCTTCTTTTTCTCTCTTTGTCTATATTCTTCTCAATGTTCTAACATAGACTTTGCCAATCGATGGATCCATTGATGCTGTTAGCTTATTGAATTTTTTCAGTACATTGTAGTTATGTTTCGTTGTTTTCACCTAAACTTACATACATTTATTTTAGGCAAATAAAGTTAGCCTTTAATGGAGTCCACTAATACACAGGATGTGGGCTATATAGATGATTACTAAGAAAGAGAAAGAGATATAATGCATTACGTTACAAGATTCTATTTTATCTCTAGGGCTTGTTTTTCTCTCTTTGTCTCTATTCTTCTCAATGTTCTAACATAGACTTTGCCAATCGATGGATCCATTGATGCTGGTAGCTTATTGAATTTTTTCAGTACGTTGTAGTTATGTTTCGTTGTTTTCACCTAAACTTACATACATTTATTTTAGGCAAATAAAGTTAGTCTTTAATGGAGTCCACTAATACACAGGATGTGGACTATATAGATGATTACTAAGAAAGAGAAAGATTTATAATGTATTACGTTACAAGATTCTATTTTATCTCTAGGGCTTCTTTTTCTCTCTCTGTCTCTATTCTTCTCAATGTTCTAACATAGACTTTGTCAATTGATTGGTCCATTGATGGTGTTAGCTTGTTGGATTTTTCAATACGTTGTAGTCATGTTCCGTTATTTTCACCTAAACTTACATACATTTGTTTTAGGCAAATAAAGTTAGTCTTTAATGGAGTCCACTAATACACAGGATGTGGACTATATAGATGATTACTAAGAATAGGAAAGAGATATAATGCATTACGTTACAAGATTCTATTTTATCTCTGGGGCTTCTTTTTCTCTCTCTGTCTCTATTCTTCTCATTGTTTTAACATAGATTATGCTAATTGATGGGTCAATTGACGGTGTTAGCTTGTTAGATTTTTTCAGTACGTTGTAGTCATGTTCCGTTATCTTCACCTAAACTTACATACATTTATTTTAGGCGAATAAAGTTAATCTTTAATGGAGTCCACTAATACACAGGATGTGGGCTATATAGATGATTACTAAGAAAGTGAAAAAGATATAATGCATTACGTTACAAAATTCTATTTTATCTCTAGGGCTTCTTTTTCTCTCTTTGTCTATATTCTTCTCAATGTTCTAACATAAACTTTGCCAATTGATGGATCTATTGATGCTGTTAGTTTGTTGAATTTTTTCAGTACGTTGTAGTTATGTTCCGTTGTTTTCACTTAAACTTACATACATTTATTTTAGGCAAATAAAGTTAGTCTTTAATGGAGTCCACTAATACACAGGATGTGGACTATATAGATGATGACTAAGAAAGAGAAAGATTTATAATGTATTACATTACAAGATTCTATTTTATCTCTAGGGCTTCTTTTTCTCTCTGTGTCTCTATTCTTCTCAATGTTCTAACATAGACTTTGCCAATTGATGAGTCCATTAATGTTGTTAGCTTGTTGAACTTTTCAATACGTTGTAGTTATGTTCCATTGTTTTCACCTAAACTTACATACATTTATTTTAGGCAAATAAAGTTAGTCTCTAATGGAGTCCACTAATACACAGGATGTGGGCTATATAGATGATTACTAAGAAAGGGAAAGAGATATAATACATTATGTTACAAGATTCTATTTTATCTCTAGGGCTTCTTTTTCTCTCTCTATCTCTATTCTTCTCATTGTTTTAACATAGAATTTTACCCATTGATGGGTCCATTGATGGTCTTAGCTTGTTGAATTTTTTCAGTACGTTGTAGTCATGTTCCGTTATTTGCACCGAAACTTAGAGACATTTATTTTAGGCAAATAAAGTTAGTCTTTAATGGAGTCCATTAATACACAGGATGTGGGCTATATAGATGATTACTAAGAAAGGGAAAGATATATAATGTTTTACGTTACAAGATTCTATTTTATCTCTAGGGCTTTTTTCTCTCTCTCTATCTCTATTCTTCTCGTTGTTGTAACATAGACTTTGCCAATTGATGGGTCCATTGATGGTGTTTGCTTGTTGGATTTTTTCAGTACGTTGTATTCATGTTCCGTTATTTTCACCTAAACTTACATATATTTATTTTAGGCAAATAAAGTTAGTCTTTATTGGAGTCCACTAATACACAGGATGTGGGCCATATAGATGATTATTAAGAGATGAAAAGAGATATATAGCTAAGGAGACAAAGAGAAAGGATGGTAGTTAGTTGTTAAGCCAAATATAATTACCAAACAAAATATTGAGGAACATTTGGAAAAAGTTATTAGGTCCTCTTTGAGGATCATGTCATCCTTCTCCTTTACTCGCCATTCAGTAAGTTTAATGTGGTGAAACACACTGTATTATAAGAAGAGAAGGAAGGGAGATAACGTGGCACTCCGAATGAGGATCCAAACCTTTTTTTTTTTCATGTTTGGTGGTTAGAAGCCATGTTTAGGTTCCAACTTCCAAGCGTGATCTGCTGTTAATTGAGATGGTCTATTTCTATGGCCTTCAACTTTGGGGTAGTTTATTTCACTACTTCAATTTGCTTTCTGTTGGTGCTCTGCTTTGCTATGAACTTACATGGATTTATGGAATTTTCAGTAGCCATAGTCAAAGCAACCTTTTAACAGTCTCTGATTCGCCATCCTATCTTGGGGAATTCCAGGAGTATGGGACATTAGTCAAGACTTGAACAAGTAAATACACAAAAAAATGTAATCAGTTACATCGATCAACATGTGTTGAAAGTCTTTATCAAAACTTAGTAATATAGGAGCTATATTGTAAGAAATTTAACTTTTATGAATCTCATAATTTTAATTTTAATTACTTGCATTTGATCAAACCACATCAGTTGAAGACTGAGGGATAGTCACAGCTGTATTTAGCATTCCTTAATCACAGAAGGAATTAGTCATGCTGCCTTGACACCCTAACCCACATAATAAAAAAATGAAAAGAAAACGCTCTTACAAATATTTCATTACTACAATTACTATATTGGTTCAACCAAATATGAAACAAAACTAGAGGTTAATTCACCAACAAATAGGTAGGAATGCCTGCCCTACCTTGATATTCTGACGCTTCAATTATTATAGGTGCTTCTCGTTCTAACGGTTTATATATGAAATAGTAATAATGTGGCAGTGATAATTTTATAATTAAAAGTCAGTATTTTATTTTGAAGTGAAATACTCTCATTTAGATATATCATTATATGTGAAAAATTTATATGAATTTTTATTTCTATAACATTATAGGGCTATAAATAAGCCGCGTCTAGTTGAGTAGTATGTTGTTCAAGCTTGGTTTGAAGATTTTAATGAGCTTGGAATTGTGTTCAAGCTTAGTTTATTTAATTTTCAAGTCAATTTCAAATGATTTTTAATCGAGCCAATCACAAGCTAAGCTGAGTAGCTTAAACTTTTTAGGGTATTTTTTTATCTATTTAGTTGAGTTTGAGTCAACCTTAAAAAATTAATAAATTTTAAAATATATTAAAGCTTGACTTGCTCATATAAATTTTAAATAAATTTTTAACGAGCTGACACTAACTGAGTTCGAGTTCGAGTAATTGGTTCGTTTCACCACTCTAATTTATCCATTTCTCATTCAACTTTGCTTGTGCCTTGGCATTTATTTCTTTGTGTGTACTATTGAGATTTGGATTCTTTATATTTCATGATTTAAAATGGAGATCTTCATTCTATAATCAATGATCTAGATGTAATTTAATCACATGTCTTATTAAAATTACGTCATTTTTTTTATTAAAATTTATTTTCTTATATATAATTATAAAATCATTTACTTTTAAATAAATTTTAAGTCAAACGCATCTAAACTCTTTATTTTTATATTAGTTAAGATATCAATACCTCAATCAATAAAATGGACAACTCCATTCATTGGGAACAAGGAGAATCTAAATCCGTACTATTGATTGTTAGTTTATTCTTGAAGTCTTTGCAGGGTACCCCTCTCTCTCTCTCTCTCTCTCTCTCTCACATTCTCGTTTACACCCACAACCACACAACCCGTGGACTTACAGGGTAATAATGGAAGCTATGGTACTGTATCCATCATTGGGCATTGGCTACCTGATATCCATGGTGGAGCTAGGTAGACTCATACTCAACCACCACCACCCTTCATTCTCCAATATCATTATCCTCATCACCACTCCGCCGTTCAACCTCGGTTCCACCGCTCCTTACATCCGCCACGTCTCCTCTACCACTCCCTCCATTACCTTCCACCACCTCCCCACCATCTCTCTCGCCCTTGATCCCGACTCATACCCCTCCGTCTCAACACTCCTAACGTCCACCGTGCCCTCCACTCCATCTCACTCACCACCGCCATTGCCGCCTTCGTAATCGACGTATTCTACACTCATGCTCTCACTGTTGGTGCCGACATTAAAATTCCCACCTATTACTTCTTCACTTTCGGCGCTGGTTGCCTTGCTTGCTTCCTTTACCCACCAACAATTCATCCAAACACAACCAAAAGTTTCAAAGATCTCAATACACTTTTGCATTTTCCAAGCTTACCTCCAATTCCATCCTCCGATATGCCAAAGCCGACGCTTGAAAGAACCTCTAGTGAATACGTATGCCTCATAGACTATGCTTGCCAAATGCCAAAATCAGCTGGAATTATTATAAACACGTTCGAATCGCTGGAACCCAAAGCTATTAAAGCAATATCAGATGGACTATACATTCCCGATGCTCCTACGCCGCCGGTCTTTTACATTGGGCCGCTAATTGCTTCTGGTGACCGGCCCGGAGGTGAAGGTGGTGATGTGCACGAGTGTTTAAGGTGGCTTGACTCGCAACCGAGTCGAAGCGTTGTGTTTCTATGCTTTGGAAGCTTGGGTTTGTTCTCGGTGGGGCAGTCAAAGGAGATAGCTGTTGGGTTGGAGAGGAACAGGTAGAGGTTCTTGTGGGTGGTGCGGAGCCCACCATCAAAGGATAAAAGCAAGCTCTTTTTTGCACCGCCCGACCCGGATTTGGATTCGTTGCTCTCAGACGGTTTCTTGGATCGGACGAAGGAGCGGGGATTCGTGGTGAAGTCTTGTTCTAACATAGACTTTGCCAATTGATGGGTCCATTGATGGTGTTAGTTTGTTGAATTTTTTCAGTACATTATAGTCATGTTCCATTGTTTTTATCTAAAATTACATACATTTATTTTAGGCAAATAAAGTTAACCTTTAATGGAGTCCGCTAATACACTAGATGTGGGCTATATAAATGATTACTAAGATTGGGAAGGAGATATAATACATTACATTACAAGATTTTATTTTATCTCTAGGGCTTCTTTTTCTCTCTCTGTCTCTATTCTTCTCATTGTTCTAACATAGGCTTTTCCAATTGATGGGTCCATTGATGGTCTTAGCTTATTGGATTTTTTCAGTATATTGTAGTCATGTTTCGTTGTTTTCACCTAAACTTACATACATTTATTTTAAGCAAATAAAGTTAGTCTTTAATGGAGTCCACTAATACACCGGATGTGGGCTATATGGATGATTAATAAGAAAGGGAAAGAGATATAATGCATTACGTTACAAGATTCTATTTTATCTCTAGGGCTTCTTTTTCTCTCTCTATCTCTATTCTTCTCATTGTTCTAACATAGACTTTGCCAATTGATGGGTCCATAGGCTTGTTGGATTTTTTCAGTTCGTTGTAGTCGTGTTCTTTGTTTTCACCTAAACTTACAGGATTTGGATTCTCTCTATTCCATGAATTGGAATGGAGATCTCCATTTCATAATCAATGGTCTAGATGTAATCTTATCACATATCTTACTAAAACTACGTCGTTTTGTATTAAAATTTATTTCCTTATATATAACTATAAAATCATTTATTTTTTACTAAATTTTTAGTCAACTCATTTGAAACCTTCTTTTTTATGTTAGGTGACGTGTCAACATCTCAATCAATGAAATGGAGATCTCCATTCTAATTCATGGAATGGAGAGAATCCAAATCCAAACTTTCATACATTTATTTTAGGAAAATAAAGTTAATCTTTAATGGAGTCCACTAATACACGGGATGTGGGCTATATAGATGATTACTAAGAAAGGAAAAGAGATATGATGCATTACATTACAAGATTCTATTTTAGGAAAATAAAATTAGTCTTTAATGGAGTCCACTAATACATAGGATGTGGGCCATATAGATGATTGTTAAGAAAGGGAAAGAGATATATAGTTGAGGGGACAAAGAGAAAGGATGGTAGTTAGTTTTTTAGCCGAATATAATTACCAAACAAAAAATTGAGCATTTGGAAAAAATTATTCGATCCTCTTTGAGCATCATGTCATCCTTTTCCTTTACTCGCCATTCAGTAAGTTTAATGCGGGGAAACACACTGTATTATAAGAAAAGAAGGAAGGGAGATAACATGGCGCTCCCAATGAGAACCTAAACTTTTTTTGCCATGTTCGGTGGTTAGAAGACATGCTTAGGTTCCAACTTCCAAGCATGATCTACTGTTAATTGAGATGGTTTATTTCCATGGTCTTCAGCTTTAGGGTAGTTTATTTCACTACTTCAATTTGCTTTCTGCTGGTGCTCTATTTTGCCATGAACTTATATGGATTTACAGAATTTTTGGTAGCTATAGTCAGAGCAACCTTTTAATAGTCCCCGATTCGCCATCCTACCTTGGAGAATTCCAAGAGTATGGGACATGGGTCACGACTTGAATAAGTAAATACACAAAAAATGTAATCAGTTGCATCGAACAACATGTGTTGAAAGTCTTTTTCAAGACGTAGTAACAATTTGGAGCTATACTCTTTGAAATTAAAAGACTAAATATCCTCGTACTTTCTTTTAACAACTTCAGTGGCACCATAGAGCTAGATGTGATCCTGGGGCTACAAAATCTTACAACAATCGAGCTTTCATACAATAGCTTGACAGTTAATGCCAGTGAAAGTAGGTTTAGCTTATCTTCCTTTCCCCAACTCAGCACATTAAAAATGGCTTGTTGCAAGCTGTAAAGATTTCCTGACCTATAGTACAAATCGAGAATGATTTATTTGGACAAAAAAAATTTTCATCAAATTTTATATTGCAACTAAACTTTAGTCGCAAATGTTAAACATTTGGCAACAACAAAAAACTTAGTCACCTAATGTTCAACTTTTGGCAACAATGTTTCAGGTTAGTCACCGAAAACTATAACTATTGGCCACTAAAAAGCCATGGTTGCTAAAATGTTAATAATGGTGACCAAATTATTATTTAGTTGCTAGACATGTAACTATTGATGACTACCCATAATATGGTCGCAATAATTAGTCGCGAAATGTGTTTTTTCTTGTAGTGTAATGTGTTTACTCCTTATAAACAAGAGATATTTAAAAATGTGACTTAGTCATTATATAAACTGTTCTTTCTATATTTTCTCTATTTGGCTATTAGAAAAAATAAAATTTTCTAACATATTTCACTTAATATCATATTTTAAACACATAATGACATAAAAACTTTTTGTAAACACTTCTATGAAAAGTTTATATTTATTATTCGTGTATACTGAACTCCTGTATTTATCATCGTGCATAGCACAGGTTTATTGCTAATATATATATATATATATATAGGAGGGTGGTTGTAGTAGATTATGTTGTGCTTCAATTGGGAACACGAAGGTAGAGAGGGATGGGGTTGGGAGGTGCATCCTACACACTGAAAGCGCTGGTCAAGTTCATCCATTTCTTAGTCATCTTAGGCCATATTTGGTACAAGAAAATAAAAAATAATGAAATGAGAATAAGAATAAAATGATAATGAGAATAGAATAGAATTAGTAAAATTAATTAACAGTATTAGAATAGAATGGAATAGAATTTTAGCGTGTTATCTGAAAATTAAATATTATGTTATAACAGTTAGAATCTTGAAAAATTGGAAGACTTCTCTATGCATTATAAATTTAATCCAATAAGCCCTTTGTTCTAATCCAAAAATCCAACCTGTCTGGTGAACTGTTGATAAAAGCAACCAAAAAAAAAAAAAAAATTCTTGGCAAAAGCGGTAACACTGAATAAAGGCAACTCAATGATGAAAAGCACCATTGACATACACCTCAGCAAAAGTCTCAAAATTAAACGGCATTACCAATTTCGCCGAATAAAGGCAACTCAATGATGAATACCATCATTGACATAAGCCCTTAATTTTTTGAAAAAAGATTCAGTATAACGACAATGTCACGTTATTATATTATATTGATATAGTATCATAAGTTAATAAAAATGTAATAAAATATAATTTTTATTCTCATCATCTAGAATTAAGGCGTTAATTAAGATATTTTATTGCACACTATCCTGCTAACTGATATGATATTTCATCACAATATATATACATGGATGAATTTTCTTGACTTGTGATATCACGTTAACAGTAATGAAATAGTATCACCGTCACAATGAATATTTTCTAAAAAAGCAGAAGAAGGAAAGCAATTTACTAGTAAACTTGCTTGTAGGGGTCTGAAGGAAAAAAAAGGGGGAATAGATAAGAAGATGAGACCTAATAGAAAGAGAGATCTATGGAGGAGGAGAGAAGTTTCTTATTCAGAATAGACATACACAGAGAAAGAAAATCAAAAACGGATGGAGAGATATGCGGCTTTTTCATCATTTATTTTGAATGAAATTATTAGAATAATTATTGTTGCCTTTGTAAGATAACGTTAAGTTTCCGTTTGCCTAATCCAAAACAACTGCCCATCTCTTCTCTGAAGTGGAGCAATAGAATCCATACTTTATAATTAACGGCACGAATTGACTTTAGAGTGTCTGCATCCATTTTATATTTCATGCAATTTGATCACATAAATATACAATACTATATTTTTGCCCCGTGCATTGCATGGGTTTATCATTAGTTATATGTATGTAATAGATTCCATGCCGTTTGGGTCAAAATTTTTTACCTTTATGTGATGGAATTGGTCTAAACTCTAAACAATGGTTTGCTTCCTGAAACCTACCAATATTTAGTCCAGTTAGCCGGCTGTACACCAAGACAGTTTTTTCTAGTAAAGCCATTTGCTTCTTCAATTAGGATATGGTATAGAAGAATAGTAATAGATGTAAAACCCATCGTTATATATCTCATACTGCCAGCTAGAAGAGAAGGAAAAGCTTGCATTATTCATAACTTTGCAAGTTTAATCTTTAACACAAATATAACAGTCAATCATCCAGTTCATCCCTTTAATAATTCTTGCCTTGGCTAGCTAGGAGAAAAGAATCATGGTTTTACCACAAATCAAGCCAGAATTTGCCCGAATTTTATCCTCGAGAAGTTATGCAATTTTACCGTTTTCAGAAATATTTTGTTTTGCAATTACGGTAAATGTAAAAATCTCAATTCCACTCCGTTTATTCTGTTTTTTCATTTTTCAGTACTTTTCTTAATTAGTTTCTGCTTAATTCGTGCCCTTATTAAGTTAGAATTATGGGTCTATAAATTTGTTCTTGCCTTATAATAGCATTCTAAATCATCTCCAAACTTGTAGGAGAAAACATCATGCCCCCTCGAAGAGTCATAATTCATATATTTAATAAATATGAAAAATACAAATTATGAGAATGTCATGCCACTAATCAATCATGCTCAGACATGCTCCATGTCAAAGCCTCTCGCAGCCCCAAACATGCCACGGGTGGCAACTCGTGACACTATGCTTGCGGACGTTGAAGATTGGCACCACATAATGCATTCTTGCCCGACATGCGCTCACTTCGAGCCTCCTTTGGTCCATTGTACCCCTCCAGTGGTGATAATGTTTTGGTTTTCTTACGCCACTTTGAGCCTACTACAACTCTTCCAAGTCCCTGCTCCGTTATACCCATCCTCCTTTGGTTAATTTGGAAAAACCGTAACGCTTCCCTGTTCCAGAAAACAACAATCAACCCCTTATCCATTCTTCGCCAAGAAGCTGCTACTTCGGCATCAATGGAACCTCATTCTAGAGCAACATACTTCTTTGCCTCAGCATCAGATCTTTATTAAATGGATTGCTCCTCCTCAGTCTTTTTTTAAACTTAATATTGATGGAGCCTCTCGGCTTAATCCGGGAGTTGCTGGTATTGGTGGCATTATACGAGATTAATTGGGGAACTTTGCTCTTGCCTTTGCGCAATTCATTGGGAGAAATAGTAGAATTCTGGGCTTTGCGGCGGGGTCTTTGGCTAGCTTTTACCTTCGGTATTCAGAATCTTTTAGTGGAAATCAGTAGCGGCTTTAGAAAATTTTTACAAAGGGACAACATTTATTCACAAGCCAAATTTTTTTTTTTTAAACTAATACTATATAACCAGAATTTTTGTCCAAAATTTTCATAGAAATATGATTCTTTATGGTTCTTTTATTTCAAACTAAAACACTAATTTTCACTTATAATTTTGAAATTGCCACTTCTACATTATTCTGGTGGAATTTTTTATAAATAAAAAATTTGTAAGAATGAATTGTTTTTTTATAATTTACAATAAAATACTTAACGTCTGTATAACTATATAATGTATATAGGAGTGTTTGAAGTAAATTAAATATTTAAGGGAAGTATTCATCACTTTTAAAAGAGACAAATTGAATGACATTTTCAAAATTATAGTTCAATGGGAGTTTTAAAAAATATAGAGAACACTTATAAATTTTCAAAGGGAGCACATTGAAAACAATACTAAAAGTTATAGGCATAATTACAACTTCTGAAAAATTGAGGAAGGGAAGTGCCCCCGCTAGCCCCTCCTGGTGGAAACTGATTCTCATATTGTCTTTAATGCTCTTCGCAGGAAGACAATGTGGGTGCCTCATCGTCGACTCCACCTGCAGGACTGTCTTCTCCTAGCCTCTAATTTCCAAAGGTTGCATATGCAGATGTGCTACAGAGAGGCCAACAAAGCAGCTACCTTTGCTGCTGGCCATCACCTTTTGGATCTTGTTTTTGATTTCCCTCATGTATTTCTCCAGTCTGTTTTGTATCATGATGCTACAGGAGAAGCCTCTCCTCGTTTTGTACTTAGAGCTAAGACTCATTGGCATATTTTAATTTAAGTTTCTGTGTTTTATCTCAAAAAAAAAAATAGAATAGAAATAAATTACGAGATGAGGCCAACTCAGTGCCAAAACTGCACCATTGTGCCATAAATATTGTTGTAAATAATTTTATTTATTTATAAGATGATATAACTTTTTGGCTTAATTACAAGCACAAACACTGAACTATGACTTAAGTATTATTATGCTCCTCTAAACTATATATAAAATGTAACAAATTTTTTCATTCAACTTGTACATGTTCACAAAAGTTCATTTTACACCTCAATTATATTTTTTTTTTGTAATAATTGTCTAATACCTAAAATACCCCTTATTTTGCCCCTATATTTACATATTATTCAAA
The DNA here is from genome assembly GCA_033060915.1 of Euryodendron excelsum. Lineage (NCBI taxonomy): Eukaryota > Viridiplantae > Streptophyta > Magnoliopsida > Ericales > Pentaphylacaceae > Euryodendron > Euryodendron excelsum. Next base: position 3,036,464 of record CM065383.1, on the reverse strand, counting down.
GGAATATTTCAATCATTAGTTAATTATTATAAGAAAAGAAGATCAATTTCGATATACAATTATACTTTAGTTAACATGCAGAAGTCACACAAAAAACATTTCACCTATTTTTTTAATGGATTAATAATAGAAGGGGCTGATGAATACAAACTGATAATTCAAGGGTCAACTTGTTAAGTCTTAAATTTTGAAGGGCATAGTAATATTTAGTCATAGTTCAGGAAAGTCTTTGTAATTTACCCATTCCTCATTTCTTCTTCTTCTTCCCGTCACAATCCACCAAGATAGCACACTCGGAAGGCCCATGGGAATGCCAAGGAGTCCATATAAGTCTAAAAACTTCTAAGCTATTCTTGGGTATTCTAACACATCGGAGATTTTTGGAATATTTTAGAACCTTCTACACAATTGTAGATAATGGGAGGGCATAGGAGATTCTAGAATGGAATGGAGGCCTCCTTGAAATGCTTTGTATATAAATATCTTAGATATTTATATAGAATTCTCTAGATAGTCAATCTCCATCATTGAATCGAGCTGATCCTCACCATCTGTTGAGGAGGTGGACAACTATGAATAAGTGGAGGCATTCATATGTAAAGCATCCAAGTTATGAATACAATCAAGCATTCTCCAAGCTCTATTACTCTCTTATTTCTTTTTGTGATCACTTTTTCTTAGCTTTCTTTTCGATATTTTTTAAGGCTTACTTAGCATCTTCAAGAGGAAGTTATCTAGATCCGTGCAGGTTCTAGGTGTTCGAGATTTAAGCCCTTGACACTTCGGTATTAGAGCATTTGTTCTATCTTGATCTATTTCCACAAGCAACATCCTACCCAACCTCTCTATCCTAATTAAGTATCTTAATTTGAACAATTTCCCCATTTTAATGTATAGCTCGACTAAAATTACATTCTATTGCAATCGTAGTCTTACTACCTGTAAGACATTTTTGAATAAAGTATCTCCCCACATGGGGGTGGGGGGGTGGGGGGGGGGGGGTGGGTGGTGGTGGGGGGGGGGGGGGTGGGGGGGGGGTGGGGGGGGGGGGGGGTGGTGGGGGGGGGGGGGGGGGGGGGACCTCAAGTTAAATTTCACCCCAAAACTGCATTACTAAAATGTACCAAACATGATGAGAGCTTTCCTATACATACTACATGCCCTTCTTCTGTTAAACTAGCATTTTATCACACTAGATAAATCTTCAAAGAGGACATCCTTTCATTCCCCACATACTGCCAAGTATTAAGTAAAAAACCATATAGTCCAACAGCAATTTTGTAAGCATTTTATTTAACAAACTCTAACCTTAAATATTCTAATTTGATAGAAAATCTAGTTTTCCTAACCTAACAAGATTACTCAACTCTTCTAAAATTTTTGGAAGTAGAATTTTCACCTTTTTTTTTTCCGTTTCTTCTCCTTCACTAAAATCGTTCAATCAAGAAAAAAAAATATACTAGAAAATCTAGAAGCAACACAAATCCTATGAAGTGTTAATAAGTATGAAGCAGTGAGAAGAAGATCCCAAATTCCACAAGCTGTAAAAAATATAAAATTCATACTGTGAATATAGGGACATGAATCATGAGACCAGTCCCAACATCGATGAGGTAATGTTTCAATAAGATTGTAAATCAATCCTTGAGCACTCCAACAAGCCTTATAGAATAATAAAAAGTCACCAATCATTAAGAGAGACATTATAATACCAGGTTCCATTACTTGGTTAAATAGATCACAACTAAAACAAATACATTCTTGGAAATTAGAGCAGTAAATCACATACCAACATAACTGTGGAGAAATGGGCATCATCTTGTTCATAAATGCCAAAAAAACGAGAGAGCCATTCAATACCAAATATAGGACAAATAGCATATTAGCTGTATAATATTAAATCCCTACAGTATAAGGATGCAAACAGATTACAGAAGACTGGTTTCTATTTTGATTTTGAAATACTACTGTTTTTCTCTAGTTATCGTATCCAAAGCAACCTAAACCTGAAGAGAAGCCAGTATTTGACCTAATAAAAGATCCTTCCAATTCAAAATAAAATGAGGTTAGCTAGACATACATTTCTCAATAAATTTTCAATAAAATCGAAATACATTTGATTCTAAATAGAACATTAACTATCCAAATTAAGTAACAGTAATGTTCCAAAACTAAAAGCAGAATTCTTTTCTATGCTCTAAATACTGATCATTAGTTTCTAAATCAGTAAAAATGTAGTGCAATCAAAAGATAAAACCTAATTTAACATGAAAGTAGCAAATTGGTTTTGAAACCTCATGCTTCTATTGTGTTGCCAAGCATAAATGAGAAGAGTTCACGAACAGGAGAAAACGCCACCAGTCCGATATCCATTGCATACCCAGTAACCGGCAACTTCAAGTCTCGCAAAACAGTAAAGGCCTCGGCCATTAGACTCTTTGGCACTTCTTCAGCAGCTGGACAATAAGGAATCCAAGAGATTGGGAGGTACTCCTCTCCAATTTCAATGCCCTCCTTCATTGCATCACATAATTGCAAATGAAATTGAAGAAGGGGCACAGATGGCGTCGGGCCAAGAAAGAGAACATTGTTGTCACTTGGAAGGCTTCCAATTGAGGAGAAAGAAACAGTAAAGGTTCTTGCTTTGAAGCCAAACTTTTTACGATGTTTTCGAACTTTCATGGGTCAATAAAGGGGCAGGAGAAGAGGGTAATGTGAGGTCTAGATTCTATTTCGATAAGCTGAGTACTGATTTGGCGGCGAGCCAAAACATTCCAGGCCTTCAGGGCCTGGTTTTCGAGTGCGGAATCGAAGTAAAGCTCAATTGCATAACCTTGTGACATTGCCTATAAATTAAAATTCAAAACAAGATATCTAAAAATAATTAAAAAATAATAAAGAAACAAAAATAGCCAACTTCAAAAACAGAAAATTGGGGTATCCTAAGACCTAACCAGGAAAAATTATGAACAACACAATGGAAAACAAAGCAACCCACAAAGAGATAAAATCAAAGCAACACACAAAGAAATAAAATCAAAGCAACTTACAAAGAGATCAAATCGAGGCTGCCCACAAAACAGTAAATTGGAAAAAAACAGAACTCCCAACCCCAAGAAAAGAAAATTGAGATCTCAGTATGCCCCGAAATAGACAAAACCAAAGAAGAACGCATTCAAATCAAAGTACAACATAAACAGAATAGATCGAAGTAACCCTCGAAGATAACTTCAAAACCCTAAAGATTAAAAAGAAAAACAGGAGAAAAAAAAAAAAAAAAAAAAAGGTAGTGCCCAATTGAGATTAGAGATAACAGAGAAAAGAATCAACAATAAAGAAACCCAATTGGGGCCGACTGAATTTATAAGAGAGAGAGAGTGCGATTCAAAAATGGCGAAACAAAGTAGAATCCAAAAGGGTTAAAGAAAACAAAAGGATGTACTGGACAAAGAATAGAGATGGGAGAGAGAAAACCGAAGAAGCTAAGAGCATGTGAAATTTATTAGTTTCAAATGTCAAAGAGACGGGGGAAATAACGAGAGAAGAAAAGGTTTTGACAGGCAAAGAGGTCGGTTTCTGATTAAGATACCGACAAATTTTTTTCTCGGGTCTACGTACCTGATAAGAGAAATTATTTAGGGCTGTAATTCACTTTTACTTCATCTCTTGCAATGCAACGAAAAGTACACCGTTTGTTCAATTTCAGGTCAAGTACTCTGCTATCCAGGTAATTGTTCAATAACAGGTCACGACATTTTCTTGAAAAGAAATTGCTATCCAGATATTTGTTATGTAAAAATTATGGAGTGAGATAATGTTATGCATTCAAAAAATTTATACAGTATTTATATTTAAAATAATGTGTCAGAGTTGTAGACTTATCACTTTAAAATAAAGAACTAATCAGGATGTATTTTAATTTAAAATTTTATTTAAATATTTAAAAAAATAATATTCTTCTTTGTTATAAAGTGACGGACCAATTTTGTATTGCCTCCAACTAGCATTGGCCTACAAGTATCTTGTATCATTTTTAGGGCCCAGGTCAATATTGTATTACGTCCAGTCAACAGAACTTTTCCAAAATTGGTATAGTCCCTTTTTTTTAAAGGTCGAACAAAATTGAATATTTAAGGTGACTCACATAAAATATATAAAAATATAATATATATTTATATATTTTGTAAGTAATAAGAGATTACAGATATTCGAACTCCTCACTTTATTAATAAAAGTTAGAAATTCTGACCAACTATTCTATCTTATTGGTAGATATATATATATATATATATATGATTGTGTGAACATTGACACGCCAATGAACGTTGCCATCCTCATCCTCTCAATGGTTGGCCATCCTTATTCCCAATGAATGTAAAGATTCAGGAGTTTACAAATTGGACTTAAAAAAATAAACAAAAACAAAAGGTACAGCTTTTTATTATGTAACAGCAACCATTATTATACAACCTTAATCGACTTTTGGGGTCCATTATTTTACAACAATTAGCACTTCTACCGTCAACTTTTATGAACATCTTGATCCCGGCGGAAGGAAAATAAATAAATCAATACACTTTATGACATATTACATGAACACAAAACAGATTACAGGCACAAGAACTAGCAAGTCACAACTTCGTTTAAGAACCAAACAAACATATATATATATATATATAGGAGGGTGTAGTAGATCATATATGTGTTGTGCTTCACTTGGGAACACGAAGGTAGAGTGGGACGGGATTGTGGGCATTGGGAGGTGCATCCCAAACACTGAAAGCGCTGGTGGAGTTCATCCATTTCGCAGTCATCCCAGGGTAATGGCGGTCAATCACATCTTTCAAGCTCTCTGTGGTGTTCACCCATTCCAGCCCCTTCTTTGTGTACGTCTCTTCGTTGAAATTGCTTGTAAAGAACCTATCCGCTTCAAGCCTCCTGTATTGGTCATCCAATTTATATATATGTTCATGATCAACTACATATTATCACCAACGTTCTATTTTATATTAATATACTAGATCATCCATAGTTAGTTTATGTACCTTGATGCCATCAGAAGGAATATGACAAAAGCTGTCTCAGAGATGGCAAATCCCGTGATCTTCTTCTCCGCCATGAGGCCCACTAACAAATCGAGTTCCTCTACATCTTGACCGCACACTTCTGTGAGTGTATCAACGGCTTCCTCATCATCTGTTAAATCTTCCCATTTAGATATGGGTATCAATAGGAGGGACCTCCGGAACTCATTGTATCTAGGAACGTTCCTCTCCCTGTCCCGATAAACTGCATCATCAATGATATAGATCAGCCCCTTGTCATAATTACGCTGGTGATTAAATGCTAAATCACTCAATAAACATTGTCAATAGCAAAAATATAAGTAACATTCATTACATATAACATGTTTAAAATTTTAAAAATACTATTATTTAAAATTTGTACAAAAAAATTCCACCAAAATAAATAGATACCTTCAAGTGCAGGGAAGTCAATGTGGTCAGGTCTATCTGTGCCATCTACATCTTGGGGAATAAGGTCCCTAAACCACTGGGGATAGTTCCAAAGCTCAAGGGCTCCAGAAGCTTGGTGCCCCATTGAAACCATTTGCCTTGTAAATCCAATGTCTGATAAGGTCTTTTCTCCTTTATGGCCAACCAGGTTGGGTAGAGGAACCCTGTTATTTTACATAGACTCGTCATATACACAATCACAAGCATAGTTTTGAAAATAGTTTGATGTCGATGAATGAGAGAGATGGTATACATATCGATCAAAGGTGGTGATTTGTTGGGTCCTGGCGCAGCGTTGATGTCCCTGAGGAGGAGGTGATCAGGCAGAAACAAGTGCATTATGTAAACACTAACAAATTCCTCGGTCAACGAATAGAGTACCCCATGATTCTCAGGCTTCTTTAGACCCACTAGACCTCCTAAGTCAGCATTTTCAATGTGCCCAAAAGTATCCTTGAACTTCTTTCCTAACAAACCATACCTGAAATGGACTTTCATGATAAGAAAGATAGAAAGAAAAGATAACTATAAGTATAAACTAAAGTTTAGAGCCCTAAGAAAATTTGTTTACCAGTTGGCACGCATTCCTGCGAGCAATGTGTCGGTTTTAAGCAGCTCAACAGTCCAATCAATGGTGTGGACCTTTGCAATCACAGCGGAAGTTACTAGCCTCGCATGACGGTATAAATCTTCGTCATCCAGCTCCGGGTATTCCTTCTTCAGGGCATCGCAGACAGCATTGTGCTCCTGGACGAAGAGTGCCTGCAATGTCGAAACGCCAGCCCAGTTGTTACGAGCATCACCCACCACGATATTCCCATCTTGGTCATGAAGAAGAAGGCCATTTTTTGAGATCTTGAGCTTCCCGTCTTTGAAAGTCTTCACTTTCTCCATCATTCGCACGTTGTTCCCATAGATTGCACTCCCATCCCTTAATCACATGCGAAAACAATTACAATGGTTGAAGATGAATGACGTAATCACAATAACACTAATCATAAATCTATAGATATATAAAGAATTATCTTACCACCAAGGTGTTCGAATGTTCAAGTGACCATCTTTTATCTCATAAAAACCGGTAGGACCTCCTTTGTCTTGTAAAACTTGAAAGATTGAAGGGGGCACTGATTTGCAACTTCTCTAGGTGCTGTAAGTTCAATCTGCAACCATATTGTCGAGATGAAGAAAGAAGTAACAAAGGAAAAAAACAAAACCATATCCATCTAAGTGATACATTTCAGCAGACCTGATTCGTAGCTTCTAAGTGATCGATCCAGTCGTGGGTCATGAACTGAATCCAAGAAGCTGCTATCATATTGAATTGCTTTCCCGTGTCCACGAATTTTCTACGAGCCAGAAGTTTTGTGGCAACCACCATAGGATCTGGCTTCAATAGCTGCATATTGTTGTAAAAAAATTACATTTCAAGAGAGAATTGCAAGATTAATTAGAAAGTTTATATGCAGCATGCCTGCGATATTGATGAGGCTCGAGAGTAAATTAAATTTTATAAAAGACATAAGCTTAATAATTTGTAAAGAAACATACTGTTCCTCGAAATTAACAAAGGAAATCAACGCTCGAGAAACATTGATGTATTTGAATATAGTTTTTCTTTTCTTTTCTGCTATTCTTTTCTATATCCACTAGGTTTTTTCTTCGGTAATACTATATGTAAATGGGATTTTTTGAGAAGGCTGGGTCAAACTCTTAAGTCCTAAATGAATGAGCCCAAACTCTCTTTGCAAGAAAAGAAGATTAGAATGGGTCGACCCTTGGTGGGCTGATCACACTCCGACGATTAAGTTAGCAAGCTTAATTGAGATAAATATGAATGAGAGTTGTGAAAACTTAAGAGTTAACTGTCCATACCTGACTCTCGATGTCTTGGGTATTTATAGCGTGATCGATGAAATGTGTTTGGCCTTGGCCTATCAGCAGGCTCTCATAGCCTGCTGGGTAAGCATCATCATTAACGCCGCCTGACCACTTACAGGATCTGGTGCACCGTCGCGGGGGATTCTGGCTGACTGGACGTGCACGTCGACGTCGCGTGGGCAGTCGCTCCTGCATTTAATATGAGTCGACTCTGCATTTAATGCTCGAAGACCGCTAGCGGTTTGGGCTTGCCTCCGACGGTTTGTGCCATGGCGGGGAGGAGGTCGGCGATCAAGGCCGGTCCATCCTCTAATTCTCATCTGAGCCGTCAAGTAACCCCAACTTTAATTTGTGTAGATTGGGTCTCACCTGTTGGGTTGGGCCGGGGAATCTTCCCCCATACTATACATAAATCATTTTCTCACCTATTTTTTATTCACCAGACACAATACACGTGAGACATACATTAATAAATGTATATGAAATCCATTTACTTGTGTTTGATGAGTAAGAAAGTATGTAAAAAAAAATAGTTTATGTATAGCATTTTCTCTTTTTTCAATCAAATTTAAGATGTATTGATACATACACATGAAAAATGACATGGCGTGATAACGCAACCAACAACTGTATATATCTTTAAATATGTATTTATAAAATTAATATTCTTTTTATTTTTCTATGTTGCAAATATATTTATATTTTGCTATATCAAAATAGTTATACAAATCTTTTTTTTTTCCATTCTATGTATTAGAAAAGAAGTGTGAACAAAAAAATCGTAATATTTATCTCAAAAAGCTCTATTCACAAACTAATTGAATGTCTTAGGATTTTATAGTTCATAAAATTAAAAAGCCCTAAGAAGGAATTATAAGTATAAATCCATGTTATTTTAATTTTAGTCATTATCTTCCAAGTTATTTTTCTTAAAATGATAATGCGTTTTATGTGTCTAAAGCGATCTATATGTGTGTGCGTGTGTTATATTCAAGTCCCCAAAGCGTATTAAGTTTCTATAAATATTTTAAAAAAAAGATACGTTTGGACTTGTTTACTACACATATCAGAACCGTTTTTATATGAATACAATATATTCTTGAAAGTTCTGTGCTACTTAGAATGAAATATATGCTAGAACATTTAATTCGATCTACATAAAAAATGAAAAATATTGAACTATTCAATAGTTAAAAACTGTAAAATCAACTTTTTGCTAACTATCTTCTAAAAACTTTTACAAATTAAAGAATTTTTAAGGAAACTCTCAACATAACACAGACCTAGATATGGATCCATTAAATTGTCCTTAGCAATCTTTCAATTAGAGATTAGAAGTTCAAGTCAGATAACCCCAAATGACGTGGGGTGAGCATACTTATAAGCCATAGGTGCCAATATGGGAGATGGAAGCAGGAAATGATACAAAAACCGAAAACGAAAAAATTGGCCCAAAGATATTATGAGAAACAGAGACTCTAAGTGATATAAAATTAAATATGATATTAATTTATAAGAAAATATATTAAGAAACTTAAAAAAACTAATATAAAGTATTTAGAATATTTGGATGATCAATTAATATACTAATTCTACACAATATATATACAAACTGATTAGAACAATTATATATTATTGCTAAAAATAAAATTTAAGAGAATGAAAAATATAAAACAGGCTCGATATGCTAATAAACGCAACAGAAATGAAAGATTAAGACTTTTTGAATTGTTTGTTATTTTTTTACCCTTTTTTTTTTCATGTTTATATAAACATGGAATGCCAACTTCCTCTCCAGTCTGTACATGCTGTGTGTGATATATGTGCACTTTTGTGTATATATATATAGATGAGTTAAACAACTTCAATTAGTCCCAGAAATGGAGGAAAAACCTTATGTTTCTGATCAACAGGAAGCATGTTCCTGCCAAAGAAACTTCCTTCACTGCCTGCACCTTCATTGAAAGGATCATTAAATTTACCATTAGCTCTCCTGAAGGGAAAATCAACCGGGTTAAACCGAACACCCACTGGGGTTCTACCAACGTTAAACAGGTTGTACTGCTGGTGAAGGTGCCGGCGGATTGCTAGATAAAAGAGACCCAAGAAGACAGGTAAGCGGTGCCATATCCCCAGCTTATCAATGAAGTGAACGATCTGCAGTACAAAAAGAAAGAAGAAATGAAAAGAAAAGCAAAAAGCAGAAGAATATAACAAAGTTAAGCTAGTATTTCTAACTAAAGAGAAAGCTACTGAAATAGAAAGAGATTTTTAGCTAGGCAAGCTTACAAGGAAGAGAAGCCTGTCTAGGAGAGTCATCTTTGCTACAACTTCATGAAAGTCTCCATGAATGAAATCGCGCAGAGGTGCCATAGCGAGAGCCTTGATGGATTCCATAACGCCAAACATTATTTCTTTGTTGCTGTAAGAACTTTAAATTGTTGAAGGCATTGTGCCAGATGCATGCCAATATATATAGACGCACTAAGAGAGAGAAACTCAAGGTGGACCTTGGTACTAAAAATACTAAAAGGTTAAATGTTTGAAAAAGAACATTCAGAGAAGATTATTCTTGATTGAGCTCATATTATTTGTGGGTGTTTTTTGCACACGGGTTGAATTCAAGTCTGGATGAGACAAACATGGTAAACCCAATAAAGTTGTGATCTATTATACATGGGTTAGTGTGCACCTATTATCAATGTGGGTTAACGGAAATTAATATGGGCCTATTAAGTCAATTGAGCCTTTTATGAAAGTGCCCAATGTGATTAGGGTTTTCCTGTATATAGAGGTTAGGTTCCCTCTCTTCCCACAATCAGACAGATTTTCATAAACTTCCGTCATACAATAGTGAGTATAGAGAGGAAGACCAGTCTCCAAGAAGTCTTGTTCGAGATTAATCACGGCTCCAAGTGATTCGTGGAACCATGGAGCAAACAGGTAAGTTTCCGCATTCAGTTTTATTCCTGTTAAATTTCTTATATTCACATATAATCTAGGCCAATTTTTATGATCTCTTATTGATGTTTACACAAAAGACTCTTCAAATGTGGATGTTTGAACTACTCTATTGACATTGGAAGAAGAGACAGAAAGAAACTACAAATAAAGACAAAAAGAAAGAAAATTAAACCAATTGAAGTTGGAAAAAAAAAATGTTTTGTACCGATCCATTGAAATGTCGACGTTTGAACTAACCCATTGAGATGCGGAGACGGGTTAATCCATCTACCTCATAGTCAATCACCCACGTCCATTTTATGTTGTAGTGCAAGTTTCCTAAAATAAGATGATTGGATTGGAGAAGAATTAAAAAGTTTAAGAGGCCCAGCAAAAAAAAAAAAAAAAAAAACAGAAAGCTTAAGAGACTGAAGAAGTCCTTTTTGAAACTTGAAAAAGTGTTGCATTTTCAAAAGATATTTCCGGTTGCAAATGTAGTATCCATGACCCCCCCCACCCCCCCCCCCCCCCCCCCCCCCAAAAAAATAGTGTGAGAGAGAGAAATTATGCACCCATCTTAATTAGCGAACCTAGGTGGGTTTATTAATAAGTAATCCTTATATAAAGGCACATATAAATTTCCATCAAAAAGAAAAAGAAAATCTGGTGGTATGATTGTAAATCACCAGTTTTGATCTCGAAATCAGACAAAATTTAGTAGTATTATTCGAAATGTAATGGATATCAAGACCCATGGCTTTTAGAAAGTATTTCAATTTGCAATTACTTTTTATATAGACGTCTGTATTCGATTATGCGCATTCTGCCTTATTCTTAGGACTCTATATTTTTAGTTTTCAGCTAGTTTAGTATTCTGGGTCTTTATATTTTGTTGTATTAGCAAGGCAGGAATTCAATTTTTTAATGATTAATGATATTATTGAGAAATTAATTTATAGAAAAAGGGTTAGGTCAAAATAGAGCATACACCCATGGTTTGTTGCTCATGGTAATGCAACCAAAGCCATCTTCTACCCTTTAATGGTTTCGCATGGTAATGCAGGGGCGACTTATCATTAAATCACCAAAACTCTTGATTTAGGCCTCCAATTTTTGAAGCCACCATAGTTAAGAAAAATAAACAATCATTTATTTCCTCAAATTTTGTCTCATATTCTAATATCATCCCTGAACTTTAATTTCTTTTATTTAAGTCATCCAGCTTTTCAAAATAAGTAAGGAAATTGAATATTAATTATACTTTGCCCTTCAAAGTTATAACTTAATATTATTTTACTTCCATTCAATTAAAAATAGTTACATTTTTATCATCATTAAATTTAAAATTAGAATTTATTTGGTCAAAGTTTTATGCTAATCTCTAAAACAAAAGGAAAAAAATAATTTCATACTTATGAAATGTTATAAATCATCTCGAAATGCTTAAGAAAATGGCCAAAATGATTCATAAAATCTTACTTTTGTGGGGCATCAATTATTAGCCCTGACAATATCAATGAGATTTTTAAAACTATGCATTTGTTAATTAGGGGGAAAAAATTTATATTGCATCCAATAAAAAATGTTACAAGTGTTTAATTTATTATTTGTTTTTGCCAATAGCGTTAATACGAACTTAAATTCTCATAATTTAGGGATAAAATGTAACAGACTTCTAGTTTAGCAGATAAAGTAAAATTAAATTATAGTTGAGAGAGTCAAAGTGTAATTAATTTTTTTTAATTTATTTTAAAATAAGAGACCACATTGACTTTATCTTAGAAGTTGGAGAACTAAAATAAAAAAAATCAAAATTCAAAGATAATATTAAAATTTGAGACAAAATTAGAAGGACAAAATAACTATTAAACCTTAACAAAAATTATTTAAAAGTCTTGGAACATCATGGTAGTTTTTCCGTGCAGTGGAGTTCCTCTTATTAGGTTGGTTGAGTACCCCACCTCCACAAAAAAGGTCGAGTATTGCCGCGCGTGTGCTTATTAATGCACGAAGTCAAACAATAGAACAACGCCATCCTCATTCCTTTAATTGTAGCACATGGTAATGCAGGGCAGCTTAACAATTAAGTTTAAAACATGTGTGCTATACATACATAAGACCCTATATAATTTTATATCTTTTGTTCACAAAAAAAAAAAAAAAAAAAAGTAAGAAAAATAGACCCGGTAAAAAAAAGTCACAAATTAACTACACTAATTAGCTTTAAAAAAAAACACTAGTTTAATAAAAAAAACTGCAAATCACTTTTTAGCAATGTAAGGAAGCTTGTAAGTCTATGCTCTCACCCACACAACTCTACCTAAAACTTAAAGAAATCAAAACACATACATCCATTCTATTTCTATGTTGTATTGCAAATTGCCTAAAATTAATTGCACCTAATTCCTTAATTGCAGATGTGTTTCAAAATCCCTATCTCTCTATGCAAGCGAATGAATGCTGTCATCAGTAACTTTTGGTGGAGTGGGACTGTTGAGAGTAGAAATATCCATTGGTGCAAATGGGAAAAGATGTCAGCCGCAAAGGGTCTCGGGGGGATGGGTTTTAGAGATATGGAATGCTTCAATATAGCTTTGTTGGCTAAGCAATATTGGATGTTGATTCAAAATCCAAAACAACTGTGGGCTAGAGTGATTAAAGGTATCTACTTTCCTAGACTTACTCCTCTTAAAGCTCGTAAGGGCAATAGGCCTTCATGGCTATGGTCTAGTCTTATCCAAGAAAAGGATCTGTTGCTAAAAGGTCTTAGATGGAATGTGGCTTCTGGAGCGTTTGCCAAAATTTGGGAAGATTGTTGGATTCCCACTTTGAAGAACTTTAAGATCAGGACTTCTAAACCTCAAGGGTGCTCCTTGACCAAAGTAGAGAGCTTAATCGAACCTTTCTCCAGAAGGTGGAATGAGGACATCTTAAAGAGCCTATTCTCTGATGAAGAAGTGAAAGCTATTTTAGCTATCCCAGTAACATGGTCTTCAGGTGCAAGAGACACCATTATATGGCATTATGCTTCTTCAGGAATTTACTCTGTGAAGTCAGGTTATCAGATAGCTCATGATGAGAAGTATAAGAGTAGATTAGCCAAGCCTAGCTCTTCTCACTCCCCCCCAGCAAAGTTGTGGAAGGCAGTTTGGAACCTCCCTACCCTCCCCAAAGTTAGGCATTTTATTTGGAAAGTTATTTTCAATAACATTGCCACTACGGGGAACCTCCACTGGAGAAGGTGCCTTCGGGACCCTTTATGCCCCATCTGCCATGAAGAAGTTGAAACCATTGAGCATACTCTGTTTCGTTGTGGCTGGACTATGAATGTCTGGTTTGGAAGTGAACTCTCCATTAGAATGGACTCCTCTCCTATTTGCTCTGCGGCTAAATGGTTTGAAGATATTATCTCTACAGATAGCAAGGAAGATCTGGGTAAGCAATCGTGTGCCTACAAAGCAAATCTGTGTTGGGCTATATGGAAATCCAGGAACGAGTTTGTCTTCAATGGCAGCCCTCTTGCTCCTACTTCTACATTTCTGAGAGCCAAAATAGCAACAAATGATTACTTAGAAGCCATTTTTAGTTAGGACAGGGCCCCAGTTGAGAGTCCCCCCCCTCGACCCTCCCATGCTTGGACCCCCCCTGCGAATGACTTCCTAAAATTTAACTGTGATGGGGCTTTTATTCAGGAGCAGAACAAGGTGGCTTTTGCTGTTGTTATCCGAGATAGCAAGGGAGCAATTGTTGACATCAACCATGGTCGTACTAGAGTCTCTTCGGCCTTAGCTGCTGAAGCTTGGGCCATCAGAGTTGCTGTCCATATGGTTGCAGCTATGAGTGTAGAGAAGGCAGTGTTTGAAAGTGACTCTGCATCCCTCGTTCACTTCCTCTCAAGCCCGAACTCTACTTGTAATTGGTAAGTCTTATCTTTCATCAAGGATGTTCTGCTATGGTCTGTTGGTCAGAGTTGGTCTTTTTCGTGGTGTCGGCGGCAAGCAAATGGTGCAGCTCATTTGCTAGCCACGAAGACAATCAGGAATCTTATCCCGCCTTGCACCCCTTGGCCCTTGTTGCCGGAGGATTTGATGAAGGTGGTGGAAGCCAAAGCTCCTAGTTGCTCTTAATTTCTCTTTCTTCTTGCCTTTTGCTGTATTACATTTGACAAAAAAAAAAAAAGAAGTCCTTGTTGAAACCTGAGTGTCATTTACCCAACTTATAAATTAAATATATAAAAACCATACCTAATTTTATATTTTATGCAATTTGATCACGTAAATATACAATACTATAGTTTTGCCGGTGCATTGCACAGTTTATTTTATTTTATTTTTGTTGAGTTAAGAAGGTGGGAAGGGAAGACCAGCATAGTAACTCTTTTTGGGCGTGACCATAGGGTTCTCACCTGTTACGGAATGTTTGGCTTGAGTCATAGCTACTGACCTAGAAAGGGCAAGCCTGTCAGCATAGCCCACCATAGTGCACACGATATTCAGCCCTTTTCAACAGTATCTAATTCATGTCATTTGGGACAAAAATTTTGACCTTTTATGTGATGGAATTGGTCTAAACTCTAAACAATGGTTTGCTTCCTGAAAACTACCAATATTTAGTCCAGTTAGCCGGCTGTACACCAAGACAATTTTTCTAGTAAAGCCATTTGTTTCTTCAATTAGGATATGGAATAGAAGAACAGTAATAGATGTAAAACCCACCATTATATATATCATGCGTTACTCCCCGGTGGTTTCTTGGACCGGACGAAAGAGAGGGGCCTTGTGGTGAAGTCATGGGCTCCTCAGGTGGCTGTGTTGAGTCATGACTCGGTAGGGGGCTTTGTGACTCACTGCGGGTGGAACTCGGCGTTGGAAGCAGTGTGTGCAGGCATGCCAATGGTGGCGTGGCCGCTCTATGCAGAGCAGAGGCTCAATAAGGTGGTTTTGGTGGAGGAAATGAATCTGGCTTTGCCAATTAAGGAATCGGAAGATGGGCTTGTGAGCGCAGCGGAGGTGGAGAAGCGAGTTAGAGAGTTGATGGACTCGGAGGAAGGAAACTCGGTGAGGATCCAGGTCTTGACCATGAAGGACGCTGCAAAGGCAGCAATGAGTGATGGCGGGTCATCTCGTGTTGCCTTATCCAAATTGGTCGAGGCGTGGACTAGTGGCTGAGACAAAACCAAGCGAGCTCATGATTTGGTTTGTAGTTTATTATTAAGACTGTTAAACTATATTGGTATAGTTTTTTTAATTTTATATATAGCTTTTAAATTTTATAATTTTTTAGTTATCTAATTTTTTTAAGATTGGGATTGGAACTCGGATTTATGAGAAAAGCAAAAGAAAAAAAAAGTTGACGAAAAAGAGAACAAATTAAAAGAGCACTTATGTTCTCTTTTCTCTCATTTTTTTTCTTTTTCATCATTAAATTCGAGTTCTAAATATAGCCTTATGGTTTAGTTTTTTATTTTATAATACTTGTTCACTACTCTCCTTTAAGCTTATTATGAAGGCTCTCTCTTAATCTACTTGACTATATTAATATTTTATAACGCATTACGTTACAAGATTCTATTTTATCTCTAAGGCTTCTTTTTCTCTCTCTGTCTCTATTTTTCTCATTGTTCTAACATAAACTTTGCCAATTGATAGGGTCCATTGATGGTGTTAGCTTGTTGGATTTTTCCAGTACCTTGTAGTCATGTTCCGTTATTTTCACTTAAACTTACATATATTTATTTTAGGCAAATAAAGTTAGTCTTTAATGGTGTCCACTAATACACAACATGTGGGTTATATAGATGATTACTAAAAAAGAGAAAGAGATATAATGCATTACGTTACAAGATTACGTTTTATCTCTAGGGCTTTTTTTTCTATCTCTGTCTCTATTCTTCTCATTGTTCTAACATAGACTTTGCCAATTGATGGGTCCATTGATGGTGTTAGCTTGTTGGATTTTTTCAGTACATTGTAATTATGTTCCGTTGTTTTCAACTAAACTTACTTACATTTATTTTAGGCAAATAAAGTTAGTCTTTAATGGAGTCCACTTATACACAGGATGTGGACTATATAGATGATTACTAAGAAAGAGAAAGAGATATAATGCATTACGTCACAAGATTTTATTTTATCTCTAGGGCTTCTTTTTCTCTCTCTGTCTCTATTCTTCTCAATGTTCTAACATAGACTTTGTCAATTGATGGGTCCATTGATGGTGTTAGCTTGTTGGATTTTTCAATACGTTGTAGTCATGTTCCGTTGTTTTCACCTAAACTTACATTCATTTATTTTAGGCAAATAAAGTTAGTCTTTAATGGAGTCCACTAATACGCAGGATGTGGACTATATAGATGATTACTAACAAAAGGGAAAGAGATATAATGCATTACGTTATACGATTCTATTTTATCTCTAGGTCTGCTTTTTCTCTCTCTGTCTCTATTCTTCTCATTGTTCTAATATAGACTTTGCGAATTGTTGGGTCCATTGATGGTGTTAGCTTATTAGATTTTTCCAGTACGTTGTAATCATGTTCCGTTGTCTTCACCTAAACTTACATACATTTATTTTAGGCAAATAAAGTTAGTCTTTAATGGAGTCCACTAATACACAGGATATGGGCTATATTAGTAATTTTATACTGTATTTCTAGCTTATTACCACTAGCCGAAGTCAAAGAATGCTTTGTCTTTTCAAAATATTGGGTTAAAATTAACCCTTCTTGAACATAGTTTAGATCGGCACCACTGTCGACCAAAGCAGTAAGATTTTCAATTAATAGTTCATTATGAACAAATAAGGTGATCTTAATATACCACTTTTGACAAGTTACTTGTTCTAAAATAGCCAAATATTGGGGAAGAGAAGACTGAGATGATTCGAGAGAATTAGTCAGCTGTCTGCCTAATTCTAAATTATTAACCCTAGAGGTTAAACTTAAATTATCATTTTTAAGAGATTTAATCTCTATTTTTAACTGATTAATTTCAGTTTTCAAATCCTGCAAAGTAACAAGTTTGTCTTGTTGGTGCTGAAGTTGTTTCATAACTTCAGTCATGCTATAAGCATTAGAAATTGTTAGAATATCATCCTGTTTTTTAACCTGCTTTAGATAATTTTCAATCATCTGAGCTTTCATAGTGGTATCAGGAATTTGATCAAAAATTTTTATGATCATTTCTTGATCCTAAGTAAGCATATTATTGCTTAAACCATGCATATCAACTATGGCTTTATAATAATTACAATTACCTGAACAAGAACCTTCCTGATTTCGGTTAGTATCACTAGAAGACGAAATATCATCTTCTTGAACCTTATCTAATTCAGGTGACTCAGACGATTCGGATGTAGAATCATCACCCGGTTCACTTTCACTATTCAGAAATACTTTAGCTAAAGTATCTTTTAGCTGTTCATTAATTTGAAGTTCATTTAACTTCTTTTTTGTCAGACATTTATTGGCATAGTGACCAAATTTGTCACATTTTCAACATTTAATTTCTTTTTTGGATGTGGAGGGTTTCTTCTTATGAGAAGATTTTTTAACATACCTCTTAGAGGGTTGACTTGTGGAGGCTTCCTGAGTATATTTCTTTTTCCTATAAGGAGTTTTGGATTTAGATTTCTTTTTACCTTTAGATTGTGTAGAACGATCTAGAGGAGGTTTTGGCATATTCATACCAAAATTATCACAAAAATCTCCAAGTTGATATTTTTCAGTAAGCCTTTGCTTTTTAAGCTGGCTTTTAAGCTTAATGTCATTACATAAAACTAATCCTTCTTGTATACAGGTATTTATAAGACTACCAAAAGAATGGTTGGAATAACAATAGACTGTATTGTTACTGTATTTTGGTAACAGGTATTACCTGAGTAAGAACGCCACCATAACCAATATTACTAGCATCAAACACAGTAACAATATAGTAAATACACAGTAACAATACAGTAAAGGAAAAGCAAACAATAAATACACAGTAACAATAAGAACTGTCAAGGAAAGACAAATAGAAACCTACCAAAGAGAGTAAAGGAAAAGCAAAATTTTGAAATGAGAAATATATTAACAAGAGAGAGAATAGATAGCGAATGCCTTCAACAAGGGTGAAGGGTCCCTTTTTTACATAAAAGAGCTAAACTATTTCAGAATCCAAAATTTTCATTACAAGTCCGGAAAGACAAAACAAACAACTTTAGAAAAAGTTAAAAGATGCTTTTAGAAAGCAATGACACATAATGGAGTGGGGCCCAGATGCGTTGGCGTCGGTCGGCCATTTGCGTCAGAGGCAATATGCTTTTTTGTCGTGTAGTGCGACAGATTTAAAAGTGAAGATATTGCTTCACATGGGACGACTGCTTTTTTTCGTCCTTATCTTTATCTGATGAAGCTGATGAGCGAGATTTTTTTGTCATTTTCTTTGCCATAATGTCAAGCATGGCATCAAAAAGATCTTCAGTAGTTGGAATAGGATCCGAATCCTCTTCGTATGGATCTTGGGATTCGCCTGCTAGACAAGTGTGATGAGATGATTGGGATTGCATCTCTTCATCTGAATCTGAATCAGATTTGAATGTGGCCAAGAATTCACCTTTTAATTGTCGGAGACATTCATACATTAATTCTTTATCCTTCATAAGAGGATTTTGCATTTTTAATGCATTTTTCATAATATTCAATTTGGATGTAGAAGGATGAGATTGAGATCTTTGGAATTCAAATTCCTGTTGATAATCCTTTACAACAGCAGCTATTTCTGCTACAGTTTTGTCAAGTTCTTTATCCAATTTATTCCACCATCCAACGTGGAATTGTCGATAGAGACATAACAGATTATCCGAGTCTTTTTTGACAATAGGAGTCCAGGCCCAAATCCAGGGTAATCCAAATTCACTGAAAAAATGGAGAAGATTGGATCCATCCATATAATGGACTGGGTCCATTTTACTAATTTGGGGAGAATAAGCAGCCCAAAGTCCCAATTGTTCTTGAACAACATCAGGTAAAATAGTATGAAGAGGCCCAAATTTTTTCCACCAAATATAAAACCATTGGGGCCAGCCTTTTTTTTATAAATTTGTGGATTGATCTTAATCCACCAAGTGTGTTTTCTTTTTGAATTTTCATAGAAAAAAATCCAAGTGAAGGCTTGAACATAATCCCAATAGTTACAAGTATAGGGATGATCATGGAGAATGAATTATTTTTCATTATGAGGAAGTAATCCCCATTCATGTGGAAAAATAATTTTTTTGATATAACAATTTGAAAAATTGATAGGGCCAGTTTTACTGGTCATATTAGAATAAAAATTTGTAAAATCACAAGAGTCTGTAATTTCCAAAATCTTTTGCATAGCCATCCGAAATTTTTGGCTTCCAAAAAGATAGGTAAATGTGTGAAAATATTTTTCCATGAGATACCATGGATCATTTTCCCATTGTCTATCAATAGGTTCTAAATACAGAATATGATCTGTATATGGAAGCTGAATAGGAGTCAGAGAATGTGGTGGGGATTCCACCATCTGAGCATATGATGCTTCAAGGTTAGAGATACCTTGTTGAGAGCCACTAGCTTGGCCTTCTTGTGCAATAAGTTGTTGCAACTTGGCATGGATAGGATCATTCACAAATATAACTGTGACTTTGTCTTTATCTGGTTTCATTCCAGATGATGAGGCCTGGTTAGAACCACGACCCTTTGAGGGGGTATTTCCCCTGCCACAACCTCGGTTGGGGTTATATCCCCTCCCTTTTTCGCGATCATAAGGATTCATTCCTGTAGAGATTTACGAGTGAGGAAATCAAGAAGAGAATTATCCTTTCCTTTGATATATATAATGTCAAAGTCAAACACAGATAGCTGTGCTTGCCATCTAGCAATTATATGCTTAGATGCATCATCTTTAACATCATTGCTGAAAATATATTTTGCAGCTTGACAGTCTGTTTTTAACAGAAATTTTTTATCTAATAAATCATCTTGAAATTTAGATATACATTTAACAATAGAAAGAAGTTCTTTCTTTACAGCAGCATATTTAGATTGAGCAGGATTCCATTTGCCTGAAGCATATCTTATCAAGATTTACTTTTTGGTATCAGGTATTACCTGAGTAAGAATGCCAACATAACCAATATTACTACCATCAGTTCGCACGATTTTAAACCATACAGAGTTAGCAAGAGTTAAACATGAAAGATTTTTAACCTTAGATTTAATTGTTTGAATTGCTAAAGTATGATCTGGCGTCCATGGATAAGGAGTTTTCTTTAATCTATCATATAAGATAGCAGAGTCTTTTGCAAGATTTTTGTAATAAGGATTAATATAATTAAGACTCCCTAAAAATCTTTGTAATTGAGTTTTATCTAATATTTCATCAGGAAATTTAAAAGCAAACTCAATACTTCGTGTAATAGGAACAATTTGTCCTTGATGGATAATATAACCTAGAAACCAAACAGTAGTTTGAAAAAGTTTCATTTTAGGAGCAAATATAACTAATCTGTTATGTAATATGATTTTGCGAAAAATATCTAGATGTTTAAAATGTTGATCTAGATTCTGAGAGAATACCAAAATATCATCAATATATACCAGAATAAAATCAGTATAAGGAATGAAAATATCAATCATAATATTCTGAAATTCAAAAGGAGCATTTTTCAAACCAAAAGGCATAACACTCCATTCATAATGCCTTATGGGTACAGTAAAAGCAATTTTATATCTATCAAGTTTAGCAACTTGAATTTGCCAATATCCAGATTTTAAATCAAATTTAGAAAATATTAAAGCCTTATGAAGGCGATCTAGCAAATCCTTTTTATTAGGTATTGGATACCTAATCCATTTTAACACTTTATTGAGAGGTTTATAATTAATAATTAGTCGAGGAACTCCCCTCTCAATTTCAGCATTTTTATTGACATAAAATCCGGTGCAGCTCCAAGGAGAATATGATTTCCTAATGAGTTTTTTCTCAAGCAAAGAAGCAATTTCATTTTTGCACAAATCAAGATATTCTTGATTCATTTGACAAGGTCGAGCCCTTGTTGGGATGTGTCTATCAGAAAAATCATTTTCATATGGAAGAGAGACAATATGTCTTTTTCTATCTCAAAAAGCATTGGGATGATCATTACAAATTTCACTAAGAAATTTTTGTTCAATTAATTTGCTCTTATCTTGAATCTTAGATTTAACTAATGATTCGGCAATATTCCGAATAGAAATTTCTTGTTTAAGGAAATTGATTTGATTCTCTTTAGCTAACAAGATATTTTTGATTTCATTTAAATATCTAGTTTGAGAATCAGTTATAAACTGAAAAACTAGTTGTTGATTATTCATCTTGGTATAAATACCTGTTGAGTCAATTTTTTCAATAGGCATAATACTTTTCAAAAAAGGTGTACCTAGTATAACATGGTGTTGTAAATTTTTGACAAGTAGAAAAGTAGATGGGATGCAATCCTTAATAATGAATTGTTTCAACCATATTATCAAACCTTTTGTGATTGATATTTTTCTAGTTTCAGCTCTACTAAAATAGAAAATTATAAAAAACAATATTTTGCACATTTGAGTCATACTAAAAAATTAGAACATTTTGTACCATGATTTCTTCAATATTATGTGGACAATTACTCCATACATATGCTTGAAGAAAAAACATGGATGACAGATTCTGGATCTGTTATTCATTCTGTTTTCCCTCCTACAGAACCTTTAATGGTGACTAGTTCTTCTACTTCACAGGTTCTAGAAGCTAATGTTCATGTTAAACCATCTTTGGTTGAAATAGTGTCTATCATTATGAAATATTTAAATCAAGCTTTTAAACAAAGTAATTATACTAATTTATATTTACAAATAATAGGTCAACAATTATTACATCTAGATCATAAGCTAGATCAATTACATACAAAAATTTCTCAAATGAAACTTCAAGAAGTTAAACCTTCTAAGGAAGCTAAAACAACTTTACAACCTCCTTTAGATATTAAAGGATTTAAACTAGAATTCACAGATGAATTTGTTTTTGTCTTAGAAAAGAAACTAAATTCTTTTCAAATTTTTACTCTTTCTGTTAAATCAAAATGTATTTCTGAAGATCAAGACATTTCTGATCAAGGTGAAATTAATAAAATTGTAGCTGAACCTAGAAGTTTAGAACATTTTTATTATAAACGACCTACCTCACAAGATGTATTATTTGAAGAAAATGATAATTTTATTCAAAATAATTATCAAGGAAATTCCATTTATGAATGGAATCTTGATGGTCTGGCTGACAAACAGATATTTGACATGTGTCATCGTATCTGTATGTACAGTACTATTTGTAAACAACGTGGTAATACTGACAGAGTCATAGCTAAAATGATAATTAGTGGATTCCCTGGCACCATCAAAGGATGGTGGGACAATTATCTAACCTCAACTGCCAAATCTAAAATTTTAGATGCAATTAAACAGGAACCTACTCATACTCCAAATGATCATAATCATGTTACTATTACTGAACAATCAGTTTATACACTGATTTTAGCCATCTGTGAGCATTTTACTGGCAGATATTCTAGTAATAATGAAAATATTAGGACACTTCTTCAAAATCTTAGATGTCCTACTCTTACCCATTTTAGATGATACAAAGATGTATTCCTTAGTCGTGTTATGCAACTTCCAGATGCTAATAGTGACCATTGAAAGTCTAAATTTATAGATGGTCTTCCCTTTCTCTTTACTAAGCGAGTTCATAAAGCTCTTCGGGACAGAAATGATGGAATTTATATTCCTTATTCCAACCATTTTTTTGGTAGTCTTATAGATACCTGTATACAAGAAGGATTAGCTTTATGTAATGACATTAAGCTTACAAGCCAGCTTAAAAAGCAAAGGCTTACTGAAAAATCTCAACTTAGAGATTTTTGTGATAATTTTGGTATGGATATGCCAAAACCTCCTTCAGATCGTTCTACACGATATAAAGGTAAAAAGAAATCTAAATCCAAAACTCCTTATAGGAAAAAGAAATATACTCAGGAAGCCTTTACAAGTCAACCCTCTAAGAAGTATGTTAAAAAATCTTCTCATAAGAAGAAACCCTCCACATCCAAAAAAGAAATTAAATGTTAGAAATGTGGCAAATTTGGTCACTGTGCCAATAAATGTCTGACAAAAAAGAAGTTAAATAAACTTCAAATTGATGAACCGCTAAAAGATACTTTAGCTAAAGTATTTCTGAATAGTGAAAGTGAACCGGGTGATGATTCTACATCCGAATCGTCTGAGTCCACCTGAGTTAGATCAGGTTCAAGAAGATGATATTTCGTCTTCTAGTGATACTAACCCAAATCAGGAAGGTTCTTGTTCAGGTAATTGTAATTATTATAAAGCCATAGTTGATATGCATGGTTTAAGTATTAATATGCTTACTCAGGATCAGGAAATGATTATAAAATTTTTAGATCAAATTCCTGATACCACTATGAAAGTTCAGATGATTGAAAATTATCTAAAGCAGGTTAAGAAACAGGATGATATTCCAACAATTTCTAATGCTTATAGCATGACTAAAGTTATGAAACGACTTCAGCACCAACAAGACAAACCTATTACTTTACAAGATTTGAAAACTGAAATTAATCAGTTAAAAATAGAGATTAAATCTCTTAAAAATGATAATTTAAGTTTAACCTCTAGGGTTAATAATTTAGAATTAGGCAGACAGCTGACTAGTTCTCCCGAATCATCTCAGTCTTCTCTTCCCCAATATTTGGCTATTTTAGAACAAGTAACTTCTCAAAAATGGTATATTAAGATCACCTTATTTGTTCATGATGAACTATTAATTGAAAATCTTACTGCTTTGGTCGACAGTGGTGCCGATCTAAACTGTGTTCAAGAAGGGTTAATTTCAATCCAATATTTTAAAAAGACAGCATTCTTTGACTTCGGCTAGTGGTAATAAGCTAGAAATACAATATAAAATTATTGATACCCATATTTGTAATCAAGATTTCTGCATCCCATTTACTTTTCTACTTGTCAAAAATTTATAACACCATGTTATACTAGGTACACCTTTTTTGCATAGTATTATGCCTATTGAAAAAATTGACTCAACAGGTATTTATACCAAGCTGAATAATCAACAACTAGTTTTTTAGTTTATAACTGATCCTCAAACTAGATATTTAAATGAAGTCAAAAATATCTTGTTAGCTAAAGAGAATCAAATCAATTTCCTTAAACAAGAAATTTCTATTTGGAATATTGCCGAATCATTAGTTAAATCTAAGATTCAGGATAAGATCAAATTAATTGAACAAAAATTTCTTGGTGAAATTTGTAATGATCATCCTAATGCTTTTTGGGATAGAAAAAGACATATTGTCTCTCTTCCATATGAAATGATTTTTCTGATAAACACATCTCGACAAGGGCTCGACCTTGTCAAATGAATCAAGAATATCTTGATTTGTGCAAAAATGAAATTGCTTCTTTGCTTAAGAAAAAACTCATTAGGAAATCATATTCTCCTTGGAGCTGCACCGGATTTTATGTCAATAAAAATGCTGAAATTGAGAGGGGAGTTCCTCGATTAGTTATTAATTATAAACCTCTCAATAAAGTGTTAAAATGGATTAGGTATCCAATGCCTAATAAAAAGGATTTGCTTGATTGCCTTCATAAGGCTTTAATGTTTTCTAAATTTGATTTAAAATCTGGATATTGGTAAATTCAAGTTGCTGAATCTGATAGATATAAAACTGCTTTTACTGTACCCATAGGGCATTATGAATGGAATGTTATGCCTTTTAGTTTGAAAAATGCTCCTTTTGAATTTCAGAATATTATGAATAATATTTTCATTCCTTATACTGATTTTATTTTGGTATATATTGATGATATTTTGGTATTCTCTCATAATCTAGATCAACATTTTAAACATCTAGATATTTTTCGCAAAATTATATTACATAACGGATTAGTTATATCTGCTCATAAAATGAAACTTTTTCAAACTACTGTTCGGTTTCTGGGTTATAATATCCATCAAGGACAAATGGTTCCTATTACACGAAGTATTGAGTTTGCTTCTAAATTTTCTGTTGAAATATTAGATAAAACTCAATTACAAAGATTTTTAGGGAGTCTTAATTATATTAATCCTTATTACAAAAATCTTGCAAAAGACTCTGCTATCTTATATGATAGATTAAAGAAAACTCATTCTCCATGGACGCCAGATCATACTTTAACAGTTCAAACAATTAAATCTAAGGTTAAAAATCTTCCATGTTTAACTCTTGTTAACCCTGCATGGTTTAAAATCGTGCAAACTGATGCTAGTAATATTGGTTATGGTGGCATTCTTACTCAGGTAATACCTGATATCAAAAAGCAAATCTTGATAAGATATGCTTCAGGCAAATGGAATCCTGCTCAATCTAAATATGCTGCTGTAAAGAAAGAACTTCTTTCTATTATTAAATGTATATCTAAATTTCAAGATGATTTATTAAATCAAAAATTTCTGTTAAAAACAGATTGTCAAGCTGCAAAATATATTTTCAGCAATGATGTTAAACGTGATGTATCTAAGCATATAATTGCTAGATGGCAAGCACAGCTATCTACGTTTGACTTTGACATTATATATACCAAAGGAAAGGATAATTTGCTTCCTGATTTCCTCACTCGTGAATTTCTATAGGAATGAATCCTTATGTTCGCGGAAAAGGGATGGGATATAACCCCAACCGAGGTCGTGGCAGGGGAAATACCCCCTCAAAGGGTTGTGGTTCTAACTAGACCTCATCATTCAGAATGAAACCAGATAAAGACAAAGTCACAGTTATATCTGTGATTGATCCTATCTATGCTAAGTTGCAACAACTTATTGCACAAGAAGGCAAAGCTAGTGGCTCTCAACAAGGTATCTCTAACCTTGAAGCATCATATGCTCAGATGGTGGAATCCCCACCATATTCTCTGAACCCTATTCAGCCTCCATATACAGATCATATTCTGTATTTAGAACCTATTGATAGACAATGGGAAAATGATTCATGGTATCTCATGGAAAACTATTTTCACACATTTACCTATCCTTTTGGAAGCCAAAAATTTCGGATGGCTATGCAAAAGATTTTGAAAATTACAGACTCTTATGATTTTATAAATTTTTATTCTAATATGACCAGTAAAACTGTCCCTATCAATTTTTCAAAATGTTATATCAAAAAAATTATTTTTCCACATGAATGGGGATTACTTCCTCATAATGAAAAACAATTCATTCTCCATGATCATCCCCATACTTGTAACTATTGGGATTATGTTCAAGCCTTCACTTGGACTTTTTTCTATAAAAATCCAAAAAGAAAACACACTTGGTGGATTAAGATTAATCCACAAATTTATAAAAAAGGCTGGCCCCAATAGTTTTATATTTGGTGAAAAAAATTTGGGCCTCTTCATACTATTTTACCTGATGTTGTTCAAGAACAATTAAGACTTTGGGCTGCTTATTCGTCCCAAATTAATAAAATGGACCCAGCCCATTATATGGATGGATCCAATATTTTCCATTTTTTCAGTGAATTTGGATTACCCTGAATTTGAGCCTGGACTCCTATTGTCAAAAAAGACTCGAATAATCTGTTATGTCTCTACCGACAATTCCACGTTGGATGGTGGAATAAATTGGATAAAGAACTTGACAAAACTGTAGCAACAATAGCTGATGTTAGAAACGATTATCAACAGGAATTTGAATTCCAAAGATCTCAATCTCATCCTTCTACATCCAAATTGGATATTATGAAAAATGCATTAAAAATGCAAAATCCTCTTATGAAGGATAAAGAGTTAATATATGAATGTCTCCGACAATTAAAAGGTGAATTCTTGGCCACATTAAAATCTAATTCGGATTCAGATGAAGAGATGCAATCCCAATCATCTCATCACACCTGTCTAGCAGGCGAATCCCAAGATCCATACGAAGAGGATTCGAATCCTATTCCAACTACTGAAGATCTTTTTGATGCCATGCTTGACATTATGGCAAAGAAAAGGACAAGAAAACCTCGCTCATCAGCTTCATCAGATAAAGATAAGGACGACACAAAGTAGCTGTCCCATGTGAAGCAATATCTTCCCTTTTAAATCTGTCACACTACATGACAAAAAGGCATATTACCTCTGACGCAAATGGCCAACCGACGCCAACGCATCTGGGCCCCACTCCATTATGCGTCATTGCTTTCTAAAAGCATCTGCTAACTTTTTGTAAAGTTGTTTGTTTTGCCTTTCCGGACTTGTAATGAAAATTTTGGATTTCGGAATAGTTTAGCTTTTTTGTGTATAAAAGGGACCTTTCACCCTTGTTGAAGGCATTCGCTCTCTATTCTCTCTCTTGTTAATATATTTCTCACTTCAAAATTTTGCTTTTCCTTTACTCTCTTTGGTAGGTTTCTATTTGTCTTTCCTTGACAGTTCTTATTGTTACTGTGTATTTATTGTTTGTTTTTCCTTTACTGTATTGTTACTGTGTATTTACTGTATTATTGCAGTGATCAGAACAGGTACCTTTGAGCAATGCAGATTGGTTTTATTAATTTCTGGACTTGAGTGGAGGATGTACGAGTTCAACAGAAAAAGTTACTTCTCACAGCTGAGGGAAGCTGGAAATGGATAAATCATTTTAATATGGAGAGGGAACTAGTTATCCTCATGCTTGTTTTGGTTACTTCATGAAAACTGTCTGAGGTGTCAAAGATATTTGCTGGACATTCTTCTCCTTACAGCTAGCCCTGCTTCCTAAAGTACACCTCAGAAAGTTATGGGAATTATCTCTGGTAATTTTATGTACATCTCCATTTTATTTCCATTACTTTCAACTGAACTTTGTAGGCCTACAATATGTTTTTTTTTTTGTTTTTTGTTTTAAACAGGCCTACAATATGTTCAAAACACAATCTTCTGTAGATTTTTTTTTAATTCTTGATTTTCCCATATTCTTTGTGAAAAAGACTTAATTCCCGGCTTCCATCTATCATGTGTTCCCCTTCCCCACTTCATGAACTGGTGCCTGCATTCATAAATCTTAGTTTATTCACAAAACACACACATACACAAGTCTCCAAGCACACAGACATGCACATGAATTGCAAAAGGTTTGCAAAGTCGTTTTTTTCGAAATAAGGATAAATTAAGTTTGCATGCAACCCATTTAATTAAATCATCTTTTCATGTATTTCTTTTTCCCTCAAAATAAGGAGGATGTTTACATTCCAACATTCAAATTGAGATTTTTTTTCCCCTTTTTTTTTTTTTAATTTGAGACTTGGGAGTTGGGAGATGTAAGGAATATTAGAATTCACTTGAGGCAAAAGCTGGAAATTTTGTGAATGACTTAAGTGTAAATAGCCTAGGAGCTGACTGGCCCTTTTTCCTTGGCTGATTGAGTGCAATTAGTAAGCCAGCAGACAGCTACGCGAAATGTTCAGTGTGGAGGAGGAGTAAAATTCCTAATTCTATGGTTCTATACTACCAGGGAGCCCGTGCCATACACAGGAGTTTGTCATAAACTTATATGGGTCCATTGATGGTGTTAGCTTGTTGGATTTTTTCAGTGCGTTGTAATCATGTTCCGTTGTTTTCATCTAAACTTACATACATTTATTTTAGGCAAATAAAGTTAGTCTTTAATGGAGTCCACTAATACACAGGATGTGGACTATATATCTGATTACTAAGAAAGGGAAAGAGATATAATGTATTACGTTACAAGATTCTATTTTATCTCTAGGGCTTCTTTTTCTCTCTCTATCTCGATTCTTCTCATTGTTCTAAAATAGACTTTGCTAACTGATGGGTCAATTGATAGTGTTAGCTTGTTAGATTTTTCCAGTACGTTGTAGTCATGTTCCGTTATCTTCACTTAAACTTACATACATTTATTTTAGGCAAATAAAGTTAGTCTTAAATGGAGTCCACTAATACACAGGATGTGGGCTATATAGATGATTACTAAGAAAGAGAAAGAAATATAATGCATTATGTAACAAGATTCTATTTTATCTCTAGGGCTTCTTTTTCTCTCTTTGTCTCTATTCTTCTTAATGTTCTAACATAGACTTTGCCAATTGATGGATCCATTAATGCTGTTAGCTTGTTGAATTTTTTCAGTACGTTGTTGTTATGTTCCGTTGTTTTCACCAAAACTTACATACATTTATTTTAGGCAAATAAAGTTAGTCTTTAATGGAGTCCACTAATACACAGGATGTGGGCTATATAGATGATTACAAAGAAAAGGAAAGAGATATAATGCATTACGTCACAAGATTCTATTTTATCTTTAAGGCTTCTTTTTCTCTCTCTGTCTCTATTCTTATCAATGTTCTAGCATAAACTTGTCAATTGATAGGTCCATTGATGGTGTTAGCTTGTTGAATTTTTCAATACGTTGTAGTCATGTTCCGCTGTTTTCATCTAAACTTACATACATTTATTTTAGGCAAATAAAGTTAGTCTTTAATGGAGTCCACTAATACACAGGATGTGGGCTATATAGATGATTACTAAGAAAGAGAAAGAGATATAATGCATTACGTCACAAGATTCTATTTTATCTCTAGGGCTTCTTTTTCTTTCTCTGTCTTTATTCTTCTCAATGTTCTAACATAGACTTTGTCAATTGATGGGTCCATTGATGGTGTTAGCTTGTTGGATTTTTCAATACGTTGTAGTCATGTTCAGTTGTTTACACCTAAACTTACATTAATTTATTTTAGGCAAATAAAGTTAGTCTTTAATGGAGTCCACTAATACACAGGATGTGGACTATTTAGATGATTACTAATAAAAGGAAAGAGATATAATGCATTACGTTATAAGATTCTATTTTATCTCTAGGTCTTCTTTTTCTCTCTCTGTCTCTATTCTTCTCATTGTTCTAACATAGACTTTGCTAATTGATAGGTCCATTGATGGTGTTAGCTTATTAGATTTTTCCAGTACGTTGTAGTCATGTTCCGTTGTCTTCACCTAAACTTACATACATTTATTTTAGGCAAATAAAGTTAGTCTCTAATGGAGTCCACTAATACACAGGATGTGGGCTATATAGATGATTACTAAGAAAGAGAAAGAGATATAGTGCATTACGTCACAAGATTCTATTTTATCTCTAGGGCTTCTTTTTCTCTCTCTGTCTCTATTCTTCTCAATATTCTAACATAGACTTTGTCAATTGATGAGTCCATTGATGGTGTTAGCTTGTTGGATTTTTCAATACGTTGTAGTCATGTTCCGTTGTTTTCACCTAAACTTACGTACATTTATTTTAGGCAAATAAAGTTAGTCTTTAGTGGAGTCCATTAATACATAGGATGTGGACTATATATCTGATTACTAAGAAAGGGAAAGAGATATAATGCATTACGTTACAAGATTCTATTTTATCTCTGGGGCTTCTTTTTCTCTCTATGTCTCTATTCTTCTCATTGTTTTAACATAGACTTTGCTAATTGATGGGTCAATTGATGGTGTTAGCTTGTTAGATTTTTTCAGTAAGTTGTAGTCATGTTCCATTGTCTTTACCTAAATTTACATACATTTATTTTAGGCAAATAAAGTTAATCTTTAATGGAGTCTACTAATACACAGGATGTGGGCTATATAGATGATTACTAAGAAAGAGAAAGAGATACAATGCATTACATTACAAGATTCTATTTTATCTCTAGGGCTTCTTTTTCTCTCTTTGTCTCTATTCTTCTCAATGTTCTAACATAGACTTTGCCAATTGATGGATCCATTGATGCTGTTAGCTTGTTGAATTTTTTCAGTACGTTGTAGTTATGTTCCGTTGTTTTCACCTAAACTTACATACATTTATTTTAGGCAAATAAAGTTAGTCTTTAATGGAGTCCACTAATACACAGGATGTGGACTATATAGATGATTACTAAGAAAGAGAAAGATTTATAATGTATTACGTTACAAGATTCTATTTTATCTCTAGGGCTTCTTTTTCTCTCTCTGTCTCTATTCTTCTCAATGTTCTAACATAGACTTTGCCAATTGATGGGTCCATTGATGTTGTTAGCTTGTTGAATTTTTTCAGTACGTTGTAGTTATGTTCCATTGTTTTCACCTAAACTTACATACATTTATTTTAGGCAAATAAAGTTAGTCTCTAATGGAGTCCACTAATACACAGGATGTGGGCTATATAGATGATTACTAAGAAAGGGAAAGAGATATAATGCATTATGTTACAAGATTCTATTTTATCTCTAGGGTTTCTTTTTCTCTCTTTATCTCTATTATTCTCATTGTTCTAACATAGAATTTGCCAATTGATGAGTCCATTGATGGTCTTAGCTTGTTGAACTTTTTCAGTACGTTGTAGTCATGTTCCGTTATTTTCACCTAAACTTACATACATTTATTTTAGGCAAATAAAGTTAGTCTTTAATGGAGTCCACTAATACACAGGATGTGGCTATATAGATGATTACTAAGAAAGGGAAAGTGATATAATGTTTTACGTTACAAGATTCTATTTTATCTCTAGGGCTTCTTTTTCTCTCTCTATCTCTATTCTTCTCATTGTTCTAACATAGACTTTGCCAATTGATGGGTCCATTGATGGTGTTAGCTTGTTGGATTTTTTCAATATGTTGTAGTCATGTTTCGTTATTTTCACCTAAACTTACATACATTTATTTTAGGCAAATAAAGTTAGTCTTTAATGGAGTCCACTAATACACAGGATGTGGGCCATATAGATGATTATTAAGAGATGAAAAGAGATATATAACTGAGGAGACAAAGAGAAAGGATGGTAGTTAGTAGTTAAGCCAAATATAATTACCAAACAAAATATTGAGGAACGTTTGGAAAAAGTTATTAGGTCCTCTTTGAGGATCATGTCATCCTTCTCCTTTACTCGCCATTCAGTAAGTTTAATGTGGTGAAACACACTGTATTATAAGAAGAGAAGGAAGGGAGATAACATGGCACTCCGAATGAGGATCCAAACCTTTTTTTTTTCCATGTTTGGTGGTTAGAAGATATGTTTAGGTTCCAACTTCCAAGCATGATCTACTGTTAATTGAGATGGTCTATTTCTATGGCCTTCAACTTTGGGGTAGTTTATTTCACTACTTCAATTTGCTTTCTGTTGGTGCTCTGTTTTGCTATGAACTTACATGGATTTATGGAATTTTCAGTAGCCATAGTCAGAGCAGCCTTTTAACAATCTCTGATTTGCCATCCTATCTTGGGGAATTCCAGGAGTATGGGACATTAGTCAACACTTGAATAAGTAAATACACAAAAAAATGTAATCAGTTACATCGATCAACATGTGTTGAAAGTCTTTGTCAAAACTTAGTAATATAGGAGCTATATTGTAAGAGATTTAGCTTTTATGAATCTCATAATTTTAATTTTAATTACTTGCATTTGATCAAACCACATCAGTTGAAGACTGAGGGATAGTCACAGCTGTATTTAGCATTCCTTAATCACAGAAGGAATTAGTCGTGCTGCCTTGACACCCTAACCCACATAATAAAAAAATGAAAAGAAAACGCTCTTACAAATATTTCATTACTACAAGTACTATATTGGTTCAACCAAATATGAAGCAAAACTAGAGGTTAATTCACCAACAAACAGGTAAGAATGCCTGCCCTACCTTGATATTCTGACGCTTCAATTATTGTAGGTGCTTCTCGTTCTAACGGTTTATATATGAAATAGTAATGATGTGGCAGTGATAATTTTATAATTAAAAGTCAGTATTTTATTTTGAAGTGAAATACTCTCATTTAGATATATCATTATATGTGAAAAATTTGTATGAATTTTTATTTCTATAGCATTATAGGGCTATAAATAAGTCGCGTCTAGTTGAGTAGTGTGTTGTTCAAGCTTGGTTTGAAGATTTTAATGAGCTTGAAATTGTGTTCAAGCTTAGTTTGTTTAATTTTCAAGTCAATTTCAAATGATTTTAATTGAGCCAATCACAAGCTGAGCTGTGTAGCTTAAACTTTTTAGTGTATTTTTTATCTATTTAGTTGAGTTTGAGTCAAGCTTAAAAAATTAATAAATTTTAAAAAATATTAAAGCTTGACTTGCTCATATAAATTTTAAATAAATTTTTAACGAGCTAACACTAACTGAGTTCGAGTTCGAGTAGTTGGTTCGTTTCACCACTCTAATTTATCCATTTCTCATTCAACTTTGCTTGTGCCTTGGCATTTATTTCTTTGTGTGTACTATTGAGATTTGGATTCTTTCCATTTCATGATTTAAAATGGAGATCTTGATTCCATAATCAATGATCTAGATGTAATTTAATCACATGTCTTATTAAAATTACGTCATTTTTTTTATTAAAATTTATTTTCTTATATATAATTATAAAATCATTTACCTTTAAATAAATTTTAAGTCAAACGCATTTAAACTCTTTATTTTTATATTAGTTAAGATATCAATACCTCAATCAATAAAATGGACAACTCCATTCATTGGGAACGAGGAGAATCTAAATCCGTACTATTGACTGTTAGTTTATTCTTGAAGCCTTTGCAGGGTACCCCCCTCTCTCTCTCTCTTTCTCTCTCTCTATCACATTCTCGTTCACACCCACAACCACACAACCCGTAGATTTACAGGGTAATAATGGAAGCTATAGTACTGTATCCGTCATTAGGCACTGGCCACCTGATATCCATGGTGGAGCTAGGTAAACTCATACTCAACCACCACCACCACCCTTCATTCTCCAATATCATTATCCTCATCACCACTCCGCTGTTCAACCTCGGTTCCACCGCTCCTTACATCCGCCACGTCTCCTCCACCACTCCCTTCATCACCTTCCACCACCTCCCCACCATCTCTCTCCCCTTTGATCCCGACTCATACCCCTCTCTTGAAGCCATCGGCTTCGAGCTTCTCCGTCTCAACACTCCTAACGTCCACCGTGCCCTCCACTCCATCTCATTCACCACCGCCATTGCCGCCTTCATAATCGACGTATTCTACACTCATGCTCTCACTGTTGGTGCCGACATTAAAATTCCCACCTACTTCTTCACTTTCGGCGCTGGTTGCCTTGCTTGCTTCCTTTACCCACCAACAATTCATCCAAACACAACCAAAAGTTTCAAAGATCTCAATACACTTTTGCATTTTCCAAGCTTACCTCCAATTCCATCCTCCGATATGCCAAAGCCGACGCTTGAAAGAACCTCTAGTGAATACGTATGCCTCATAGACTATGCTTGCCAAATGCCAAAATCAGCTGGAATTATTATAAACACGTTTGAATCGCTGGAACCCAAAGCTATTAAAGCAATATCAGATGGACTATGCATTCCCGATGCTCTTACGCCGCCGGTCTTTTACATTGGGCCGCTAATTGCTTCCGGTGACCGGCCCGGAGGTGAAGTTGGTGATGTGCACGAGTGTTTAAGGTGGCTTGACTCGCAACCGAGTCGAAGCGTTGTGTTTTTATGCTTTGGAAGCTTGGGTTTGTTCTCGGTGGAGCAGTCGAAAGAGATAGCTGTTGGGTTGGAGAGGAACGGGCAGAGGTTCTTGTGGGTGGTGCGGAGCCCACCATCAAAGGACAAAAGCAAGCTCTTTTTTGCACCGCTCGACCTGGATTTGGATTCGTTGCTCTCGGACGGTTTCTTGGATCGGACGAAGGAGCGGGGATTCGTGGTGAAGTCTTGTTCTAACATAGCCTTTGCCAATTGATGGGTCCATTGATGGTATTAGTTTGTTGGATTTTGGCAGTACGTTATAGTCATGTTCTATTGTTTTCATCTAAACTTACATACATTTATTTTAGGCAAATAAAGTTAACCTTTAATGGAGTCCACTAATACACTAGATGTGGGCTATATAGATGATTACTAAGAATGGGAAAAAGATATAATACATTACGTTACAAGATTCTATTTTATCTCTAGGGCTTCTTTTTCTCTCTCTGTCTCTATTCTTCTCATTGTTCTAACATAGGCTTTTCCAATTGATGGGTCCATTGATGGTCTTAGCTTGTTGGATTTTTTCAGTACATTGTAGTCATGTTTCATTGTTTTCACCTAAACTTACATACATTTATTTTAGGCAAATAAAATTAGTCTTTAATGGAGTCCACTAATACACCGGATGTGGGCTATATAGATGATTAATAAGAAAGGGAAAGAGATATAATGCATTAAGTTACAAGATTCTATTTTATCTCTAGGGCTTCTTTTTCTCTCTCTGTCTCTATTCTTCTCATTGTTCTAACATAGACTTTGCCAATTGATGGGTTCATTGATGGTCTTAGCTTGTTGGATTTTTTCAGTTCGTTGTAGTCATGTTTCGTTGTTTTCACCTAAACTTACAGGATTTGAATTCTCTCTATTCCATGAATTGGAATGGAGATCTCTATTTCATAATCAATGGTCTAGATATAATCTTATCATATATCTTACTAAAACTACATCGTTTTGTATTAAAATTTATTTCCTTATATATAACTATAAAATCATTTATTTTTGACTAAATTTTTAGTCAACTCATTTGAAACCTTCATTTTTATGTTAGATGACGTGTCAATATCTCAATCAATGAAATGGAAATCTCCATTCTAATTCATGGAATAGAGAGAATCCAAATCCAAACTTTCATACATTTATTTTAGGAAAATAAAGTTAATCTTTAATGGAGTCCACTAATACGCAGGATGTGGGCTATATAGATGATTACTAAGAAAGGGAAAGAGATATGATGCATTACATTACAAGATTCTATTTTAGGAAAATACAATTAGTCTTTAATGGAGTCCACTAATACATAGGATGTCGGCTATATAGATGATTGTTAAGAAAGGGAAAGAGATATATAGCTGAGGGGACAAAGAGAAAGGATGGTAGTTAGTTTTTTAGCCGAATATAATTACCAAAAAAAAAATTGAGCATTTGGAAAAAATTATTCGATCCTCTTTGAGCATCATGTCATCCTTTTCCTTTACTCGCCATTCAATAAGTTTAATGCGGGGAAACACACTGTATTATAAGAAAAGAAGGAAGGGAGATAACATGGCGCTCCCAATGAGAACCCAAACTTTTTTTGCCATGTTCGGTGGTTAGAAGACATGCTTAGGTTCCAACTTCCAAGCATGATCTACTGTTAATTGAGATGGTTTATTTCCATGGTCTTCAACTTTAGGGTAGTTTATTTCACTGCTTCAATTTGCTTCCTGCTGGTGCTCTGTTTTGCCATGAACTTATATGGATTTACAAAATTTTTGGTAGCCATAGTCAGAGTAACATTTTAATAGTCCCCGATTCGCCATCCTACCTTGGGGAATTCCAGGAGTATGGGACATGGGTCACGACTTGAATAAGTAAATACACAAAAAAATGTAATCAGTTGCATCAAACAACATGTGTTGAAAGTCTTTTTCAAGACTTAGTAACACTTTGGAGCTATATTGTAAGAGATTTAACTCTTATGAATCTCATAATAACAAACTAAAAGGGCATATTCCTATATCTTTCTTTGAAATTAAAAGGCTAAATATCCTCGTACTTTCTTTCAACAACTTCAGTGGCACCATACAGCTAGATGTGATCCTTGAACTACAAAATCTTACAACAATCGAGCTTTCATACAACAGCTTGACAGTTATTGCCAGTGAAAGCAGGTTTAGCTTATCTTCCTTTCCCCAACTCAGCACATTAAAAATGGCTTGTTGCAAGCTGTAAAGATTTCCTGACCTACAGTACCAATCGAGAATGATTTATTTGGACAAACTAAATTTTCATCAAATTTTAGATTGCAACTAAACTTTAGTCGCAAATGTTAAACATTTGGCAACAACAAAAAACTTAGTCACCTAATGTTCAACTTTTGGCAACAATGCATCAAGTTAGTCGTCGAAAACTATAACTATTGGCCACTAAAAAGCCATGGTTGCTAAAATGTTAATAATGGTGACCAAATTATTATTTAGTTGCTAGACATGTAACTATTGGTGGCTACCCATAATATGGTCACAATAATTAGTCGCAAAATGTGTTTTTTCTTGTAGTGTAATGTGTTTACTCCTTATAAACAAGAGATATTTAAAAATGTGACTTAGTCATTATATAAACTGTTCTTTCTATATTTTCTCTATTTGGCTATTAGAAAAAATAAAATTTTCTAACATATTTCACTTAATATCATATTTTAAACACATAATGACATAAAAACTTTTTGTAAACACTTCTATGAAAAGTTTATATTTATTATTTGTGTATACTGAACTCCTGTATTTATCATCGTGCATAGCACAGGTTTATTGCTAATATATAAATATATATATATAGGAGGGTGGTTGTAGTAGATTGTGTTGTGCTTCAATTGGGAACACAAAGGTAGAGAGGGATGGGATTGGGAGGTGCATCCTACACACTGAAAGCGCTGGTCAAGTTCATCCATTTCTCAGTTATCTTAGGCTATATTTGGTACAAGAAAATAAAAAATAATGAAATGAAAATAAGAATAAAATGATAATGAGAATGGAATAGAATTAATAAAATGAATGAACATAATTAGAATAGAATGGAATAGAATTTTAGCGTGTTATCTGAAAATTAAATATTATGTTATAACAGTTAGAATCTTGAAAAATTGGAAGACTTCTCTATGCATTGTAAATTTAATCCAATAAGCCCTTTGTTCTAATCCAAAAATCCAACCTGTCTGGTGAACTGTTGATAAAAGCAACCAAAAAAAAAAAAAAAAAAATCTTGGCAAAAGCGGTAACACTGGATAAAGGCAACTCAATGATGAAAAGCACGATTGACATACACCTCAGCAAAAGTCTCAAAATTGGACGGCATTACCAATTTCGCCGAATAAAGGCAACTCAATGATGAATACCATCATTGACATAAGCCTTTAATTTTTTTAAAAAATATTCAGTATAACGGCAATGTCACGTTATTATATTATATTGATGTAGTATCACAAGTTAATAAAAATGTAATAAAATATAATTTTTATTCTCATCACCTAGAATTAAGGCGTTAGTTAAGATATTTTATTACACACTATCCTGCTAACTGATATGACATTTCATCACAACATATATACATGGATAAATTTCATTGACTTGTGATATCACGTTAACAGTAATGAAATAGTATCACCGTCACAATGAATATTTTCTAAAAAAGCAGAAGAAGGAAAGCAATTTACTAGTAAACTTGCTTGTAGGGGTCCGAAGGAAAAAAAAAGGGGGAATAGATAAGAAGATGAGACCCAATAGAAAGAGAGATATATGGAGGAGGAGAGAAGTTTCTTATTCGGAATAGACATATACAGAGAAAGAAAATCAAAAACAGATGGAGAGATATGCGGCTTTTTCATCATTTATTTTGAATGAAATTATTAGAATAATTATTGTTGCCTTTGTAAGATAACGTTAAGTTTCGGTTTGCCTAATCCGAAACCACTGCCCATCTCTTCTCTGAAGTGGAGCAATAGAATCCATACTTTATAATTAACGGCACGGATTGACTTTAGAGTGTCTGCATCCATTTTATACTTCATGCAATTTGATCACATAAATATACAATATTATATTTTTGCCCCGTGCGTTGCATGGGTTTATCATTAGTTATATGTATGCAATAGATTTCCATGCCGTTTGGGACAAAATTTTTGACCTTTATGTGATGGAATTGGCCTAAACTCTAAACAATGGTTTGCTTCCTGAAACCGACCAATATTTAGTCCAGTTAGCCGGCTGTACACCATGCCCAAGACAGTTTTTTCTAGTAAAGCCATTTGCTTCTTCAATTAGGATATGGTATAGAAGAATAGTAATAGATGTAAAACCCATCGTTATATATCTCATACTGCCAGCTAGAAGAGAAGGAAAAGCTTGCATTATTCATAACTTTGCAAGTTTAATCTTTAACACAAATATAACTAAATATAACAGTCAATCATCCAGTTCATCCCTTTAATAATTCTTGCCTTGGCTAGCTAGGAGAAAAGAATCATGGTTTTACCACAAATCAAACCAGAATTTGCCCGAATTTTATCCTCGAGAAGTTATGCAATTTTACCGTTTTCAGAAATATTCTGTTTTGCAATTACGTTAAATGTAAAAATCTCAATTCCACTCCGTTTATTCTGTTTTTTCATTTTTCAGTACTTTTCTTAATTAGTTTCTGCTTAATTCGTGCCGTTATTAAGTTAGGATTATGGGTCTATGAATTTGTTCTTACCTTATAATAGCATTCTGAGTCATCTCTAAACTTGTAGGAGAAAACATCATGCCCCCTCGAGAAGTCATAATCCATATATCTAATAAATATGAAAAATACAAATTACAAGATTGTCATGCCACCGGCCCATCATGCTCAGACATGTTCTATGTCAAACCCTTTCGCGGCCCCAGACATGTCACGGGTGGCAACCCGTGACACTATGCTTGCGGACGTTGAAGATTGGCACCACATAATGCATTCTTGCCCGAGATGCGCTCACTTCGAGCCTCCTTTGGTCCATTGTACCCCTCCAGTGATGATAATGTTTTGGTTTTCTTACGCCACTTTGAGCCTACTACAACTCTTCCAAGTCCCTGCTCCATTTTACCCATCCTCCTTTGGTTAATTTGGAAAACCGTAACGCTTCCCTGTTCCAGAAAACAACAATCAACCCCTTATCCATTCTTCGCCAAGCTGCTGCTACTTCGGCATCAATGGAACCTCATTCTAGAGCAACATACCTCTTTGCCTCAGCATCAGATCTTTATTAAATGGATTGCTCCTCCTCAGGCTTTTTTTAAACTTAATATTGATGGAGCCTCCCGGCTTAATCCGGGAGTTGCTGGTATTGGTGGCATTATACGAGATTAATTGGGGAACTTTGTTCTTGCCTCTGCGCAATTCATTGGGAGAAATAGTAGAATTCTGGGCTTTGCGGCAGGGTCTTTGGCTCGCTTTTACCTTCGGTATTCAGAATCTTTTAGTGGAAATCAGTAGCGGCTTCAGAAAATTTTTACAAAGGGGCAACATTTATTCACAAGCCAAATTTTTTATTTTGAAACTAATACTATATAACCAGAATTTTTGTCCAAAATTTTCATAGAAATGTGATTCTTTATGGTTCTTTTATTTCAAAGTAAAACACTAATTTTGACTTATAATTTTGAAATTGTCACTTCTACATCATTCTGATGGAATTTTTTATAAATAAAAAATTTGTAAGAATGAATTGTTTTTTTATAATTTACAATAAAACACTTAACTTCTGTATAACTATATAATGTATATAGGAGTGTTTGAAATAAATTAAATATTTAAGGGAAGTATTCATCAATTTTAGAAGAGACAAATTGAATGACATTTTCAAAATTATAGTTCAATGAGAGTTTCAAAAAATATAGAGAACACTTATAAATTTTCAAAGGGAGCACATTGAAAACAATACTAAAAGTTTTAGGCATAATTACAACTTCTGAAAAATTGAAGAAGGCAAGTGCCCCCTCTAGCCCCTCCTGGTGGAAACTGACTCTCATATTGTCTTTTATGCTCTTCGCAGGAAGACAACGTGGGTGCCTCATCGTCGACTCCACCTGCAAGACTGTCTTCTCCTAGCCTCTAATTTCCAAAGGTTGCATATCCAGATGTGCTACAGAGAGGCCAACAAAGCAGCTACCTTTGCTGCTGACCATCACCTTTTGGATCTTGTTTTTGATTTCCCTCATGTATTTCTCCAGTCTGTTTTGTATCATGATGCTACAGGAGAAGCCTCTCCTCGTTTTGTAATTAGAGCTCAGACTCATTGGCGTATTTTAATTTAAGTTTCTGTGTTTTATCTCAAAAAAAATAGAATAGAAATAAATTACAAGATGAGGCCAACTCAGTGCCAAAACTGCACCATTGTGCCATAAATATTGTTGTAAATAATTTTATTTATTTATAAGATGATATAACTTTTTGGCTTAATTACAAGCACACACACTAAACTATGACTTAAGTATTACTATGCCCCTCTAAATTATATATAAAATGTAACAAATTTTTTCATTCAACTTGTACATGTTCACAAAAGTTCATTTTACACCTCAATTATATTTTTTTTTGGTATTAAATTGTCTAATACCTAAAATACCCCTTATTTTGCCCCTATATTTACATATTATTCAAAGGAATATTTCAATCATTAGTTAATTATTATAAGAAAAGAAGATCAATTTCGATATACAATTATACTTTAGTTAACATGCACAAGTCACACAAAAAACATTTCATCTATTTTTTTAATGGATTGATAATAGAAGGGGTTAATGGATACAAACTGATAATTCAGGGGTCAACTTGTTAAGTATTAAATTTTGAAGGGCATAGTAATATTTAGTCATAGTTCAGAAAAGTCTTTGTAATTTACCCATTCCTCATTTCTTCTTCTTCTTCCCGTCACAATCCACCAAGATAGCACACTCGGAAGGCCCATGGGAATGCCAAGGAGTCCATATAAGTTTAAAAACTTCTAAGCTATTCTTGGGTATTTTAACACATCGGAGCTTTTTGGAATATTTTAGAACCTTCTACACAATTGTAGATAATGCGAGGGCGTAGGAGATTCTAGAATGGAATGGAGGCCTCCTTGAAATGCTTTGTATATAAATATCTTAGATATTTATATAGAATTCTCTAGATAGTCAATCTCCATCATTGAATCGAGCTGATCCTCACCATCCGTTGAGGAGGTAGACAACTATGAATAGGTGGAGGCATTCATATGTAAAACATCCAAGTTATGAATACAATCAAGCATTCTCCAAGCTCAATTACTATCTTATTTCTTTTTGTGCTTATTTTGTGATCACTTTTTCTTAGCTTTCCTTTCGATATTCTTTAAGGCTTACTTAGCATCTTCAAGAGGAAGTTATCTAGATCCGTGCAGGTTCTAGGTGTTTGAGATTTAAGCCCTTGACACTTCGGTATTAGAGCATTTGTTCTATCTTGATCTATTTCCACAAGCAACATCCTACCTAACCTCTCTATCCTAATTAAGTATCTTAATCTGAACAATTTCCCCATTTTAATGTATAGCTCTACTAAAATTACATTCTATTGCAATCGTAGTCTTACTACCTGTAAGACATTTTTGAATAAAGTATCTCCACACAACCTCAAGTTAAAATTCACCCCAAAACTGCATTACTAAAACGTACCAAACATGATGAGAGCTTTCCTATACATACTACATGCCCTTCTTCTGTTAAACTAGCATTTTATCACACTAGATAAATCTTCAAAGAGGACATCCTTTCATTCCCCACATACTGCCAAGTATTAAGTAAAAAACCATATAGTCCAACAGCAATTTTGTAAGCATTTTATTTAACAAACTCTAACCTTAAATATTCTAATATTATAGAAAATCTAGTTTTCCTAACCTAACAAGATTACTCAACTCTTCTAAAATTTTTGGAAGTAGAATTTTCACCTTTTTTTTTTCCGTTTCTTCTCCTTCACTAAAATCGTTCAATCAAGAAAAAAAAATATACTAGAAAATCTAGAAGCAACACAAATCCTATGAAGTGTAATAAGTATGAAGCAGTGAGAAGAAGATCCCAAATTCCACAAGCTGTAAAAAATATAAAATTCATACTGTGAATACGGGGACATGAATCATGAGACCAGTCCCAACATCGATGAGGTAATGTTTCAATAAGGTTGTAAATCAATCCTTGAGCACTCCAACAAGCCTTATAGAATAATAAAAAGTCACCAATTATTAAGAGAGACATTATAATACCAGCTTCCATTACTTGGTTAAATAGATCACAACTAAAACAATTACATTCTTGGAAATTAGAGCAGTAAATCACATACCAACATAACTGTGGAGAAATGGGTATCATCTTGTTCATAAATGCCAAAAAAACGAGAGAGCCATTCAATACCAAATATAGGACAAATAGCATATTAGCTGTATAATATTAAATCCCTACAGTATAAGGATGCAAACAGATTACAGAAGACTGGTTTCTATTTTGATTTTGAAATACTACTGTTTTTCTCTAGTTATCGTATCCAAAGCAACCTAAACGTGAAGAGAAGCCAGTATTTGTTTTAATAAAAGATCCTTCCAATTCAAAATAAAATGAGGTTAGCTAGACATAAATTTCTCAATAAATTTTCAATAAAATCGAAATACATTTGATTCTAAATAGAACATTAACTATCCAAATTAAGTAACAGTAATGTTCCAAAACTAAAAGCAGAATTCTTTTCTATGCTCTAAATACTGATCATTAGTTTCTAAATCAGTAAAAATGTAGTGCAATCAAAAGATAAAACCTAATTTAACATGAAAGTAGCAAATTGGTTTTGAAACCTCATGCTTCTATTGTGTTGCCAAGCATAAATGAGAAGAGTTCACGAACAGGAGAAAACTCCACCAGTCCAATATCCATTGCATACCCAGTAACCGGCAACTTCAAGTCTTGCAAAACAGTAAAGGCCTCGGCCATTAGACTCTTTGGCACTTCTTCAGCAGCTGGACAATAAGGAATCCAAGAGTTTGGGCGGTACTCCTCTCCAATTTCAATGCCCTCCTTCTTCATTGCATCACATAATTGCAAATGAAATTGAAGAAGGGGCACAGATGGCGTCGGGGCAAGAAAGAGAACATTGTTGTCACTTGGAAGGCTTCCAATTGAGGAGAAAGAAACGGCTAAAGGTTCTTGCTTTGAAGCCAAACTTTTTACGATGTTTTCGAACTTTGATGGGTCAATAAAGGGGCAGGAGAAGAGGGTAATGTGAGGTCTAGATTCTATTTCGATAAGCTGAGTACTGATTTGGCGGCGAACCAAAACATTCCAGGGCTTCAGGGCCTGGTTTTCGATTCAAAACAAGATATCTAAAAATAATTAAAAAATAATAAAGAAACAAAAATAGCCAACTTCAAAAACAGAAAATTGGGGTATCCTAAGACCTAACCAGGAAAAATTATGAACAACACAATGGAAAACAAAGCAACCCACAAAGAGATAAAATCAAAGCAACACACAGAGAAATAAAATCAAAGCAACTTACAAAGAGATCAAATCGAGGCTGCCCACAAACAGTAAATTGGAAAAAAACAGAACTCCCAACCCCAAGAAAAGAAAATTGAGATCTCAGTATGCCCCGAAATAGACAAAACCAAAGAAGAACGCATTCAAATCAAAGTACACCATAAACAGAATAGATCGAAGTAACCCTCGAAGATAACTTCAAAACCCTAAAGATTAAAAAGAAAAACAGCAAAAAAAAAAAAAAAAAGGTAGTGCCCAATTGAGATTAGAGATAACAGAGAAAAGAATCAACAATAAAGAAACCCAATTGGGGCCGACTGAATTTATAAGAGAGAGAGAGTGCGATTCAAAAATGGCGAAACAAAGTAGAATCCAAAAGGGTTAAAGCAAAGAAAAGGATATGCTTGACAAGGAATAGAGATGGGAGAGAGAACACCGAAGAAGCTAAGAGCATGTGAAAT
Source organism: Euryodendron excelsum (assembly GCA_033060915.1). NCBI lineage: Eukaryota > Viridiplantae > Streptophyta > Magnoliopsida > Ericales > Pentaphylacaceae > Euryodendron > Euryodendron excelsum. The sequence continues at coordinate 2,991,525 of CM065383.1, read as the reverse complement.
TTATTAGTTTCAAATGTCAAAGAGACGGGGGGAATAAAGAGAGAAGAAAAGGTTTTGACAGGCAAAGAGGTCGGTTTCTGTTTAAGATACCGACAAAGTTTTCTCTTGAGTCATTACAGCGCATTTATACAACTGTTTTATCCCAATATAACGTCTACGTACCTGATAAGAGAAATTATTTAGGGCTGTAATTCACTTTTACTTCATCTCTTGCAATGCAACGAAAAGTACACCGTTTGTTCAATATCAGGTCAAGTACTCTGCTATCCAGATAATTGTTCAATAACAGGTCACGACATTTTCTTGAAAAGAAATTGCTATTCAGATATTTGTTATGTAAAAATTATAGAGTGGGGTAATGCTATACATTTAAAAAATTTATACAGAATTTATATATAAAATGATGTGTCTGAGTTGTGGACCTATTACTTTAAAATAAAGAACCCATTAAGATGTATTTTAATTACAAAATTACCACTACTACATTATTCTAGTTAAAAATTCTATTTAAAAATTTTAAAAAAATAATATTTTTCTTTATTGTAAAGTGACGGACCTATTTTGGAGTGCCTCTGGCTAGCATTGGCCTACAAGCACCTTGTATCATTTTTAGGACCCAGGTCAACATTGTATTACGTCCAGTCAATAGAACTTTTCCAGAATTAGTATAGTTCTTTCTTTTTAAAGGTGGAACAAAATCGAATATCTAAGGTGACTCACATAAAATATATATATATATATATATTTATAAGTAGTAACAGATTACAGATATTCGAATTCCTTACTTCATTAATAAAAGTTAGAAATTTTGACCAACTATTCTACCTTCAATTGGTAGATATATATATATATATATATATGATTGTGTGAATATTGACACGCCAATGAACCGTTGCCATCCTTATTCCCAATGAATGTAAAGATCTTATTCCCAATGAATGTAAAGATTCAGGAGTTGACAAATTGGACTTAAAAATATAAACAAAAACAAAAGGTACAGCTTTTTATTATGTAACAGCAACCATTATTATACAACCTTAATCGACTTTTGGGGTCCATTATTTTACAACAATTAGCACTTCTACCGTCAACTTTTATGAACATCGTGACCCCGGCGGAAGGAAAATAAATAAATCAATACACTTTATGACATATTACAAGAACACAAAACAGATTACAGGCACAAGAACTAGCGAGTCACAACTTCGTTTAAGAACCAAATAAACATATATATATATATAGGAGGGTGTAGTAGATCATATATGTGTTGTGCTTCACTTGGGAGCACGAAGGTAGAGTGGGACGGGATTGTGGGCATTGGGAGGTGCATCCCAAACACTGAAAGCGCTGGTGGAGTTCATCCATTTCGCAGTCATCTCAGGGTAATGGCGGTCAATCACATCTTTCAAGCTCTCTGTGGTGTTCACCCATTCCAGCCCCTTCTTTGTGTACGTCTCTTCGTTGAAATTGCTTGTAAAGAACCTATCCGATTCAAGCCTCCTGCATTGGTCATCCAATTTATACATACGTTCATGATCAACTGTATATTATCACCAAGGTTCTATCTTATATTAATGCACTAGATCATCCATGGTTAGTTTATGTACCTTGATGCCATCAGAAGGAATATGACAAAAGCTGTCTCAGAGATGGCAAATCCCGTGATCTTCTTCTCCGCCATGAGGCCCACTAACAAATCGAGTTCCTCCACATCATGACCGTACACTTCTGTGAGTGTATCAACGGCTTCCTCATCATCTGTTAAATCTTCCCATTTAGATATGGGTATCAATAGGAGGGACCTCCGGAACTCATTGTATCTAGGAACGTTCCTCTCCCTGTCCCGATAAACTGCATCATCAATGATATAGATCAGCCCCTTGTCATAAATTATGCTGGTAATTAAATGCTAAACCACTTAATAAACATTGTCAATAGCAAAAATATAGGTAACATTCATTACATATATATATAACATGTTTAAAATTTGAAAAATACTATTCTTTAAAATTTGTACAAAAAATTTCACCAGAATATATAGGTACCTTCAAGTGCAGGTAAGTCAACGTGGTCGGGTCTATCTGTGCCATCTACATTTTGGGGAATAAGGTCCCTAAACCACTGGGGATAGTTCCAAAGCTCAAGGGCTCCACAAGCTTGGTGCCCCATTGAAACCATTTGCCTTGTAAATCCAATGTCTGATAAGGTCTTTTCTCCTTTATGGCCAACCAGGTTGGGTAGAGGAACCCTGTTATTTTGTATAGACTCGTCATATACACAATCACAAGCATAGTTTTGAAAATAGTTTGATGTTGTTGAATGAGAGATGGTATACATATCGATCAAAGGTGGAGATTTGTTGGGTCCAGGCTCAGCGTTGATGTCCCTGAGGAGGAGGTGATCAGGTAGAAGCGAGTGCATTCTGTAAACACTGACAAATTCCTCGGTCAACGAGTAGGGTACCCCATGATTCTCAGGCTTCTTTAGACCCACCAGACCTCCCAATTCAGCATTTCCAATGTGCCCAAAAGTATCCTTGAACTTCTTTCCTAACAAACCATACCTGAAATGGACTTTCATGATAAGAAAGAAAGAAAGAAAAGATAACTATAAGTATAAACTAAAGTTTAGAGCCCTAAGAAAATTTGTTTACCAGTTGGCGCGCATTCCTGCAAGCAATGTGTCGGTTTTAAGCAGCTCAACAGTCCAATCAATGGTGTGGACCTTTGCAATCACAGCAGAAGTTACTAGCCTCGCATGACGGTATAAATCTTCGTCGTCCAGCTCATGGTATTCCTTCTTCAGGGCATCGCAGACAGCATTGTGCTCCAGGACGAAGAGTGCCTGCAATGTCGAAACGCCAGCCCAGTTGTTACGAGCATCACCAGTCACGATATTCCCATCTTGGTCATGAAGAAGAAGGCCATTTTTTGAGATCTTGAGCTTCCCATCTTTGAAAGTCCTCACTTTCTCCATCCTTTGCGCGTTGCTCCCATAGATTGCACTCCCATCCCTTAATCACAAGCGAAAACAATTACAATGCTTGAAGATGAATGATGTAATGACAATAACACTAATCATAAATCTATAGATACATAAAGAATTATCTTACCACCAAGGTGTTCGGATGTTCAAGTGACCATCTTTTATCTCATAAAAACCGGTAGGAACCTCCTTTGTCTTGTAAAACTTGAAAGATTGAAGGGGGCACTGATTTGCAACTTCTCTAGGCGCTGTAAGTTCAATCTGCAACCATATTGTCGAGATGAAGTTTGAATAACAACATGATATAAAAGAAGAAACAAAAGGAAAAAAAAAAAACCATATCCATCTAAGTGATACATTTCAGCGGACCTGATTCGTAGCTTCTAAGTGATCGATCCAGTCGTGGGTCATGAACTGAATCCAAGACGCTGCTATCATATTGAATTGCTTTCCCGTGTCCACGAATTTTCTACGTGCCAGAAGTTTTGTGGCAACCACCATAGGATCTGGCTTCAATAGCTGCATATTGTTGTAAAAAAAATTACATTTTAAGAGAGAATTGCAAGATTAATTAGAATGTTTATATGCAGCATGCATGCGATATGAGGCTCAAGAGTAAATTAAATTTTATAAAAGACATAACCTTAATAATTTGTAAAGAAACATACTGTTCCTTGAAATTAACAAAGGAAGTCAACGCTCGAGAAACATTGATGTATTTGAATATAGTTTTTCTTTTCTTTTCTTCTATTCTTTTCCATATCCACTCGATTTTTTCTTAAATAATGCTATACAATTATCCTTTTCTCACTTATTTTTTTATTCACCAGGCGCACGTGAGACCTGCATTAATAAATACATGTAAATTTCATTTACTTGTGTCTGATGAGTAAGAAAGTATGTAAATATAGGATTTATGTATAGCATTTTCTCTTTTTTTTCAATCAAATTTAAGATGTATTGATACGCACACATGAAAAATGAAATGGCATGATAAGGCAACCAATAACTGTATATATCTTTAAATATATATATATAAAAATAATATTCTTTTTATTTTTTATGTTGCAAATATATTTATATTTTGCTATATCAAAATAGTTATACAAATCTTTTTTTTTTTTCCATTCTATGTATTAGTAAAGAAGTGTGAACAAAAAAATCGTAATATTTATCTCAAAAAGCACTATTCACAAACTAATTGAATGTCTTAAGATTTTATAGTTCATAAAATTAAAAAGCCCTAAGAAGGAATTATAAGTATAAATCCATGTTATTTTAATTTTAGTCATTGTCTTCCAAGTTTTTTTTCTTAAACTAATAACGCGTTTTATGTGTCTAAAGCGATATATATATATATATATGTTATTCAAGTCCCCAAAGTGTATTAAGTTTCTATAAATATTTTATAAAAAAAAAAAGATACATTTGGACTTGTTTACTACACATATCAGAACCGTTTTTATATGAATACGATACATTCTTAAAAGTTCTGTGCTACTTAGAATGAAATATATATGCTAGAACATTTAATTCGATCTACACAAAAAAATGAAAAATATTGAACTATTCAATAGTTAAAAACTGTAAAATCAGCTTTTTGCTAACTATCTTCTAAAAACTTTTACAAATTAAAGAATTTTTAAGGAAACCCTCAACATACAATAATTATGTTGCACCACAGACCTAGCTAAGTATCCATTAAATTGTCCTTAACAATCTTTCAATTAGAGATTAGAAGTTCAAGTCAGATAACCCCAAATGATGTGCGGTGAGCATGCTCATAAGCCATAGGTGCCAATATAGGAGATGGAAAGAGGAAATGATACAAAAACCGAAAACAAAAAACGTGGCCCAAAGATATTACGAGAAACAGAGACTCTAAGTGATATAAAATTAAATAGGATATTAATTTATAAGAAAATATATTAAGAAACTTAACAAAACTAATATAAAGTATTTAGAATATTTGGATGATCAATTAAAATACTAATGCTACACAATAGATATACAAACTGATTAGAACAATTATATATTATTGCTAAAAATAAAATTTAAGAGAATGAAAAATATAAAACAGCCTCAATCTGCTAACAAACACAACAGACCCCTTTGGCTTCTGTTTTCTGTTGTTTTTAAAATAAAAAACATAAAAAAAACACAAAAAAAGAGTGTGTTTTTTTATTCTAAAACATTAGTCTAATACTTTTAATAGAACGGTAAGCTATAAATGTCATCATCAAACCATAAAAAAATAAAAAACAAAAACACACACCTATAATATACAACAAAAAATAAAAACTGACAGCACTTCCAAACAGCCTCTCCATATGGAGGCTGTTATTTTTTTACCCTTTTATTTTTCCATGTTTATATAAACATGGAATGCCAACTTCCTCTCCAGTCTGTACATGCTGTGTGTGATATATGTGCACTTTTGTGTATATATATATTGATGAGTCAAACAACTTCAATTAGTCCCAGAAATGGAGGAAAAACCTTATGTTTCTGATCAACAGGAAGCATGTTCCTGCCAAAGAAACTTCCTTCACTGCCTGCAACTTCATTGAAAGGATCATTGAATTTACCATCAGCTGTCCTGAAGGGAAAATCAGCCGGGTTAAACCGAACACCAACTGGGGTTCTACCAACGTTAAACAGGTTGTATTGCTGGTGAAGGTGCCGGCGGATTGATAGATAAAAGAGACCCAAGAAGACAGGTAAGCGATGCCATATCCCCAGCTTATCAATGGAGTGAACGATCTGCAGTACAAAAAGAAAGAAGAAATGAAACGAAAAGCAAAAAGCAGTAGAATATAACAAAGTTAAGCTAGGATTTCTAACTAAAGAGAAAGCTACTGAAATAGAAAGAGATTTTTAGTTAGGCAAGCTCACAAGGAAGAGAAGCCTGTCTAGGAGAGTCATTCTTGCTACAACTTCATGAAAGTCTCCATGAATGAAATGGCGCAGAGGTGCCATAGCGAGAGCCTTGATGGATTCCATAACTCCAAACATTATTTCTTTGTTGCTGTAAGAACTTTAAATTGTTGAAGGCATTGTCCCACATGCATGCCAATATATATAGACGCACTAAGAGAGAGAAACTCAAGGTGGACCTTGGTACTAAAAAGACTAAAAGGTTAAATGTTTGAAAAAGAATGTTCAGAGAAGCTGAGTCGGAAAAGCAAAAGACCATTCAACTGTGGATGTTTGAACTACTCTACTGACATTGGAAGAAGAGACAGAAAGAAACTACAAATAAAGATAAAAAGAAAGAAAATTAAACCAATTGAAGTTGGAAAAAAAAATGTTTTGTAGCAATCCATTGAAATGTCGACGTTTGAACTAACCCATTGAGATGCGGAGACGGGTCAATCCATCTACCTCATAGGCCAATCACCCACGTCCATTTTACGTTGTAGTGCAAGTTTCCTAAATTAGATGATTGGATTAGAGAAGTTTGTATTCCATTATGCCCATTCTGCCTTATTCTTAATTAGGATTCTATATTTTTAGTTTTCAGCTAGTTTAGTATTCTGGATCTTTATATTTTGTTGTATTAGCTAGGCGGAAATTCAATTTTTAATGATTAATGATATTAGCGAGAATTTAAATTGTAGAAAAAGGGTTAGGTCTCTTGCTTTTTGGAAATGGGACAAAATAGAGCATACGCCCATGGTTTGTTGCACACGGTAATGCAAACCAAACCCATCTTCTACCCTTTAATGGTTTCGCATGGTAATGCAGGGGCGACTTATCATTAAATCACCAAAACTCTTGATTTAGGCCTCCAATTTTTTAAGGCACCATAGTTAAGAAAAATAAACAATCATTTAGCCTCTCAAACTTTGTCTCATATTCCAATGTCATATCTGAATTTTAATTTTTTTTATTTAAGTCTTTCAACTTTTAAAAAGAAGTTAATGTGTTCTAACTTTTCAAAAGAAGTAAGGAAATTGAATATTAATCATACTTTGACCTTTTAAACTATAACTTAATATTATTTTAATCCCATTCAATTAAAAATAGTTACATTTTTATCACCATAAAATTTAAAATTAGAATTTATTTGGTCAAAGTTTTATGCTAATCTCTAAAACAAAAGGAAAAAAATAATTTTATAGTTATGAAATGTTATAAATCATCTTGAAATGCTTAAAAAAATGGCTAAAATGATGCATAAAATCTTATTTTTGTGGGCTATCAATTATTAGCCCTGACAATATCAATGAGATTTTTAAAACTATGCATTTGTTAATTAGGGGAAAGAAAATTTATACTGTATCCGATAAAAAATGCTACAAGTGTTTAATTTATTATTTGTTTTTGTCAATAGCGTTAATACGAACTTAAATTCTCATAATTTAAAGATAAAATATAACGACTTTTAGTTTAACAGATAAAGTGAAATCAAATCATAGTTGACAAAGTGAAAATGTAATTAATTTTTTTAATTTATTTTAAAATAAGAGATCACATTGATTTCATTTTAAAAGTTGGAGTACTTGGACTAAAATTAAAAAAATTAAAATTTAAGAATAATATTAAAATTTAAGACAAAATTAGAGAATCAAAATAATTATTTATCCTTAAAAAAATTATTTAAAAGTCTTGGAGCATCTAATGCCCCACCTTTTCCGTGTAGTAGAGTTCTCTTGTTAGGTTGGTTGAGGACCCATCTACCACGTGAGGTACCCCCTCCCGATGAAAAGTAGAGTATTGCCGCGTGGTGGTTATTAATGCACGAAGTCAAACAATAGAACAACGCCATCCTCGTTCCTTTAATTGTAGCACATACTAATGCACGGCAGCTTAACTATTAAGTTCATAACATGTGCGCTATACATACATAAGACCCTATATAATTTTATATCTTTTGTTCAGGAAAAAAAAAACCCGTTTAGGTTAGAAAAATAGACCCGGTTAAAAAAAAAATCACTAATTAACTACACTAATTAGCTTTGAAAAAAACACTAGTTTAATAAAAAAAACTGCAAATTACTTTTTAGCAATGTAAGGAAGCTTGTAAGTCTATGCTCTCACCCACACAACTCTACCTAAAACTTAAAGAAATCTAAACACATGCATCCATTCTATTTCTACGTTGTATTGCAAATTGCCTAAAATTAATCGCAGATAATTGGATTAGAGATTAATTAGATAGTTTTGAAGACTGAAGAAGTCCTTGTTGAAACCTGAGTGTCGTTTACCCAACTTATAGATTAAATATATAAAAACCATACCTAATTTTATATTTTATGCAATTTGATCACGTAAACATACAATACTATATTTCTGGCGGTGCATTGCACGGTTTATCTTTTCTTTTTTTTTTCTGAGTTAAAAAGGTTAGAAGCGGCGATCAGCATAATAACTCTTCTTGAGCGAGATCATAAGGGTTCTCACCCACTACGAAATGTTCAGTTTGAACCATAGCTATTGACTCAGAAAGGACAAGCCCGTCACCGTAACCCCATCAAAGTACATGTGATATTCAGTCTATTTTCAACAATACCTGGCTCATGTCATTTGGGACAAAATTTTTGGCCTTTATGTGATGGAATTGGTCTAAACTCTAAACAATGGTTTGCTTCCTGAAAACTAATAATATTTAGTCCAGTTAGCCGGCTGTACACCAAGACAATTTTTCTAGTAAAGCCATTTGCTTCTTCAATTAGGATATGGAATGGAAGAACAGTAATAGATGTAAAACCCATCATTATATATCTCATACTGCCAGCTAGAAGAGAAGGAAAAGCTCATATTATTCATAATTTTACAAGTTTAATCTTTAACACAAATATAATTAAGTATAAGAGTCGATCATCCAGTTCATCCCTTTAATTAAGCCTTGGCTAGGAGAACAAGATTCATGATTTTACAACAAATTAAGCCAGAATTTGACCAAATTTTATAATCAAGGAGTTAATTTTGCAATTTTTAGAAATATTTTATTTTGCAATTACATTTAATGTAAAAGTCTCAATTCGATTCCGTTTATTCTGTTTTTTCATTTTTTCAGTACTTTTTCTTCGTTTCTGCTAAATTCGTGCCCTTATTAGGTTAGGATTCTGGGTCTATAAATTTTGTTATATTGGCTACACCATGATTAACAAAATTATTAAGAGTTCAACTTGTACAAAAGGGTTAGAGACTCTTTCGTATTAGAAGTAGGACAAAATGGAATGCCCATGCAGGGTCAATGCACGAGGTCAAACAACACATTGGCACACCAACGACCGAAGCCATCGTTATCCATTTAATAGTTGCACATGGTTATATGGAGAATTGATGGCCTAATTGCCATGCAATTACTTTGTTCAAAACCTCACTGCTGGTGGCTAGTTAGATTTGTAATTTTTCAATGTCAACTCCTCATCGAGGCTGTCAACTTTTCAAAAGTTTCAGATGCAGAGATATGGCCGAAGCATAAGGAGGTTAGGCATTTGACAACTTCAATTAAAAAAAGACATCTTTTCATTAGGTTTATAGCAGCAGCCACTATTAATACACGATTAAACGATTACATTTTGAATAACAAACAAGTCGTAACTTTGTTTAAGAACCATGCAAATCGAGACATATATATATACTATATATTATAACAAAATATTAATAGATCTTTAAAGCTGAAAGTTGCAATCTCTTTTTCTCCAAATTTTGATTTTTGAAAAACATAAAATACAAGTGTGATTTTAGTATTGGTTACTCTTTATTTATTTATTCTAAACTTCATAAATGCTTTCCCTTAATAGTTATGATAACATTTTTAAATTTTCTTTTACTTATAATCCACCTAAAGAAACTTTGTTCATTATGAAGAGAATTTAAAATTTCTAAAATAGCAAAAATATGTGTCATTAAATTATTAGCACTCTGTCATATAAAAAAAAGATACATGTGTCATAATGTAATTGGTTCTTTCTAATCTCTTTCATTTCTTCTTAATTTTATAAATTTTATCCACTAAGTGATAAATATTATCTATTGATAGTTATGGTAATATTTTCAAATATTTAATTATAATCCTCTTAAAGAATCTTTAATTTTAAAAAATTAAAAGAGAAAGAATATGTGTTTTTAAATTATTAGTATTTTTTGTTATATAAATGACACATGTGTCAAAATATCATTGGTTCTTTTTAATTTTTTTTTGTTTCTTCTCAACTTTATTTGTCTATCTATACCATATATTGTAGCAATGCATTGTCATTAAGCACTCAATCCAATTTTTAAAGATTTTTATTTTTTATAATATTTGAATAATTTTAATTTAACCTAAAAATTATCACTAATTAAACTATATATAAAGTATAAATTGATCTATAACTTCAAAGTCTATTAATTGAAATCAATAATTTCATAAAATTTCTTTCAAAATTCAAATTATTATGTGTTTTCTAAACTCATTTCGTTAAATTTTTTTTAAAATATACCCATTGTTGTGTAATCTATCCATTTATAGTATATATTATAGCAATATGTTGTTAAGTCTTTAAACTTGAAAGTATTGATTCATTTTTTTTTTAAATTTTTTTAACTTAAAAAATACAAAAATATAGTACTATTTATCGTCAAATTTTTATTGTAGTACGATACTTTTTATTAAAAATACAGTATTGTTTATAATCAATATAGTAACTATAATTAACAATCAATTCAAATTTCTATAAATAATGTTTTTTAAAACTATTTTAAATTTATTTAAAAATTGAGTTCCAGGTTGGATTTAAGTATGTGTACTTATGAATTTTTTAATGGATTGATGTACTCAAACCTTACAATTTATCTAATAAAGGAGGTTAGTAATTTTCAAAACAAGAATTAATGGAGAAGATACATTGCTTTTACTTTGTTTCATATAAAAATTTTAATTTAGTTATTGTTTATGAATTTGTTCAATTATTTCAAATAATTACCCAAAAAAGAGAAAAAAAAAAAAAGAAAGAAAAAGAACTAGGAAATCATATACAAATGTAGTGCACAACCTTTTTATAAAAATAGTTTGCAAATGTACATTACTTAAGCATGTAATTAAAAGATTCACACTTGTGAAACTTAATTAATCTTCTTTCTCTATTGCTCCATATTTTCTTAAAACTAAACTATGATAATATTGTTTTATTGATTTTAATGTATTCTTTGATAAAGATTAGACATATATGTATATAAAATCTCAAGTCTATGACAAATTGGATGAATATATAATAGTGGCCTAGATAGAATATGTTTTTTTATAATTTGTATTTCTTTCTTAGTAAATTTGATGTTGAAATTTATAACTAATGTATTTACTCCTTATAAAGAAGAAATATTTAAAAATGTGACTTAGTCATTATATAAATTGCTCTTTCTATATTTTCTCTATTTGGCTATTAGAAAAAAGAAAAATTTCTAACATATTTCACTTAATATCATATTTTAAACACATAATGACGTAAAAAAATTTTGTAAACACTTCTATGAAAAGTTTATATTTATTATTCGTGTATACTGAACTCCTGTATTTATAATCATGCATAGTACGGATTCATTGCTAATATATATTTGTATATATATATGGAAGGGTAGTTGTAGTAGATTATGTTGTGCTTCAATTGGGAACACGAAGGTAGAGAGGGATGGGATTGTGAGGGTTGGGAGGTGCATCCTACACACTGAAAGCGCTGGTCGAGTTCATCCATTTCTCAACCATCTTAGGCTATGTTTGGTAAAAAAAAATTAAAAAAATGAAATGAGAATATAAATAAAATAATAATGAGAATAGAATGAAATTTGTAAAATCAATGAACAATGTTAGAATATAATGGAATAGAATTTTAACGTGTTATCTGAAAATTAAATATTATGTTATAACAGTTAGAATCTTGAAAAATTGGAACACTTCTCTATGCATTGTAAATTTAATCCAATAAGCCCTTTGTTCTAATCCAAAAATCCAACCTGTCTGGTGAACTGTTGATAAAATAAACCAAAAAAAAAAAAATTTCTTGGCAAAAGCGGTAACACTGAATAAAGACAACTCAATGATGGAAAGCACCATCGACATACGCCTTAGCAAAAGTATCAAAATTGAACGGCATTACCAATTTCGCTGAATAAAGGCAACTCAATGATGAATACCACCATTGACATAAGTCTTTAATTTTTTGAAAAAATATTTAGTATAACGATTATGTCACGTGATTATGTTGACGTGGTATCACAAATTAATAAAAATACACTAAAATATAATTTTATTACATACTATACACCCTACTAACTAATATGATATTTCATTACAACAGACATATGTTGATAAATTTCATTGACTTGTAATATCATATCAACAATAATGATATGGTATCACTGTTGTATTGAATATTTTTAAAAAAAAATCAAAAGACAAAAAACAAGTTGCTGGTAAACTTGCTCGTAGGGGTCCAAAGAAAAAAAAGGAGAATAGATAAGAAGATGAGACCTAATAGAGAGAGAGATCTAGCAGGAGGAGAGAAGTTTCTCATTCGGAATAGACATAAACAGGGAAAGAAAATCAAAAACAGATGGAGAGATATGCAGCTTTTTCGTCATTTATTTCGAATAAAATTATTAGAATAATTGTTGTTGCCTTTTTAAGATAATAAAACGTTAAGCTGTTTGGCTAATCCAAGACCACTGCCCATCACATGTCTGAACTGGATCAATAGAATCCATACTTTACAATTAACGAATTGACTTTAGAGTATCTGCATCCATTTTATACTTCATGCAATGTGACCACATAAATATACAATACTATATTTTTGCTCCGTGCATTGCATGAGTTTATCATTAGTTATATGTATGTAATAGATTTTCATGCCGTTTGGGTCAAAAGTTTTGACCTTTATGTGATGGAATTGGCCTAGACTCTAAACAATGGTTTGCTTCCTGAAACCTTCCAACATTTAGTCCAGTTAGCCGGCTGTACACCAAGACAGTTTTTTCTGGTAAAGCCATTTGCGTCTTCAATTAGGATATGGTATAGAAGAATAGTAATAGATGTAAAACCCATCGTTATATATCTCATACTGCCAGCTAGAAGAGAAGGAAAAGCTTATATTATTCATAACTCTGTAAGTTTAATCTTTAACACAAATATAACTGATATAACAGTCAATCATCCAGTTCATCCCTTTAATAATTCTTGCCTTGGCTAGCTAGGAGAAAAGAATCATGGTTTTACCTCAAATCAAGCCAGAATTTGCCCGAATTTTATCGTCGAGGAGTTATGCAATTTTACTGTTTTCAGAAATATTCTGTTTTGCAATTACGTTTAATTCCACTCTGTTTATTCTGTTTTTTCAATTTTCGGTACTTTTCTTAATTAGTTTCTGCTTAATTCGTGCCCTTATTGAGTTAGGATTATGGGTCTATAAATTTGTTCTGTTGGCTACACCATGATTAACAAAATTATTAAGAGTTCAACTTGGACAAAAGGGTTAGAGACTGTTTCGTATTAGAAGGGGGACAAAATGGAATGCCCATGCAGAGTCAATGCACGAAGTCAAACAATACATATTGGCACATCAACGACCAAAGCCATCCTTATCCATTTAATAGTGGCCTACCAACCGAATTAATACGGTCGGGTTCAAAAATAATAGAACCGATTTTAACTTGATTTGAATTCGTGTTGGTTCTGGTGGTTGTAGTAGATTAGGTTGTGCTTCAATTGGGAACACGAAGGTAGAGGGATGGGATTGTGGGGGTTAGGAGGTGCATCCCACACACTGAATGCGCTGGTGCAGTTCATCCATTTCTCTGCCATGTCAGGGTAATGTTGGTCTATCACATCTTTCAAGCTAGCTCGCTGTGGTGTTCACCCATTTCAGCCCCTTCTTTGTGTACGTATCCTCGTCGAAATTGCTTGTAAAGAACCTATCCACTTCAGGCCTCCTGTATTGATCAACTGTGTAAGGTCCATATATATGTATATATATTAATTTGCTCTAAATCATCAATATTGGTTCTTTACCTTGATGCCATCAGAAGGAATATGACGAAAGCTGTCTGAGAGATGGCAAATCCCTTGATCTTCTTCTCGGCCATGAGGCCCACTAGTAAATCGAGTTCCTCCACATCATGACCGTACACTTCTCTGAGTGTATCAACGCCTTCCCTGTCGTCTGTTAAATCTTCCCATTTAGATATGAGTATCAGTAAGAGGGACCTCCGGAACTCATTGTATCTAGCAACGTTCCTCTGTATATGGGATATTCATTTCAGCCCCTTATCATAAGCTGGTGAATGACCCAATGTAGAACAGAGTTTATCATACGCACCTTCAAGAGCAGGTAGGTCAACGTCATCAGGTCTATCAGTGCTATCCACATTTTGGGGAATAATGTCCCTAAGCCACAGAGTATAGTTCCAAAGCTCAAGGGCTCCAAATTCTTGGTGGCCCATTGAAACCATTTGCCTTGTAAATCCAATTTCAACTAAAGCCTTTTCTCCCTTGTGGCCAATCAGATTGGGTAGAGGAACAATGTGATTTGCATATATAACATTCGTCTTGCATCCATCCAAGCGCACACAGTTTTGAAGATATATAGATTCAATGCTGACGAATAAGATATATATATATATATATATGGTATACTTCTCAATCAAAGTTTGTAATTTATTGGGTCCCGGTGCTGCGGTGATGTCCCTGAGAAGGAGGTGATCAGGTAGAAGCGAGTGCATCCTATAAACACTGACAAATTCCTCAATCAATGAATGTGGTACGCCATGATTTTCAGGCTTTTTTAGACCCACACAACCTCCTAAGATGGCTCCTTCAACGTGTCCAAATGTATCCTTGAATTTCTTTCCCAATAACCCATACCTGAAATGCACTCAATTAATTTCATGTTAAAAAAAAGAAGAAAGAGAGAAAAGAAACCTCTAAATTGAAAGGAGAAAAGAGAAAACTAGTAATCGATCACACACGTAAAAACTAGTATTTTTCTCTCAATTTGTTTTACTATTGGGTGTACTTCATTAAGTCCTTCGTTTAGAGCTATAAGAAAATAATTTACAAATTGACACGCATTCCTGCAAGCATTGTGTCGGTTTTAAGCAACTCGACAGTCCAATCAATTGTGTGGATCTTTGCAATCACAGCAGAAGTTACTAGCCTTAAATGACGGATAATTCTTCCTCCTCCAGCTCCAAGTGTTCCTTCTAAAGTATTATGATTACACTCCAAACGAATAATTTTAATTTCTTAATTAATGAATTGTTAGCTTTAGTTTAGGTATTAGAGTAATATTTGATTTTTAAATTGATCTAAACATGTATGTTTAATCTAATTGCAAAGAATTGAGCTTAATTGTAGAAGAAAGAGTCAAAAAGTGCATCATCGAGCGATCGCCTAACTCACCGAGTGTTCGGACGTCGAAAAAAATGCACCGATCGTTCAATTCTGCAAAGTCAATTTAACCGTTTAATTCAAGAGCGCTAACTTCATAGAGCTGATTTCATCGTTTGAATTAAGAGTGTTAACCAAGTGCTAGGCCGAGCGATCGGTCGCTTGGGCGAGTACTTGTCTGACAGGTTTCTATTTTTATCCAGCGTATTAAAGGCTATTTTAAGCGATTTTAGAAGCTATCTCTCTTCTTCTTCTTTTTTTTTAACTTAGATAGTTGAGATGTATTGTACTAGGGGTATATCTAGAGAGGAAATAGATTTTTCCTTACTTTTCTTTCACTTTCTTAGTTACCAAGCACTAGTTTTTTTTCAAGTTAATACAAGATCTATAGTTTTTTATGCTTTCTTACATCTCTTCAAGTTTTTTTTGATGGATTTGAGTACCTAACTTCTCATTTGGACGCAATTATGATAATCTATCAAGAATCTTCAAGTATTTCAATGGAGATATATGAATTTCATTGAATCATCTTATAATTTCTATAATTCTTCTTAATTGAGTTTGGATTTATAAGAAAACTTAAATTCATAAGCAAATTTGATAATTTCTATGCATAATTCTCCAATTGATATAAGGATTGCACAAATCTAAGGTTTGAATCTATGACTCTAACAATTGACCATAATTATAATCTCAATTAAGTGTAAATTTAAGATTTTATAGTCTAAATCCTCCGAATTAAGAATCCATAAAGTGATCATTGATTTGAGTTAACAAATCCGTCATTAAAATACTTATTGAACTTGGTAGATTGAATCAATTGTATTCAAATTCATTTTAATTATCTTTAAATCTCATTTGATTTTTGCCAGAGTTGTTAATTATTTTCAATTATATTGCATTAGTAACTTCACAAACTATTCTTAAACACCTAAAGATTTTTTGTCTACCTTCAGTTTAGTTTCATTTAATTTACAGTTCAATTTAGAATAGTTGAGTGTGAGTTGAGTGCTATAATCAGCAATCATATTATGCAAAGTGTGAAAAACACTTTCTAGTTCTTCTCAATTAAAACAAGATATAAAAGAAGGAAAAACAAAATTTTTAAAACCATCTCTCTTTTAAGTGTCAGTGTATCGGAAATTATTTGGAAAATTGATACAATTTTCAGCAGACCTGCTTGGTAAGTGATCAATCCAGTCGTGTATCATGAACTGAATCCAAGAAGCTGCTATCACATTGAATTGCTTTCCTGTGTCCACGAATTTCTACGTGCCAGAAGTTTTGTGGCAACCATCATAGGATCCGGCTTCAATAGCTGCATATTGTTGTAAAAAATTGCACTAAATTGCAAGAATAATTAGAATGTATGCGGCATGCATGTAAGTTCGATGTAGGGCGGCTTAACCCCTTATTCAGTAAGGCCTTTCCCTTAGCCCCCAATTTCACTAGGGCATATGTCGATGAGGCGCAAGAGTTGCCTCTTGTATAGTTTGAATTTTATAAAAGACATAACACTAAGATAGATTCATGTTCACAAATGCTCAAACAAATTTAAAGAGTTGATGAATTTTATAAAAGACATAACACTAAGATAGATTCATGTTCACAAATGCTCAAACAAATTTAAAGAGTTGATCTGGTGATTAAGACTTAGGTGCTATTAATTTTTTAGAGCCACTCCTAAAATCTTTGACTTGGTAATTATTTAATTAATGTATGACGAGAAGATTGTGTAGGTCCCAAAATATTCGAGGTATGCACAAACTACTCTAGATATCCGATTAAAAAAAAAAGCTCAAACAATAGGGGGTGTAGGTCGATGAGGCACGAGAATTTCCTCATACAAATTAAACTTATAAAAGACATAGCCCTGATAATGAAAATTATAACCAAACACACGGTTGACACCCAATATAATTTGATAATGAAAATTATAACCAAACACATGGTTGACACCCAATCTAATTTTATGATACGATGAGTTCTACATATTACAAATACTCAAATTACAATGAGCTGACTATGTCATATGTGATAATTTTACACCAAGTAGTGCGCTAAACCCTATATGCTAATAACTGCGACAGAAATAAAAGAAAATACTTCTTGAATTGCTTTTGAATTTTTTTCCCTTTACCAATAATTAAACGTGGAATGCCAACTTTCGCTTGTGTGTATATATGCCTTACGTGCGACTAAGCTTGCATGCATGTGATTTGTTACAGAGATGAGTGAGACAACTTCAATATTAGTCCCAAAAATGGAGGAAAAACCTTGTGTTTCTGATCAACAGGAAGAATGTTCCTGCCAAGGAAAGTTCCTTCACTGCCGGTATCTTCATTGAAAGGATCGTTAAATTTACCGTCAGCTGTCCTGAAGGTATAATCAGCCGGGTTAAACCGAACACCAACGGGTGTTCTACCGACGTTAAACAAGTTGTATTGCGGGTGAAGGTGCCCCCGGATTGGTAGATAAAAGATACCCAAGAAGACAGGTAACCTTTGCCATATCCCCCACTTATCAATGGAGTGAACGATCTGAATTTTTTTTCAAAGAGAAAAAAGAAAATGCAGCAAAAAGTAACAAGCAGAAGAATTTCTCAAAGTTACACAAGTATGGCGAACTGAAGTAAAAGCTACTGATGGGACTGATCAGGCAAGTGCTGACGAATACCCTGTAAGAGGCCGACCAGAACCCTGTAAGAAGCTGATCGGAGAGACTACGGATAACGAAGCTCCCTGGTAATGCTGAATAAGAGGTCGTTGAACACACCGGAGTCAACCAGTTTGGCCGAGCATTCCGAACAAGAACATACAGACCCTGCCTCCCCCTTGACTGGCCTGTGGGAATGACTCTTGACACTAAGCATGGTTGCGTACTACCGAAACGACAAGACGGACAATCACCTCCCCTATTACACGTCAATGTTAGCCTAATAGAGGTTTCAGAAGACGCCACGTGTGAGAAACAACTACTCATACAACTACTCTGTCAAAGACTTGACTGCCTAATGATGAATGGCTACGTGAGAAGATACTAATTTCCCCACTAAGCATTTGCAGACACGGTAGAGACCATAACCATAGACGTAAAAGGAGACAACCTCCATTTTTAGGGTATGCATAACCTAATCCTAACAAAAATTCCATAGAGTGATCCTCTCAAGTCTAACTTTGCCATCAGAAAATTTTTTGCAGGCACCACACTAATGTTCAAGAGTTCAAATTTTCTTTACAATCAACCGAAGTAACTCACCAAAATTTAAAGACAGGCATACAAATTTACTACTCTATCAATTATGGAAGTAAAAAGAGATTTCAAGACATGCTTACGAGCAAGAGAAGCCTGTCTGTGAGAGTCATCTTTTCTACAACTTCATAAAAGTCTCCATGAATGAAATGATGCAGAGGTACCATCAAGATAGTCTTCATAGATTCCATGACTCCTATAGACTTGGGTTTTCTTTGAAAACTCTTGATTTGTTGAAAGTCGTGCACAGGCCTAGATGCTAATAGATATACATAGGAGAAAGAGAAACCATTAGATTAAACATAAAATTGGCATTGACATTTGAAAAGAAGTACTTAAAATAAACGGGTTTTTTACCAAAATAATTTAATTTAAAAAGGTATTTTCCGAAATAACAAAAATCAAAACTTTATTCCCAATTTAAGGTAAAACGCACATTAAAAGTGCGTTTTTATGTGAAAACGGAATCTAAAGTTGCGTTTTTTGAGAAAACGCAATTCTGAGTTGTGTTTTTTTCTTTTTTCCGCCCGTGACCGACAAAACCAAATTTTTCTGCAAATATACAGAGAAAACGCAACTATCAATTGCGTTTTCATAAAAGTTTTCTGCAGAAAAAAGCAACTGTCAGTTGCGTTTCTGACAAAACGCAATTGTCAATTGCGTTTTGTTAGAAACGCAACTGACAGTTGCGTTTTCATAAAAGTTTTCTGCAGAAAAAAGCAACTGTCAGTTGCGTTTCTGACAAAACGCAATTGACAATTCCGTTTTGTCAGAAACGCAACTGACAGTTGCGTTTCAATTTGACTACTTATTCCATCATTCACCCATTCTTCATTTGCAAACCCATTCACCCATTCTTCATTTGCATTACTTTGCAGCTACTGCATCATTTGCAATTCAAGTTGTGACTGCCGAAATTCTTTTTTTTTTTTTCATCAAACTTCTCCATTCCTCCTTCACCCCAATTCTCTTTCACATTCATCTCTCTGTTCCTTACCCCGTATTCTCTTTATTTTACTTCGCTCTACTGATCAATCAACAGGGATCATCTCTTGTGTAAACTCTACTAGGTAATTTCTAACTATAATTTTTTTTCCTCATTCTCTCTCGTATGTGATATATATAATTCATAGATTACTAACTTTCTATTATTTTATTTATAGCCATATTTGTTGCTCGTGCTACTTCGAAAAAGGCCTCCATTATTCTGCAAAAAACAGGTTAGTTGATTATTTTCATTGGTAAAATAATTTATTTATTTATGTTGGTAAGCTAAATATTATTTGTGTTGCATTACATTGGTTAGGAAAAATGTGTTATTTATTTATTTATGTTATTTAGGAAAAGGCCTTTGGGAAAAATATGTGATTTATTTATGTTAGTTGGTTAGTAAAAAATATGTTATCAGTTAGTAAGAAAATATTATAATATGTTAAAAATGGTTATAGGATCCCAAAAAATAACCTAAACTAATAGATTTTTTTTAGTTCAATATGTATGAGTAAAATAATTAAATTAAAAAATATGATATTAATTAGTAATATAATATTATGATATGCTAAAAAATATTTATTACGAAAATAATTACGAAATTACCATAACATATAATTTTTTAACTATAAATTTAAGGAAAATATGTTTTTTACGAAATTAGTGTGTGGCCTTAATTTAATTATTTTGTTACTATAAAAAAATTTCCAATCCAAGGAAGAAAAAATGTTATAGGATCCAAAAAAAAAAAAAAAAAAAACAGAAGCTAAACTAATTAACTAAAAAAATAGATTGGTTAGTAAGTAGGATGCCACGAAATTAAGAAATGTGTATAAATAATTATTAGAAAAATTATTTGTACTAAATAATATTCAGTGAACTAAAAAATTGTAGGATCCAAAAAAAAAAAAAACTAAACTAATAGATTTTTTTAGTTCAATATGTATGAGTAAAATAATTAAATTAAAAAATATGTTATTAATTAGTAATAAAATATTATGATATGCTAAAAAAAATTTATTACAAAAATAATTATGGAATTACCATAAAATATAATTTTTTTAGTATAAATTTAAGGAAAATATGTTTTTTTACGAAATTAGTATGTGGCCTTAATTTAAGAAATGTGTATAAATATTTATTAGGAAAATTATTTGTAGTAAATAATATTCAGTGAACTAAAAAATTGTAGGATCCCAAAAAAATAAACTAAACTAATAAATTAAGAACAAAGGTTATAGGATCCAACAAAAATAAACTAAACTAATAGATTTTTTTAGTTCAATATGTATGAGTAAAATAATTAAATTAAAAAATATGTTATTAATTAGTAATAAAATATTATGATACGCTAAAAAAAATTTATTATGAAAATAATTAGAAATATGTTTTTTTTGGAACTACCATTTTGAAATGAAGAGTTTACTAATTACTCTACTTGGATGTGAAAGATATCTATTGTTCAAAAAATAATTGTTCTTTACTATTCATTATCCATTTGTTTTTTAGATAAGATTCTGTTCATAAAAAAATATATAAAAAAAAATAATAATTATAGCCTTAATTTAATTATTTTGTTACTATAAAAAATTTCCAATCCAAAGAAGAAAAAATGTTATAGGATCCCAAAAAAAAAAAAAAAAAAAAAACAGAAGCTAAACTAATTAACTAAAAAAATAGATTGGTTAGTAAGTAGGATGCCATGAAATTAAGAAATGTGTATAAATATTTATTAGAAAAATTATTTGTACTAAATAATATTCAGTGAACTAAAAAATTGTAGGATCCAAAAAAAATAAACTAAAATAATAGATTTTTTTAGTTCAATATGTATGAGTAAAATAATTAAATTAAAAAATATGTTATTAATTAGTAATAAAATATTATGATATGCTAAAAAAAATTTATTACAAAAATAATTATGGAATTACTATAAAATATAATTTTTTAGTATAAATTTAAGGAAAATATGTTTTTTACGAAATTAGTATGTGGCCTTAATTTAAGAAATGTGTATAAATATTTATTAGGAAAATTATTTGTAGTAAATAATATTCAGTGAACTAAAAAATTGTAGGATCCAAAAAAAAAAACTAAACTAAACTAATAAATTAAGAACAAAGGTTATAGGATCCAACAAAAATAAACTAAACTAATAGATTTTTTTTAGTTCACTGTGTATGAGTAAAATAATTAAATTAAAAAATATGTTATTAATTAGTAATAAAATATTATGGTATGCTAAAAAAAATTTATTATGAAAATAATTAGAAATATGTTTTTTTGGAACTATCATTTTGAAATGAAGAGTTTACTAATTACTCTACTTGGATGTGAAAGATATCTATTGTTCAAAATAATTGTTCTTTACTATTCATTATCCATTTGTTTTTTAGATAAGATTCTGTTCATAAAAAAATATATAAAAAAATAATAATTGTAGCCTTAATTTAATTATTTTGTTACTATAAAAAAATTTTCAATCCAAAGAAGAAAAAATGTTATAGGATCCAAAAAAAAAAAAAAAAAAAACAGAAGCTAAACTAATTAACTAAAAAAATAGATTGGTTAGTAAGTAGGATGCCATGAAATTAAGAAATGTGTATAAATATTTATTAGAAAAATTATTTGTACTAAATAATATTCAGTGAACTAAAAAATTGTAGGATCCAAAAAAAAATAAACTAAACTAATAGATTTTTTTAGTTCAATATGTATGAGTAAAATAATTAAATTAAAAAATATGTTATTAATTAGTAATAAAATATTATGATATGCTAAAAAAAATTTATTATGAAAATAATTGGAAGTACGTTTTTTTTGGAGTTGCCATTTTAAAATAAAGAGGTTACTAATTAATCTAGGTGGATGTGAAAGATATCTATTGTTCAAAATAATGGTTCTTTACTATTTATTATCCATTTGTTTTTTAGATAAGATTCTGTTCATAAAAAAGAAATATAAAAAAAAAATAATAATTATAGCCTTACTTTAATTATTTTGTTACTATAAAAAAGTTCCAATCCAAAGAAGAAAAAAGGTTATAGGATCCAAAAAAAAAAAGAAGCTAAACTAATTAACTAAAAAAATAGATTGGTTAGTAAGTAGGATGCCATGAAATTAAGAAATGTGTATAAATATTTATTAGGAAAATTATTTTTACTAAATAATATTCAGTGAATAATTCGTTATAGGATCCAAAAAAAATAAACTAAACTAATAAATTTTTTTAGTTCAATATGTATAAGTAAAATAATTAAATTAAAAAATATGTTATGAATTAGTAAGAAAATATTGTAATATTCTAAAAAATTTTATAGGATCCAAAAAAAAAAGACGAAAAACTAAACTAATAGATTTTTTTAGTTCAATATGTATGGGTAAAATAATTAAATTAAAAAAATTTTATTAATTAGTAATAAAATATTATGATATGCTAAAAAAAATTTATTACAAAAATAATTACAAAATACCATAAAATAAAATTTTTTCACTATAAATTTAAGGAAAATATATTTTTTTACGAAATTAGTATATGGCCTTAATTTAAGAAATGTGTATAAATATTTATTAGAAAAATTATTTGTACTAAATAATATTCAGTGGACTAAAAAATTGTAGGATCAAAAAACAAAAACTAAACTAATAAACTAAGAAAAAAGGTTATAGGATCCAAAAAAAAAAAAAAAAACTAAACTAATAGATTTTTTTTAGTTCAATATGTATGAGTAAAATAATTAATTTAAAAAATATGTTATTAATTAGTAATAAAATATTATGATATGCTACAAATGCCATGATAATTACCAATGAAATAGATGGAATAAATTAGAATTTGTTTAATTATTGGTTAATAGGTGCAAGAATGGATGAAACAATGGCCATGTTGTATTGGGGTGGTGAAATAATTAAAGATCGTGATGAAGGGATTGTGTACAACATGGAATGTCAGACATTTTGCAGTTTACCATTGCAATTAAAAATGTCTGAACTAGAAAATATGATAATGCCTATGATTGGCAAAGATGGACAACATGTGAGGCTGAAAATTATATGCAGATTTCCAGTTAGTAATGAAGGGGGCTCGACTAAATATAAAAAAGTTGTGATTAAAGATGATCGGACATTGCAAATTGCCTTACGGCTACCACAGAAAAAGCCATGGATGGAATGCATCGAGTTGTACATTGAAGTAGAGGATGCAGTTGTAGATGTAGACACTGCAGCGGATCAAATATGGGGTGACATTCAGGGGTATAGCAGGATTTTATCGGCTGAGGGAGATACATCAACAGCGTGGAACTTCTCGACGATATTAACATTGGGATCAGACTCTATTGGCCATAGTGTGCCATATTCACAACAATTTAACCAATATGGTAACCCGTTTCATTTGCAAAGCACGCAACAAAGTGGTTACCAAGGTTCGTTTGTTGATTATGGCATTGGGTCGAGTAGTATGTCACAACATCGGCTACCAGAGATACCGCTGGTCCTTCACAAGAGCCTTCGATGAGACATAGCCAAGGGAGAGATCCAGTGCAACATATGGTTGAATCAGGCTGCCAATCCATTCCCATACAAATTGATTTGAATGTAAGGTCTCCGGATACACAGTCGGAAAAATCTGATGAACATATAGATGTTGCTCTGTTGAACGATTCCGACAACGATGTTCAACAACAACGAGAGATCCCGGTTCCTTACTTTACCACATTGCCAGAGGCATATGATGCACCTGTAATTGGCAGGGATCATTTTCGTCATGGGCCCGTATGGGATATGCAGAATCCTAATTTTGAAACAGGAATGCTATTCGATGACAAGGCAGCTGTAAAAAATGCATGCACAACGTATCACTTGCACAACAACAAGGAGTATTCAGTTGTTGAATCAACTACGAAATTGTTTAAAGCAAAGTGTGCACACGATTGCCCTTGGATGATTCGTGCGTCCACCAAAAGACATGGGATGTGGGAGGTTACGCAGTATAATGGGCCTCATTGTTGTTTGTACGGAATGCCAAACATGGGTCATCGTAACCTAGACGCAAATTTTATTGCAGATGTTATCATGGCACAAGTAGCGGTGAGTTTAACTTTGATTCAGACTTTATCACAATAACTGATTAATTTGTTATGAAAGAAGTTCCTCTAAAGTACTTAAAATGTGTTTTATTTGTACAGAAAGACCCAGATTGGAAGATTACGTCCATAATGGAAGATATCAAACAACATTACCACCATTCCGTCTCATACAAGAAAGCATGGATGGCGAGAACAAAAGCCATAGAGATGGTATTCGGTAATTGGAAACAATCGTTCGCAAAACTTCCAAGATATTTGATGGCAATACAGTCAAGAAACCCTAGAACAATCCAAATGTTAGAGACCTTCAATCAGGATGTTCGTGACATGGTCGTGTTTGATCGAGTATTTTGGGCATTCGGACCATGTATTAATGGTTTCAAGCACTGTTTGCCAGTTATTTCAGTTGATGGTACCCACCTTTATGGAAAATATAAGGGTGTCATGCTTATCGCTATGGGGGTCACTGCCAGGGGTAGAAATTTTCCTCTAGCCTTTTCCGTTGTCGAGGGTGAGGACACACGTAATTGGTCATGGTTCATCAACTTATTGAGACACGTCATTGTCCCTGATAGGGAACGTGTTACCATACTATCGGATCGCCACCGGGGCCTCCTAAATGCCATTGATCGAATATGGGAGCATCCAAGTGATGATCAACCACCTGGTTTTCACAGGTATTGCCTTCGACACTTTCGTAGTAACTACCACAAGAAGTACAATATGATAAGGATCAAGGACTTGGTGTGGGCTGCTAGCACAGCTCGTCAACTGCGAAAGTTCAACATTATAATGGAAAGAATTAAGAAGATAAGTGAACCTTGTTATAATGAACTAATGGGGGAAGATATTACTAAGTGGACATTTGTTCACGATGGCGGGAATAGTTGGGGGATCAATTCAACTAACAATGCTGAGAGCTACAATAGTGCGATAGTAGGCGCACGTAACTTGCCCATCACTGCAGCTGTGCAAGTCACTTACTACCGTCTTGTTGAGAGTTTTGTTACACGACATAGTGAGATACAAGCTGACATCCAGAGTGGCCATGCATACCCGTTAGAAGTGCGTGAAAGATTTCAGAAGTGGAGTAAAAAAGCAGCTGGTCATACTGTCACAGTTTGTAATTGGTAATATATGTTAATACCTCCATCATTAAATTGCTATTGTTTAAAATCTATCAGCAAATATGTATAAAATTTTGTTCCTTGTTGTACAGGGACACAGTGTCTGTCAACGTGTTGACCGGCAGGAGGGGGACTAAAGGGGGTCATCTACATGCCGTGCAACTTTTTCCGCCTAGCTGTACATGTGGAAAATGGATTATATTTCACCTGCCTTGCTCCCACATGCTTGCTGCTGCTGCAACTGCCGGAAAGCAACCATGGTTTTTATTTGACGACCACTACACTATAGAAGCGTATGCCCGTGTGTACGCGACTCCATTTGCCCCACTGTTAATGGAGGATTACTGGCCTCCTTATGAAGGGCCTACTGTCCTCCCAAACCCTCATCGCAAACGTGTAGCCCGAAAAGGCCGTCCTGAACACAGTAGGATTCCTAACGAAATGGACGAATCGAGGCAAACACAAACTTTCAAGTGTAGTTTATGCAAGGAGTCTGGTCATAACAGACGTCGTTGTCCAAATAGGGGAAGGGGAGGGGAACACTAGGGAATAGTACATGTACGTAATCCATTTATATTTGAGACTAAGCTTCAAAATGTGCAAATTTGCAATTCTAATTATTTCGTGCATGTTACATTCTTATACTTATTTTGTGAATAATTATTTCGAGAATAACAAATACAAATTTACAAACCTTCCATCTATGTTAACAAATACAAATTTACTAACGTTCCATCTATGTGAATAACAAATACAAATAATTATTTCATGAATAATAAATACAAATTATTTCGTGAATAATTATTTCGTGCATGTTTTATTCTTATACTTTTGATAAAGCATTATATATATGATTGTGAGTATATTAAACTTGTCTCATCTATGTTAACCTATCAATAATTATTTCATCAATTTTGTGTATTGCATTTTACTAACGTTCCAGAAATATCTTACGCTATGGCATCACAACGACGAGCTGGTGGGCCCATCGATGGCAGTGTACTTACGTTACAGGATATTCATCGGCCACAGGTTGTGTGGGACCACGGGGTAAGTTTTGTAGAACTTGTACATAATATACATAATAGTTAACATTTAGTTTTTGTTACTAGCTACTACCATTTTATAACGCATTCATTTTATTTGATCCCCAGTGTGAGGAGCCTATGCATTGTCGCCGGGGAGATTCAGGTATATTCGACGATGTTGTGGACCCCCGCATTATTCCTTATTTGATCCATGGCGGTTTTTACGGTGTATACCGCGTCGGTAAGATTCAGCATGATCATGCTTTGCTCACAGCCATGGTTGAGAGATGGCGACAGGAGACACACACCTTTCACTTGCCTGTTGGGGAGGCGATAGTCACTTTACGGGATGTCTCCATAATATACGGTCTTCCGGTTACTGGCAAGGCTGTTACAAGTTCGTAACTACAATTCACAATTACAGTTCATGACATTATTTAATTACACGCGTTACTTCATGACCTTATACACGTTATTATGTCGTATCGAACAATTAAACTCTAATTTACTAACATTTTGCAGGTCCTTCTGGCCCGTTGACGCCGCAGGGATGGACCCCTATTTTTATGCAGCATTTAGGAGTTGCACCCGGGCCTGAAAATTTCAAGAAAAATTTTGTGAAACTTAGGTGGTTAAGTGAGACGTTTGGGGCACTTGCGGATGATGCTGATGAGATCACAGTGCAGCGCCATGCTCGGGCATTTATATTGAGACTCCTTGGCGGCGTTATGATGCCAGATCACTCTGGTACGCTGTTTAGACCTATGTACTTACCCTTGATAGCAGACCTTGATGCTTGTGGAGATTTCAGCTGGGGGAGTGCAGTTTTAGCATCATTGTATAGGGGGTTATGTCGCGCCGCACGTCCTAACTCTTCTGAGATCAGTGGCCCGCTTACACTGCTGCAGGTATGCAAAACATTATGTTACTCATGTTGTGATTTAGTTTAGACGATCATATCCTTCCATATTGAGACTGAGAATCATTCATATTTGGGTATGGGAGAGATTCTCAATTATGGCGCCTATACGAAAGTCACTTTCAATTACACCTACGTAGCAGCCGCTTATTATTGAGGAACACGAGTTTCCAGGTGGACCGCTAGGAGGCAGGTGGCATGATGATTTCCTCCTGACAAACGTTTCCACCCATGTCCTCGTTGTGTATAGGGATCAGTTGGACCGACTTCGCCCCGAAAATGTGAGTTATATCTGTTGTACATTTTACATTCGTTACCTCTAGTTTGTACAATTGATTGTCCTTATGTTACTCATGTTGTCTGTTTTGATTGTAGTTAAATTTTTTTACATGATAATTGATTGTTTGTTTTGTATTTTTCAGTTTCATTGGACCCCATACGAGCCCATTATGGACACGTTGCCCTACTACTGCTTTGCTGGGATGGAGGTTTGGAGGGCATTGGTTCCTCTTGTGTGCTTTGAAGTTGTGGAGTTATATTTACCAAATCGAGTGATGCGCCAGTTCGGGATGAGACAGGACATACCGGACCATCCAAACACCAGGAGGGATCTGCATTCAGTGGATCGACGGGGGAGACCCGGAGTTGATTGGAGTGATTTTCATGCAGCGTATATAGCACTCTGGTCACATGGGATGGACCGTATAGTTGATGGCGAGATTCATGATATACCTATGTCCTCCACTGATCCTTATATGACTTGGTATAGGAGCATCACTCGCCTCCATATTAGAAATCCACTAAGACGCACAGATAGAGGATATTCAGGTGTCGGGGGCACCATAGATGCGATGGTATGTGCAGTTAAATATTAAAATACCAAAATTATATTTAGATATTATAATAAAAGTTTATTAAATTATTTTTCAGGCAGAAGCATGGACAGACGTATATGATAGGGGAACACGCGCTCTACGTGACTTCCCTAGAATGGAGTCAATGAAGGAAATCTATGAGATACAGCTTCGTGCCATGGCTTCTTTATCCCTCCTACAAGAGACAGACCGTGTCCCACAGCACCGACGGCGTACCCGCGATGCCCCGCTTTCTGGTTCCCCAGGAGCCAGTGTTCCACATGGCATGCGACCTCATCCCACCCCTGCACGCTGATCCACCTCTTCGATACCTTCTTTCGTTCATGGTGGATATAGTGCCGGGTACGTGACACCTACCCCATATAGTTATGCTAGTCAGAGTTCCGGGACAGCATCATATAGGCCATCCTTTCCTACTGAGGGCTACTTTGGCACACATGATCCTCCTAGGACATCACATCGACGACCGACCCGGCAAGTATCTCCAATTATGTTTCAGACAGACCCCGGGTATAGTCATGATCCGTTTGTAGGGGGCATTTCTGGACAGCACTATCATGATTTTCCCAGTTACTACCCTGCATCGACTTATGGGGCTGGGCCGTCACAGGTGACTCATCATTTTCACAGTGGCTATCCTTCATCCAGTTATGCTCCAGGGTCATCACAGATGACTCATGATTTTCACAGTGGCTACCCTTCATCGGCATATGCGCCAGGGCCGTCACAGATGAGTCATGATTTTCATAGTGTGTACCCAGCATCGACTTATGCACCAGGGTCATCACATGTTCAGCACGATGATGAAGAGTTGGTAGCAGTAAGTGATGAGGACGAGCAAGCGGATGACGAGCAGGCGGAGGTGGGTGTTGACAGAGGGCCGAGTGCTCAGGACGAGCAACAGGATGTGGAGGTTCGTAGACGATCGAGAACCCGACGAGCTCGAACATGTCTAACAGGGGGGCGTTTTGGGCGATCAATTTTCGGGGCGTTTCATTAGTATTATCTATTGTAGGTGGAATTATCTATTCTTATTGTCTATTATAGGGGTTTTACCCCCAGAGACATAGCATCGCATATTTTCATGTAGTTTATATTGTACGTGGTATGACATCGCTTTTAAATTTTCCTAATCATTTTGCAGGCAACTCACCAAACATACGTATACATTTAATTTTAAGACAGGTATAATAGCAAAAAATCATATAACAAGATTAATGTTTAATTTTACAGTGTCACATCCTCCCTCATATAAGAGGTATTTATAAAGAGCAATACCTTATACCCTCTTTACATGAATGTTACACCTGCAACAAATGCCAGTAACAAGGCTGTACCAGAGAGTATTCACGTCAATTACAGTTATTAACCCCTCATCATGTGAATACTGCATCCCCCATGCTCGTGACCAGAACACGACTGGATAAGTGTACACCATAGGTTTGTCATGTCAATTAAATGTTGCACCAATAACATGAGAAGTCAAGACCGAGTTGTCATGTCAATTAAAGCTATAAAGATCCCTTATGTCAGTTTGAAAGTTGCATCCCCCATGCTCGTGACAAGAACATGAATGGAAAAGTCATCACCAAAGAGTTGTCATGTCAATTAAAGACTCATATATTAAGTAACATTAATTGATGCCTCATCTGATTACGTGCAGGAGGGCTCAACCATACCTGTATACATGTCGAAACAAAAATGCTTGTTTGGGGCATCGTCTAGTCGTGCGAATCCTACCGTCGACATGGATGAAAGCCAACCATCAAGACTCTCACGTATGGTGGGTACATACATAGACCCAATCGGTAACAAATGGTATGGCCGAAAACGTAGCTTTCTCAACAAACCTATCCTTATGCACGATACGACGGGTCCAGTGAGTCACATCTTCATTGGCAATGCATCCGTACGACCACCTCCCGATGTGACGGATGATCAATGCATAAGGTTACCGTGGGAAGACTTACTCGATAAAAGGCGTGAGCAAGAGATGTATTGCCGATGGCATGGCCTCCGTGTCCCAAAGGCTCGTTCAGCTAACCTATGGAACAGAAGATCACCTACGAATAAGGTCATGAAAGCACTAGAACGCGAGATTGATCAAATGCAACGAAGATTGGACAGGTATCATTTCACAGAGCAAGCAAAGACAGACAGTGGTGATCTAACACAACAACTGGTAGAAATTATTGAAGATCCCTTGTTGGTTTCTGACCCAGAACTTTCAGACTTTTCTGAAGCAGAAGCCGATGATGACTTTGTCAATTATCTACCTAGTAGCATTTCTGTTCGCGGCAAACCACTGTGTTGTTACGAACATGGTCCATAAAATATCAGATGTTAGTAGCTACTTCTTTTAGTTTTATCCCATGTTTGGCAATGAATCTACGAAAGCAATGAGGTTACCCACAATGTTCATTTATTTTTTATTCGTAAATTGAGTCTAGTCATGCTAATTTTTTTTTATTCGTAACTTTTTAATCATAAACTAAGTTCATAGTCCAGCCAAATAATAACTTATATAAACTTATATTTTATCATATGTCTGATTTTTTGGTCTGAGAATGTCACTATCACATCATTTTAGTTAATGCTTTAAAAGAGCAAAATCGAGTCGCATAAAATGTTGTTCAATTTTAATTTTCTAAGCATAAAACGCGCCTGAGTTTTGTCCAAAATTGTCTCTCTCTCTCTCTATACTCCCTTTGTCTCTCCTTTTCTCTTTCTCACTCTCTCTCTATTCTCTCATTCTCATTTTATAATAAAAATTATACATAAAATTATAATTTTTATAAAAATTTTATTATTATTATTTTTATTTTAAAAAAAAAAAATAACAAATATAGATAGAGTTAAGTAATAATTAAAATATTTTACTAATCAGTGATAAAATGTTATAAAAAGTATTATAAAATAGCAAAAATTTGTGTAAAAAATAATTTCAAAAATAAAATAAGTAAAATATTTATTAGTAAAATAAGTATTGTTAAATATATAGTTATTTTATAAAGTAGTTTGTAGTAAATAAAGTATTATAGTATTATAATTTTTGTTATTTTATAACACTTTGTCTATATTTTTATTATTACTTGATTATGTTCATTTTTTTGCTATTAATATTTTTTAATTATTACTTAACTTTGTTTAAATTTTTGTAATTAAAATATTTTAATTATTACTTAACTCAAAACATATTTTTTATTTTATTTTTTAATTTTAAAATTTTTTAAAATATTATAATTATTATGTATAATTTTTTATAAAATAGAAATGATAAATTAGAAGGAGAGAGAGGTAAGGAGAGAGAGAAACAAAAAAGTAAGAGAGAGAGAGAGAGAGAGAGAGAGAGAGAGAGAGAGAAAAGTGGGAAAGGGAGGGGGGGGTGTGGCGGGAAAAGGGGAAAGGGGGAAAAAGTGGGATTGGGCAACAAACGCAACTGTGTGTTGCTTTTTCTGAGTAAACGCAATTACAAATTGCGTTTTCTCAGAAAACGCATCCACCACTTGCGTTTTTTTTTATTTTTTTATTTTTTATTTTACTAGTTAAAAAACGTAATTTTAGGTTACGTTTTTTAAAAAAACGCATTTACAATGTGCGTTTTACCTTATATTAGGAATAAGGTTTTGATTTTTATTATTTCAGAAAATACCTTTTCAAATTTAATTATTTTGGAAAAAAACCCAAAATAAACTCATAGTTGTTTTATCGTTTTGGTAAGAAAAGAAACATATATATGTATGTGTGTTTGTGTTAGAAATTCTCAACTTTGGTTTTAAAATGTTTAAAAAAAAACACATATGGAGAAGCATATATAGTTAGGTAATCAAAAGATATGTAGCAATCCTTGTAGCATAGTAATATATGCAAAGAGTAGTGATATAACCAAAATACATAACTAGAATAATGTGGTTGAGTTGTGGACTTATTATTTTAAAATAAAAAATTTATCAAGATGTATTTTAATTACAAAACTGTCACTGCTACATTATTTTAATTTAAAATTTTGTACAAAAATTTTAAAAAAAATAACATTTTTCGTATGAAAAAGATAGGTGCGTTCGTATCAATTAT
Organism: Euryodendron excelsum; assembly: GCA_033060915.1. Lineage (NCBI taxonomy): Eukaryota > Viridiplantae > Streptophyta > Magnoliopsida > Ericales > Pentaphylacaceae > Euryodendron > Euryodendron excelsum. The sequence continues at coordinate 2,958,815 of CM065383.1, read as the reverse complement.
CCCACCACGCTTTCCGTCGGAGTTGGTGCGCACGCACAGCAGAAGCATTTATGATAAGAGCCATCCGGAGGGATAGATTTCACGTACACACGCAGAAGTACATTCATAAATAATATACAATTAAAAAATTTATACAAAATTTATTATTAAAATAATATATTTAAATTGTAGTCCTATTATTTCATAATAAAAAATTTATTAAGGTACATGTTAATTACAAAATTACTATTGTCACATCATTTTGGCACAAAATTTTGTACGATAATTATAGAAGAATAGCATTTTTCTAAATAATATACACACATTAAAAAGGGTAATCTATACAACCAGAAAAATCATACAGAATTTATCACCAGAATGATGTGGCTAAATTATATATCTATCACTTTAAAATAAAAAAGCCCACCTAGATGCTTATTATTTACAAAATTACCATTGTCACATCATTTTGATATAAATTTCTGTACACAAATTTTAGAAAAATATCATTTTCCTTAAAAAAAAACACACAGATTTACGTGTTTGGTAAAACAGTACATCTACGTTCATCAAGCGAGAGAGAAATTTACTAATTTTACAAATTATGGGGATTATAATAAAAGACACCAAAATACCCAAAACCTGGGACACCACTACCCGAGTGTCTGAAACCAAGGACAAAGGCACAGTAGGATCAGGGGTGGCCATGGCCCCTAGCTTCAAAATAATCCCTTATATGTACTATATATCAAGGCCAAATTTTCACATGAAGTGGAATGGCCCCCCTGCTTGAAATAAAAAGCCCCTACTGTAATTATAGACCTAATCTTGACCCCTGTCAAAAATAAAATCCTCCTTCGTCTCCGCCTGAAACAATATCTGTTTCTCCACTAAGGATAATTGAGACCCAAAGCCATACCTGCTTCCCTACTCTCTTTGTTCCTGAGCTCTGGAAGTCAAACTTCTCCTACTCACTCTCTGTGTCTCTGAGTCTTGAAAGTCATACTTCTCGTGTTTATTGGTGTTTTTCGTCTCACTACATCTCTCCTCTTCTCTAGGATCTCGCCCCACACCGGCTCATCTCCCTGACTCGCCCCCACACTGGGCTTGTCACCAGACTCGCATTGGAAAACCTCTGCCAAGGTGCAACCCTGAACTGGCCATATATTTCATTGCACCAAGGTTCAAGGAATATTCTCCATCTCTTTTAGGTAGACGATTTCATTAGGAAAGTGAACCTGACTTGGATTAGCTGGTTTTTTATAATCTGCTAAACTTATTGAATAAAACCCACTTTGCGACTAAATTCTTTGCCCAAAAGCCATATACTAGTGCACCCAACTCTCTATTTTTTCCTGCATATAATCAAATTTTCATCCAATAATTAACTGAGTTTATGTTTCCCTAGCTTTTTTAATAGAGGATCTTATAACATATGTATTGTTATATCACCTAGTCTCCTGCTATATACCCAATACGTTGTGGTGTTTGACATTGTTCACGTATAAAAAGTCATTGGAAATGACAGAAAGAAACTAAAAGTATAAATTTTTTAATATAATCTCAAGAGATTAATATCGAATTGTTGAAAAACTAACACCACAGGTAGATTTTACGATGCCTTGTTATACTGCCATTTATATTGGACAATAGAAACTCTTACAACGTATATTGAACGAGATCTTTTTCCTACAGGAAAATTGGCTCTTAACAACTGACGCGCGAGTCTGTGGGCTAGACAATTGTTTTTCAGTAGACCCACTTTTAGGCTTTGCATTGGAAAGAAATAAAATTTTCTTCAGAGTCTTATTATATAACAAATACCTTTTATTAGAGCTTGGGTTGGAATTCGTTAAGACATATGGCAAAAATTCAGATGGAACAACTGAACAAACATCAAGTGTTTGCTTTTACGGCCAATCTCAAGTGGGTGTTATGGGCTCTCCTATGCCTCCAACTTTGACCCTGACAAATTCAAATGACTTAAATGACTATGTTTTTAAAAAAAAATGATATGTATAAATTAATTTTTTAATTCTGTTTTCATTCACAAAACGCAATTGAATGGGTCTTACGTCGATTTATTAATATGAATCATACTATATTGTGTCTTGTGGTTAAAAAAGTGATTTGAAAAAATGATTTAGGTATATCATTTCTCATACTTTTTCATGACCTCATATGCTGTTTTTTTTTTTTTGCCATATAAATCATTTCTACCAAGGTATATATACATATATATATATATATCGTTCTATGCACAAATACAAAAGGGTAAGCCATTGTAGTCCAACAGGCAAAAAATTATTATATTTGCTTTTACCAATCTCAATTGGGTGTCATCAGTCATGAACTCTCCTTAGGTGCTTTTTTCCTTGCAATGGCTTAACTCATTTTTGCCAATCTTTTTTTCCTTGTGACGGCATCGAGTGTTTTACCTTGGAGCCTAAAGATTATTTAAATGAGTCCGTCTCGAAAAGCTTCTAGCAAGTATGGATGGGCCTGGTAGGTTGGGCCCACGCAAAGCTCAAGGTCCACCACATTTGAGTTCAATTGAATAATAGACCCATGTTCTCAAACATTAGGGGTCATCGAAGACTGGTCCGGCTCTGACCCAAAAGAAAACACTGGTCCGGCACGCCGACTTCGCCTCATTCCGCAAGAACAGTCCGAAACGAAGGAGAACATTCTCAATGGTTCTTCTTTCGAAAATCTGATTCCCAGCACTTTGCTTCCAAGATAACTCTGTAATAACCCGTATCTGTATAAAATGAAATCCCTAAATTATTTCTCTCTCATACGCATACATATAATGTTATAGAATCATAGATTTATCTGTAACACGACGGAAATAACTCTTTCATCTGCAGAAAATGGGAGAACCCAAGGCGAAACGAGGCCGAAAACCTAAAAAACCGGTGGTAGACAGCATGGACTTCCAGTACACGGATCCTGGGCCCGCTACCTCGGCCGCCGTGGACGACGTCGTAGTGCCTTCCAAAACCACCGAAACCCTCAATACCAAACCCCAAACTAGCCGCCAGGGTCGCGGTCGTCCACTTAAGGGCCAAAAACACGACGAAAACCCGGAATCTGACGTTGCTGGGTCCCCCGAAAGAAGAATTTCTCGGTTTGTTGACCATAACGGTGACTTCCCAGTCACTGCGGCCGTCGTTGCGGAGGCTTCGCCTAGGTGGGAGAGCTTGGTAAAGGTGGTGCCATCGATGGACGCCGTGGTTAAGGTCTTCTGTTTCCACACCGAGCCAAATTTCTCGCTACCGTGGCAGAGGAAGAGACAGTATAGTTCGAGTAGTAGCGGGTTCATAATTGGGGGAAGGAGAGTGTTGACGAATGCGCATTCGGTAGAGCATCACACTCAGGTGCAGCTCAAGAAACGCGGCTCCGATACCAAGTACTTGGCCACAGTGCTAGCCATTGGAACCGAATGCGATATCGGTAGGCTGCTCTCTCTCTCTCATCCCTGTACTGTTTAATCTCTTACATCTTTAGTTTTATTTTAGATGAACCCGCATTTTGCTAGACTAGTTAATGTTACTACTACTCCACCTTAACTTTTGTAATTGAATTTGTGTATCGCCTAGTTGAAGGACATTTTCTTTCAGGCTGCAACAATGCTGGAACAAACCTAATGCTTTTGTGAATTATTATTGAATCTGTGGTTTGAAGTTTTGGCAAAAGAATATTTCCAATAAATTTTTCTTGTTTATTTAAAACTAACGTTATGAGTTACTTTGTTGAGGAATATATTTCTCTCATTATTCCATTTTCATTGATGGATTGTGAATCCATATATCAACTAGTAATCGGATTATGTGAGTTTTATTTTTATCACAAATTGTTGCATCATTTAACAAAGAGATTTTTTTGTTTTTTTTTTTTTTGGTTTTTTGTTTTTTTTGTTTTTGTTTGGGTTTTTTTTTTTTTGTTGTGGGGGGGGGGGGGGGGGGGGGGGGGGGTGGGGGGTTGTAAAAGGCTGGTGTTTTAATGTACTTTTCTTATGATGCAACAGCAATGTTGACAGTGACTAATGATGAATTCTGGGAAGGAGTTTCACCTGTGGAATTTGGAGACTTGCCTGCATTGCAAGATGCTGTGACTGTTGTGGGCTATCCTGTTGGAGGAGACACAATCTCAGTAACAAGTGGTGTTGTTTCGCGCATGGAAATAACATCTTATGTTCATGGGTCAACAGAACTTCTAGGGCTGCAGGTTACATAATTATAACTCTACCTTCTTCTTGTTTTCCATGTGTGCAAGTTTGTTGACATACTCTGTTGGAATCTTTTTGTTTATGTGATGCTCTTGTAGATAGATGCTGCTATAAACTCTGGAAATTCTGGTGGACCTGCTTTCAATAATAAAGGCAAATGCGTGGGTATTGCATTTCAATCCCTTAAACATGATGATGTGGAGAACATTGGTTATGTTATACCAACTCCAGTTATCATGCATTTCATGCAAGATTATGAGAAAAATGGAGCATATACAGGTATAATTTATTTGTCCTTGAAGTTTCCAATGTTTACATCTGTCTATCTTCCTGTAATCTGACTTGCAAATGTAAGACGTACATAATATTAGATGTCGGAGAATTGTCTTTTGGGGTATATAAAGCTGTTACCTTTTTTTAAGTCTTTTGTGCATCTGTAAAATTTCAGAATTTCCAATTCTTGGAATTGAGTGGCAGAAGATGGAAAATCCTGATCTGCGCATGTCCAAGGGCATGAGATCTGACCAGAAAGGTGTTCTTATTAAAAGAGTTGAACCTACAGCTTCAGAATCTCAAGTTCTGAAGCCATCCGATGTTATCCTTAGTTTTGATGGGATTAATATTGCTACCGATGGAACAGGTGAACCTTACATTTTTCTCATTTATGCCTAATGATTCTATCATATATTTTCTATCAAATTGACTATATACAGTTGGAATAGATTAATTGTCTTAGAGGATCCTTTGTTTTTTAACTACTTTATTGTGAAGATAACCCTTTCTAAAACAAATGAGTGACAGAGATTATTGATCAATCAAATATTGTTCTAAAAATTCTTGATATCATCTATTTACTTTCTTTACAACTTATTGAAATGCTCTCATTTCATACTTGTATGAATGTGGTTGATGTTATCTATAAAAAAAACTCCTTTACTAATAAGGGGGGAAGAACATAACTTACACACCAATTGTTCAAGTAATGTACGTCCTTGGTGTTGAGAATTTATACTAAAAGACATGCTTTGTGTAATGGTTTTAGTATTTATTAATAAATTAGTTATTCTATTTTAATGAAAATTTTTGTGTGAGAAATATTTGCATTGTGTTATTTATTTAACGATTATGCATGTGTGTCTCTTATTCTATATAGTAAATGATTTGGTGTGTAGAGTACGACTTACACACGAAAAATCAGTTCATCGGTTCTTATGGAATATAAGTTTATCGTTCACAGTCTTAGATGGAAATGGACACACCATCAGTAGGACTGTAGTACAAGGTTTTAATAGGTCTGTCTTGACTATGGGGAACGGTGTAGTTCCAACTCCTTGCACTAGTACACTTTGTGTGTATTGAACAGGACCGTGTTGAAGTAATTGTTTTTATACTGACTATATAAAACAATTAATACCTCATGATTATGATGAGTTTTTATGCTCTTAATTCTAATGTAATAAATAGACACGTGCATGTAGTATTTATTGTTTTGATTCACAGAAGAGTGAGATTCTTTGTGGGTCAATAAACTCAGTGAGTTAGATAATAACATTACGTGTATGGTGAATATTTATTATTGATGGAATTCACGTCCCTGTATAGGGATTGATAATACCCCCTTGAGGAAGCTTATAAGTTTTGATTACGTCAAACCCTGCAGGTGGATTATGAATCCAATATATCAAATAAGTTAAATGGAAGGTCTCAAAGAATTAAATAAGTCTATTAAATTTAATTGTCAGTAATTTAATTTAATAGACAGGTATCTGTAATTTTAACGTGGGGAGATAAATAAGCATTAAATAATATGGAGCTCGAAATATAATTTCTAGTATAACAAGGAGTGCAATTATAATTCGTTAGTGGTATAAATTATAATTTACGTAAATAAGGATTAATCCTGGTTGGATTAGGAGTCCTTATTTGCGTAGGAAGCCCTAGTTATACTAATCCTATGGTCTCTATTGTAACCTCTATATATACACGTTTTAAGAGCTACTAGGGTTACACTCTGCACATAATTAAGAGATACACGTTTTTGTGAGAAAGAGAAACCCTAGCAGCGGCGAGCCCACTCTCTGTAGAGCAAGGCGTGTACGAGGAATACAGCAGAAGTCCGAAGGTTGAGTTCGAGCGGTTGCTTCGTGCTTGGTACTTTTTTTTTTTTTGCTACATCAGAAAGAAAGAGAACAGAAAAAATACTACAACTGGTCTACAGGAACTCCAACCATGTCCGCAATCAGGTTGCGGTTTACTTGAGTGGGGGGGTCTTCCATAACCACCAGGGATTCTGTTTGGTCATTTCCCATATGGGCAAGAATGTCCGCACAAGTATTTCCTTCTCTATGAATATGTCTGATTGAGCATTGCGTCATTTGAAGAAGAAATCTAGAGTCTTCCACTAGAGACCTGTAGGATACTCCTTGACTTTGTCCTTTCTGGATGGCTATGACAGCTTCTTGTGAATCAGATTCAATATCCACCTCTTGTAGTCCTTTTTGAAAAATAATTGTGAGGCCTCTATATATAGCCCACAATTCAGCCTCTTTGCTTGTCGTATTTGGCAGCTTTCCCATATATCCCCATATCCAGGTACCCCTCTCGTCCCTAAGTAATCCTCCAAAACCAGCTGGTCCCGGGTCTCCTTTGGAGCTTCCATCAACATTGAGTTTTAGCTTTCCTGCCACAGGTAAACACCATTTAGTAACTCTAGGTCTTATTTTATCAATATTATCCAGAGGATGGAAGGCCTGCGTGATTTCATTAGCATATCTATGGATTTTCTCCAAAGACACCTGTAAGTTCATGTTAATGTTATCAAACACCTTTAAATTTCTATCTTTCCAAATTATCCATAGAGTTGAAACAAAAATAATGTTCCAGTTCATATCATTAAAGGAAAACTTCTTAATGCTAAGATTTTCTTTGAGCCATTCAAATAAAGGCCTTCCTTCCTCTTTGGACCACCATTGCTTTCCTCTCAAGTTAAGCCAGACCTGTTTAGCATCAATACAACTTCGTAACATATGATTCAAATTTTCAGAGTAAGCACCACATCTAGGGCAAAGGTCTGTATTACTCATACCTCTTATGACCCTCAATTGATTTGTGAGGATTTTTCCATGCATGATAATCCAAATAAAAAACTTTAGTTTTTGGGGAATATTCAACTTCCAAATCCATTCCCAATCAGCAGTAGGGTTGGTGTTACCTCTCAACAAGTTTAAAGCAGCATTAGTAGAAAAAATACCAGCAGATTTATCTCCCCATTGGGGCTCATCCAAGATAGCAGGACAAGAAGGGAGTTTAATTTGCAAAATATCCTTTTTATCCTTTTGGGAGATACAATTCTGTATAGAAGATAAGTCCCAGTTACCTTTACCATCGATAAGTTGGCTAACTTTGGAAAAATCAACATTAGCATGCTGGGGGTGCTTGGATATTAGGGAACACTCCCCACGCCACCAGTCATTCCATATGAGAATTTTTTCCCCATTGCCAACCACCCATTTGGTTCCTTTAGACAAAATATCCCTAGTGCCCAGAATACTTTTCCATACATGGGAAGCTTTCTGGGCTCCAGTCCATTCAAAGAAGGTTTGTTTATGGAGATACTTAGTTTTAAGGATGTTGGACCATAGAGACTTTTTACTGGAGACAATATCCCATCCAAGCTTAGTTAGGAGGGCCATATTTTGGTCCCTTGCTTTTCTCAAACCAAGGCCCCCATCCCTTTTACTCATGCAAACTTGATCCCAATTGATCAAATGCACTTTTTTCTTATTTTTAATGTACCCCCATAAGAAGTTTCTATTGATTTTATCTATCTTATCACAAATGTTCCTAGGAAAGGCAACAGTTTGCATAACATAGGAGGGCATAGCAGATGTCACAGACTGGATAAGGGTGGTTCTTCCAGCAATTGAGAGATTTCTGGCTTTCCATCCTGTAAGTCTATTATGGAGTTTTTCAAGGATATAATTATAATGTCCTTTACTCACCCTAGTGTGAAGGAGGGGGGTACCCAGGTACTTGCCAAGGTCATCAGTTAAAGCAATCTGGCATTGTCTACTCAAGTCTTTAGCTTTAGCTTTGGACAGATTAGGGGATATGTAGAGTTTAGATTTAGCCAAGTTAATCTTCTGTCCTAACATATCACAGAAATCTTGTAGAGTATCCATCATGATATTACAACTATCCTGATCAGCTTTAGTAAATAAAAGTAAATCATCAGCAAAGAAAAGATGAGAGATTATAGGGCTCTTTCTAGAAGCTTTAACCCCTCTCCATTCCCTAGAATTGACTTTAGCATTAATCAAGATAGAGAGACGTTCCATACATAAAACAAACAAATAAGGAGATAGGGGATCTCCCTGCTTGATGCCCCTACTAGGCAAGAACTCAGGTAGAGCTTCTCCATTCCAGAGAATAGAAACCCTGGTAGTGGTAACACAATTCATTATCAGTTTAACCCATGTGGGGTTGAGGTTAAAAAACTCCAAAGTGGCTTTAAGAAATTCCCAAGACACTCTGTCATAGGCCTTTTCAAGGTCGACTTTTAAAATCAAGTTTCCAACTTTGCCTTTCTTGTTTCTAAGAGTGTGTATGAGTTCCTGGGTGATAATGATATTGTCTTTAGTTGATCTACCAGGCACAAAGCTGCTTTGGTTAGGGCTAATAACATCATTAAGAAGATTTCTGATTCTGGACACCAAAATCTTAGTTAAAATTTTATAAGACACATTACAAAGGCTTATGGGTCTGAATTGCTTTATAGATTCAGGGTTGTCTATCTTGGGAATTAAAGCTATAAGTGTTCTATTAGCCTCCTGGGGAATAGCCCCACTAATAAAACAATGTCTAATAAATTGACAGACTGCAGGGCCTATAGTATCCCAATGTTGGTGGTAGAAAATGGCTTGAAAGCCATCTCTTCTAGGAGCTTTAAGACCTTTGATACTTTTAACATTTTCCCAAATCTCTATGTCACTAATGGGTCTAGTTAACATGCAATTGTCCTCTTCAGAAAAACACTTCTGATGGGAGGCTCGCAAATTATCATTGTGCATTACAGGTTCAGCCGTAAACAGGTTTTGGAAGTAGTACAAGACAGTAGTTCTGAGTTCCTCCGGATCATCAATCCAGTTACCACTATCTGTCCTTAAGACATTAATTTTATTTTTCCTTCTCCTAGTAAGGACTGATAGGTGAAAGAATCTGGTATTTCTCTCACCTTTGGTAAGCCAATTGTTTCTAGATTTCTGGTGCCACAGGATTTCCTCCTAGTATAAAATATTGTTATATTGCTTAATGAGCTCAAGCTCCAGGATCTGAAGGTTATGAGAGAACTTGTTAGCTTGAGATCTTTGGATCCCTTCAATCCTAGCTAAAGTCCACCTTTTATTACGAAACACATTGCCAAAAACATTCTTATTCCAATATTTCAAGTCATTAGTTAAAGCACTTAAACCTTGGAGCAGTTGAGGAGATTGGGGCTGACCTTTATGCCAACTACCCTGGATGAAATCTTTAAACTCCGGGTGTGTAAGCCAAGCTGCTTCGAATCTAAAAGGTTTATTAAGATTTGAGATAGGAGACATACCTTCGGTGTACACAATGAAGGGGGAATGATCAGAATACGTTCTAGGAAGATTTCTGACTACTCCATTTGGGAATAGCGCTCGCCACTCATCATTACACAAGCCTTTGTCCAACCTTTCCATAGTATTTGCCATGCCCTTTCTGTTGTTTGTCCAAGTAAGTCTAGGTCCAGAGCACCCTAAGTCCATTAGGTTACATTTACTCAACCTTTCTCGGAATTTGGTACTCCGATTCATATGATTAGTGTTGGAGAAGCTCCGTCTTTCATCAGCTGATGCAAAGTCGTTGAAATCTCCTGCTAACAGCCACGGGTCTTGATTTGAACTAGATTTCTCTTCAAGGTCCTCCCAAAGGTCATCACGCAATCGCGAATTTGGGCTTGCATAAACAGCTGAAAGTAGCCAATCAGGGTAGTCTTTACGGTGGATAGTGGCATGTATGACCTGAGATTTAGCTTCAGAAACTCTGATGCCGACTTGAGAAGTATCCCAAAGGATCCAAATTCCTCCTACTCTCCCAATAGGATCTACCGAGGAGGAGGCTGTGAATCCTAGATTATTGAAAAATTGGCCCATTGAGTTGAGCGGAACTTTTGTTTCCATCAAAATAAGAACTTGGGGTTTATGAGTAGCCAAGATGTCTTTCATGTTCCTTCTAAAGATTTTGTTGCCGGCTCCCCGACAATTCCAGATTAGGATCTTCATAAGCAACCTATACGGGAAGGAAGGAATAGGATCTGATTCCGGGATATGGAAAATGCTACATATCTTTCGATGGTTTTCCACCTCTGATCTTCTGGGAGCCAACTGGAATACATGTCTGCGTTGTCCCAGATAGTTCACCCAAAGTGGTTCTATTACCAGTGTTAGCTCCTTGACCCACCATGCGATTTCGATGAGGTGAAGGGCTTCGATCCCTGGCTTCAATGAGAACATGAGACTGTTATACCGGATCGAGTGATATCAGACTTCCACTCTGTCCATCAGGGTCTGGTGGTTTATATGGGTTCAATGTCAAGGGGTTTGGGAGAGATTGGGAAATAGTACTTAGTGAGGGATTAAGGTTCACTAAGGTTTTGGAAGCACTGGCCTGAAATGTAGACGAAAAAGAAGGCTGTGTTGTTGCTAGGTTTTTGGGATTTTTATTCTCCACTTGCGTATGGTTCTGTAGGTCAGTTTCAATATCTATGCCTTGATAAGTCACCTTATTCCTCGCCTCTGTCTGTGTGCAGGAGATCTCAGCCATTGGATGGATGTCTACCTGCATATTGCAGCTCCCAACCGCAGTTTCACGTGACCTAGACTGATTACTCTTGTCAGCATATATTAACATCAAAGCATCTTGATCTAATGGGGCCCGCTTATGCTCCATATTCCCTTGGGTGGGTTGGTTTAGGCGCTGGGGGTCAGATCTGAGGCCCTTACGTCCTCTGTCTTGATGGGTCTCCTCTCCCTCAGTCCGAAGAGCTGCAAATCTGTTGTGCCTAGGGTTGGATCCCTTGTTCTCCACTTGTTTGTGAGATAGGCCTGGTTTTCTTTGTTTTTTCTCAACTAGCATCCATGGCCCATAATTGTATTCATCTATTGAGCCCATTTCCTCAGTTTCACTGGGTTTACCGTTACCCTGATTCCCCACGTGTCCAGGAGCCTCTTCGCCTGAAACAGCTCTTTCCTTTCTCTTTTCCGGCACCGATGCCTTGCACTTCTTGAACGGGTAAAGATCTCTTCTATGATTAACCCTCCCGCAATCGAAACAGAAGGAGTGTAGAGATTCATATTCAATAGGATACTCCTTTCCTTCCAGGTCAAAGATGGGGCATAGAGGTTTATTTAGGTCAATCTCAATACAAACCCTGGCGAAACTTCCCCTGGTGGCTAGCGCAGTGTTCATGTCAATTTTCAGGGGTTTTCCAACCAATTTTGCAATCGCAAATAATACCTTCTCTTGATAATATTCAATTGGAAGGCCGGGAAATCTTACCCAAACTGCGGTCGATGTTTCCAAAGCTTCCGACACTTTAAAGTTTGGCTCCCACTTTCTTACTGTTAGGTAGTGATCCATGATAACCCAGGGACCACAAGTGGAAACCTTGTCATAGTCCTCTCTGTTCTCAAACCTGAAGAGATAGTAATTTTTGCCAAAGTCAATGGCGTTGAAGTCGCTTTGGAGTCCCCATAGGTTTCTAACCCTCATACACAACATCTTGTAGCCGATTGTTTTTCCCAATAATTTGATGATTAATGTGTTTTCCCAAGGTTTCCTGATTTTAATCAGGAGCTTTTCCGGTAGGACCACTTTGGGGATTCCATTCGCGTTTATCACTGCAGAACTGGATTGATCCTTGTTGCCAGTATGCCCTTCTTCTGAATCATCTTCATCCGAGAGCAGGTTTTCATCTTCGATGTCGAAGGGCCAATCGTTTGATTTGGGGACTAAAAGTGCCTCCATAAAGGATTTCGGTTGACCAATACCTTTAGGTTCACTTTCGTCGATCTCCACCCGATTTATTTGAGTAGATGTTTCAACCAAGGAGGCATCCATGGGGACCACCTCATTAGATACATCTTCATTGCTTTTAACTTTCTTAGTGCTGCGATTCAAATGATCCTTCTCTTCTGTGGAGATTTCCTTGTCTTGCTCTGCAGCGATTTTCGAAATTTCAACGTTCGTCATTCCGTGCTTAGTGCTGATTCTTGTTATTCGGGATCAAACCAGAGAGATATCGAAGGTATGATTCTAATCACGTAGATTAGGTTATGCTAATCAGATCAAAATTTTTGGTAGTATGCGTATACACTATAGCCAGGTTGTGGGAAATTTTGCAGTCCCCAACACTTGGATCCCAAATGTATGACCACTGAAACGTGAATGAGGGCTGGGCAAATAGTCAAAATTTGAAGAACCTTTAAAAGGTCAATTGAATTCTCATATCCATTAGTTCCTACATCAGCATCTAATTTAGTATCAAGATGGCTACACAGTTGTCTAAAAGTGTGGCCACCTAAAAGGCATGGATATAAACACAGGACATGAATATTACATGACACAGAGATACAGGTATATTAAAAAAATTCAGAGCACAATACGGCAGGAATGCAGAAATAAATAAAGAATAAATAGATTTATTTATGAAAGTAATTATTATTTTTTCATTTTTACATTAAAATTTTATTTATATTTTATTGTACCAAAATAATAAAATATATATATTTTCACATTTTATATAAAAAAAAATGGGAACAAAAATATCTAATATTTAGTTTAGAAAACTTTATTCATAATACAAAGTAGAAGTTTTGGGTTTTAGAACTTCTAATTAAAAAGTCTAAAAGAAATGAGATCAAACTTACAATGTGTTTTATATGTGTTTAAGAGATGGATACATGTTAGTTCTAATTTTTCTTTTTTGAAAATAATATATGTTTGAATGCACATTTGAGATATTAGGAGTGTTTCCATCCTTATGACCTTGAAAGCCATTTCTCTGCCCAGAGAAAAACCACTCCCCTGGCCTCAGCAGCATCTTAAAAGTGTTTGTTCTTGTCAACATATCGTACCTGTCTGTCATGGTGCTCACTGCTTGATGCAATAGGCTAGTAGTGATCATTGCAACTCCAGGACCAGGATATGGTGGAATAGGTTGTGGCATGTTTGATTCCTTTCCTTTTGTTTTAATTGGTCTTTTACTCTTTGACTTGCAATTAGACATTGTTTGTCTTCTTATTTTGTGTTGTTTTTCGGTTCCGTTCAGGCATGGGGAGCGCATAGCTTTTAGTTACCTTGTCTCTCAAAAATATACCAGAGATAATGCTCTAGTTAAAGTTCTCCGAAATTCGGACATACTTGAGTTCAACATAAAACTTGGAACTCACAAAAGGCTCATACCAGCACACATTAAGGGCAGACCACCTTTTTACTACATTGTTGCTGGATTTGTTTTTACAGCTGTTTCTGTTCCATATTTGCGTTCAGAGGTAAATAATTAATTTCCAGACACTCTTTGTGTTCTCTCTGTTGCTTCCCCTTTCCATTGGTCTCTATTAATTTTTAGAATTAGCAACCCCTTATATTTCCATCTGCCTCCTTCTTTTTTATTTTCTTTTGGTGGTGGGAGAGTTAATTGTTTATTCCCTTGGTGTTGCTTTGTTAAAGAACTTGATTTGACCTATTAATCTCAGTATGCATTCTACTTTATACTGGTTGTTCTAGTCTTATTGAGGGCTTTTCAGTTAGTTATGTGCCTTCATATTCCCAGAGTGTTTGAAAGAAAACATTCTCCGCAATGTTATCTTTCTGGTCCTTGTAAAACCAAATGAATTCTTTCATCCACTTCTTCTTCGGTTCACAGCTGTTGTTTTTTTGAAAGAAAGAGGGCGAAGGAAGAGGGGGAGGGGGGGGGGGGGGGGGGGGGGGGGGGGGGGGGGTGGTGGGGGGGGGGTTTGGTCCTTAATGCGTGATTATAGTGGTTGAGTTTCTGTAAATAGAAGATATTCTGATTTATCTTGTTACCTGTCACAACTCTTGTTTACACTTGTCTACAGTATGGAAGAGATTATGAATTTGATGCTCCAGTCAAACTATTAGATAAACATCTACATGCAATGGCACAATCTGTAGATGAACAGCTTCTTGTTGTTTCTCAGGTGGTGTTTCCCGTCTAATATCTTTTCATTTGGATCCATCTTATTGGGCAAGAACTGTTAATCCCGAGCACATTGCTTAACTTTCTTGCCAAAATTTCCTTAGGTGCTTGCAGCTACCATCAATGTTGGATATGAGGATCTAGTCAATATTCAGGTTAATGGAATACTTTTGACACAATTTAGCTGCTTCTATTTTTTAATAGCACATCAACATTGTAGGCCCTATCCTTTGCTATTTCTTAGTTTTCTTTTCTCTCTTTTATGAAGGTTCTGGCATTCAATGGCAAGCCCATCCAGAACCTGAAGAGCTTGGCTAGGATGGTGGAGAGCTGTGATGAAGAATTTTTGACATTCGATCTAGAGTACAAACAGGTTCTCTCTCTCTCTCTCTCTCTCTCTCTCTCTCTCTCTCTCTCTCTGTGACTGAGTCTGGATGGGTGTTTGTGCATGTGCGTTTATCACACCCGTGTGTACAAGACTTGTTTAATACATCCTTGTTTTGTGCAGATTGTGGTACTACAGACTAAAACCGCGAAGGCAGCAACTTTAGATATTCTCAAGACATATTGCATACCTTCGGCCATGTCTGATGATCTCAAGACATGAAGCAGATTGCACGTGTTAATGGCCAGAAGTTTTTTCCTTTCTTTCTACCTTAGGTTTCAGTTCTTGACAATCCCCTTAAATGAGGTTAGAGAATCAGAAAGCTGGTGTTTAATTGATTTTTTTTTTTGGCCTGTTCTGCATTCCATATGGTGTACAATTTTGGCTACCGTTTGAAGCATATGGATTACTCTTCCCAACTGTTGGATTCATCTCAGTGGGGATTGAGATGGTTTTTGCAAAATGCCTTAATTTTTTTTTTTTTTTTCATATAGAATTATGAGAGTGACATCTTCATGGGCTTGATAGAGAGACAAAGACCTCCATTCCTTCCTTTATTTATTTGGCAGGTACTCTGCCCTTTTTTTATTGCCATGATATTCTCAATTCCCAACGATTTTTTCCCAGCTTCTTGGATCCTTTCTTTGGTTCACATAAACAATTTTAATGTACACTAAACATGAAAAGCACCTTAATTGTTTTCATCGCATGACTCAATTTATGCTTTACATTATTTTCAGTTGTTGTTATGTCATTGGTGAGTGTTACTCTTTCCTTACTATCACTGCATGCATGAGACAAATTGCATAGGATTTTATATAATCAAGTATAAATTTAGTAATATATGTGAGACATCGATTGCCCTATCTGTAAAACCTAGGGCCTTGCAGACTGTTGAAGTGCAAGGACACCAACTCATATTTTGTTCATTTAACCAGTGCTGCTCTGCTCTGCTCTGATTCATGAGTAATCCCCCAGATGTTTCAATACGTAAAGGATAGCTAGGTACGATTCTCATTCAGCTTCAACTTAATCTGCTCTACATTTCTTGAGTTTTACAACTTTGCGTTAGAGGGATTCTCTCATACAAGTTCAACTTATCTGCATTTCTTGAGTTCTACAACTTTGCACCAGAGGGATTCCCATTCATCTTCAACTTATCTGATAGAAGTTTCTTGAGTTTTATAACTTTGCAGCAGAGGAACATTTCGGTTAGATGACGGCGATTCCAAGTCGCCAATTTCACAACCCTCAGCCGTCTCTTCCTTTGTTTTCCCCCACATTACAGTATAAAACCCGATAGATATTATTGTTGCTCCGACAATACTGCAAAACAGGAGAAAAAAAAAAAAAAAAATTGGGCAAAATGAACATACATCTATATTTCCATACATCCCTATATGCATACGTATGTCTACACACACACATATATATATATACAAGTGACCTACTAAAGAAAATGTTATTGCTTCAGGTTTCTTCATCAACTCAATTCTTGAAATTGAGAGAGATATAGAGTATGAAGTAGAATACCTTCCAAGATAGAGAGTATCTCCGAGGAAGATGATTCCCATGGCAACTGCAATAGCAATTGACAGCGGCTTGAACATTGCAACATAGACAGGCCCCCTCAAGCGCAACACCCATGTGTGGACAGCATTGTTTAAGCATGACCCAAAGAGTCCCTGAACAAATCGAAAAGCGGCCACATTTGGCTCTTTACCAATGATCTCTTCATAGTGTTAATAACTCTTAATCTACTTACCGAGCATACGATAGAAGCCAATGCTATATCAAATCTGATTCTCCAAGCACTCGGATTTGGTTCCGTAACTACACCTACAATTGCTGCTAGGATGCTGACACACAAGTTGTAGTAGAAGACTACGGTCAGTTCAGCCGGGTACTCCTTCATGATTTGCGCCTATTTAAGTAATGTCGCAAATTTGAAGTTGAGCTTTCGATGCTTTTGAAATTATGAGAACGGTGTCAAAAGAATATATGTAGAAGGATCTTACCTGAACAATGTACCACATTGGAACCAAAATATACTCGGTTGTGAGAAAAAGGCCGCCGATGACCCAGTTGGATTGCGGTGAGCGAAGGGGCTGATGAAGTGAAATGGAAGGTGATGGTGTCAATGCAATAGGCGGGCCCTTGTAGAGAGTTACTACAAATGCTCCTGAAATTGACACTATGGTGCCTATAATTTTGGCTTGACTGCTCGAGCTTCTGAGTGCTAACTTTTCCATCCTATTTTAGGCCCAGAAAAAGTTCATAAAGCCAGAAAAAGAACCAATTGTGCCCATATTTGAACCAAAATTCAAGAACAGAAGAAAATGACTAATTTTTTAAATAAAAAAAAATTATGGTGTTGAACTCTGACAAGAAGTAGAAGAAAAAGGAGGAACAGGACAAAAACCTGAAAATGAGGGCAAGAATGAAAGTAAAAGCAGGGACAAGGTTGCTGATGGCCGAAGCCAGTGTCGGAGAACTGTAACTGATCCCTGTATATCCCATTATCTGAGAAGTACACCTACCTCCGCCAAACAACGCCTTATTGAAATTAATTCAATTTATTGTAATAAACAAGAGGAATTACCATAACTATCTCTTGAACTGATTAGTTTACATCAAATTTCAGGTGTATGGAGTAATTCATGTTCTTACCCAATCAGCCCAAGTAGGAAGATTTTGGATCCGATGGAGAAATTGAGAGGAGGGAGCACTGTTGATCTGCAAAATTTCAAAGGAAAAAAAATATTAACATTTCGATTTCATGGGTTTGGAAGAGAGAGAGAAAGAGAGAGACCTGCGGGAGAAGAAGGGGGAAGGAAGGAGAACGAGAGCAGCAACAGCGTAAGCGTAGACGACGAAGACGTGGTAGCTCATCCCTTTGAGGGTGGCTGCTTTGTATAAGGTGTTAAGACCAACGTTGGTGCACTCCATGGTCACCATCGCCGTAAATGGCAGCACATCCCTGTGACAGTACTTTCCCCTTTCCATTCTTTCCATCTCTCTCCCTCTCTCTCTGTCTGTCTCTCTCTCTCTCCTCCTCACAACATACTACACACAGGCAGTTAGGAATATATATATATATATATATATTATTAAGGATTGCCAGTGCTGTGATCTCTATGTCGCATTATTGGAGTTGTGTGTTGAGCGTAGAGCCAAAGCGACAAAATTATCGAAGGACAGACGGCATTGTTGATGGTGGGGGATGACTGGGACTGGGTACACTACAACAATGACAAATGAGCTGCCCCCGGAACTTAATTATTGCTTCCCATTCGATATGCAAATCGAATATTAATTGGTCCCATATTTTCTAAACTAAACTAAATTATACAAAAAAAAAAAAAGAGAGAGAATAAAAAAAAAAAGTCTTTGGGTGTCTAAGAAAAACTATACAGTTTAATTTTTTTCTTTGAACTGTTATATATATAAATAAATAAATTTTATACACATTTATTAAGATGAATCCCCACTGTGTCAAGTAAAAAAATGCGATAGAAAATAACTTATATAACGTTATTCTTTCATCCAAAAATTTGATATTTGAGGAAGGAGGGTTGACCTATGAGCTATGGCTTAAGCGGACGCGGCTTAACAGGTGCGTGATCTGTTCAAATAATCACAATTATTGTTGTAATTGTCGAGTCAATCCTACAATTCTTTATGATCAATCTCTTCTATTATCTGATTATTGTTATGCTTTTATACTGATTTGCGTATAATGATCTTTGGCGCGTGTTATGCCCGTGCCTTTCGGCTGTCACAATGCTTTGAATTGCGTATGAGCTTTCCTTTCAATTAATAATGAGAGACTGATTCCCCTTTTTCTCTCGGAAACGTATCGATCAGGTTCTGGAAAGGAACAGCTTCTGAAAATGACTTGCATATTGGAAGCATGTACCTTATCTTGACATTGACTTAGCAATGGCATCAGCCTATTACAAGAGTTTTGGGGCGCTTGTTTCAAAATTTGAGATCGGAGCTTTGCTCAGTCGATCTGCTAAAACGCTCAGTGTCAACATCATCATAAAGATTATAAAGTGATTATATGAACTCTCACAAGTATATGGCTTATCCCCCGGCCATGTGGGCTTCGCTTTTAGTGGATTTCTGATGGTGTTTTCAAGCCTTTTTGCTACTGTTAACAGACCCAACAAAAAAAAAAAGGTTTGAAGCCTGAA
Source organism: Euryodendron excelsum (assembly GCA_033060915.1). NCBI lineage: Eukaryota > Viridiplantae > Streptophyta > Magnoliopsida > Ericales > Pentaphylacaceae > Euryodendron > Euryodendron excelsum. The sequence continues at coordinate 2,939,778 of CM065383.1, read as the reverse complement.
GCTGAAAGACTGCTAAATGGCTGATACCATGTTAAGAAATTGTTTAACATGACCAGCCTTATCGTTGATTCTTTTCATGAATATGCAGTAGGATATAATCCTGTGATGCGGGGGATCAATTGCAATGCAATCAAAATGATTCTTCGGAATAGAAACTAAACTAAATAGCAAAATCGGAATTCCAGTCTGAAATTCATACTTAATTGTTGTGTTACTTGTAGGATAATCGCTTGTTCGCTTTTTGTCTGAAAGTTACGATATGTGGCTATATGTTGCTTGATCCATTGCATTACTTGCTTTGACTAAATTTGGTATTGGATGATAATCAACTTGTTCACTCTACCCAAGCATATATTTCATTTCCCACCAAATATAAATATACATATATATATATATATATAACACTATACTCCTTAAAAAAGGCATAGGCATGTACTGTGATTGTCTCTAGCTAAGTGTGAAAATGAATACTTTTAAACACCATGAGAATGCATTCAAACACCTATACATGTTCTACCTTGTTCACTTGTATAGCTTTGCAACAGGGGGGCCTTTTGCGTGGGTGATGATTCCAAGCCACCAACTCCAACTTCCTCCCCCATCTCTTCTTTTGCTTTTCCCCACATTACAGCATAGAACCCAAAAGATATTACCACAGCTCCGACAACACTGCAAATTCGGGAACAGTAAACGCTATAACATTTCAATAAGTTAGAGACACAGAATTAAGAAAAGATTGTTGGGAGCTGCTCGGAACAGTAAACGCAATAACATTTCAATAAGCTAGAGAGACAGAATTAAGAAAAGATTGTTGGGAGCTGCTCTATACCTTCCAAGGTACAGACTTTCGCCGAGGAACACGACGCCCATAACAGCTGCAATGGCAATGGAAAATGGCTTGAACAATGATAGATAGACAGGCCCCTTCAGTCTCAGACCCCATGAATGAACAACAGTACCAAAGCATGATTTCAACAGTCCCTAAACAAGGAGAGAAACCCACATGTTAAACATGTAGTTTATATGTATAGAGATTATATATATGCTTTTTCTTTCCTACCAGTTTCTCCAAAGGCAGTCCATCAGGCACTTACTTGGCATACAATAGAGACTAGTGCAATATCAGCTGTGATTTTCCAGTCATTCAAATTCATGTCTGCAATTAAACAAACTGGTGCAGATATTATGGTTGCACTTAAGTTGTAGAAGAATACCACAACCAGCTCTGCCGGGTACTCTTTCATGATTTGGGCCTGTAAAAAATGCTACTATATAATTTATAGTTTCTTTCTTTTTTCTTTTGGGAAATTTTTATGCACATCCTATTGAATAAATGAATAGTAGTTATACCTGAAGAATGTACCACACTGAAACTAGAAAAGCCACAACTGCAAGCATAAGCCCACCAATGACCCAATCTGATGGTGATAAGCGCAGAGGATCATGAACACTAGATTGTGATTGAACCGTCAGGATTGCTGGGCCCTTATAGAGAATCACTATGAAAGCACCTGATATTGATACTACAGTACCGATGATTTTAGCTTGACTGCTTGAAGTTCTTAGAGCAAGCTTTTCCATTCTTTTTTGGGCCCAAAGGAAAATTTGAGAAACAGAAAAGAAAAGATTTTCATTAGCATCCGAGAGATCATGATGTTTACAAGATGAAGAAAAGGAAATAGAACCTGAAAAAAATGGCGAGTATGAAGGTAAAAGCTGGTATGAGGTTGCTGAGGGCTGAATCTAACATTGGAGAACTGTATTCAATTCCTTTATATTCAAGCATCTGAGATAAAGATCTGACGTGCCAAAAATAACAAAATAAATCACATACTATTGTAGGAGGAATGCTTCATTTTGTTCAGTTCATGACAATTTAGCAAATTAATCAAGCATATATGGTAGGTGTATGTTTAATATTTCTGTACGTACCCTACTAGTCCAAGTAGAAACATTTTATAGAAGAGAGATCTCTCGAATGGAGGAAGCACTGTTCTTCTGCAAAGATCGAACATACATACAGATTTTGTTAGAAGAATGACCATATGTGTGTGTGTGTGTGTGTGTGTGTGTGTGAGAGAGAGAGAGAGAGAGAGAGATGCCTGACGGAGAAGAAGGCAAAAGGAAGGAGAAAAAGAGCTGCAATGGTACAAGTGTAGACGACGAAGACATAGGGGCTCATTCCATTCAATGTGGCGGCTTTGAATAGCGTGTTTAAGCCTACGTAGATGCCCTCCACCATCACCATGGCCGAAAATGGCAAAACTTCCCTGCAACAATACCTTCGCCATGCCATATCTCTCCCTGTGTATGATGAAATGGTGGATATTGAAGATTTCTCCGATGACTTTGCTTAACCAAATAAGATCTTTATCAAATCTCAATTATCAATCACTGTCAAAGTAGACAAGAATCATTTGCCTTTTTTACATTTTATTTGTTCTTGAGTAAGTGATGAATATATAAATATAAAGAAGCATATACTGGACTAGTGGTATATCCCACGAGCAACAAAAGAGCAGGACGGAGATCATCATAAACAAAATCTAGAGGAGATCATTCATCCAAAGCAAAGCTGTAATGATACAACATAAAGCACATTCAACCTTGGACAGCAACAAGGTCAACACAATTTTGCATCACCACAAAGCAAAATTCAGTTCCCAGGGCTCTCTCTCTCTCTCTCTCTCTCTCAATGAAATCTTCACAATTGTCAAAAATAAAGAAAATAGCTCATACTCTCAACTAGTGATACAAAATGAAATTATTAGCCACCTTTTCTTTTCTTTATTTCTTGATTTAGTTTTTGTCATTGGGTGGACGTAGTGACAAGATTATATTCTTTACACATGAGCAAAATTTTTGACAAAAAGGTTGGGTTAACAATTATTGCCAATTAGACACCTACTTTTCTAGGTTCAATATTTTATTCAATAGACAAAGGTAGTATGTGTGGTATTATTATCATGCTTGTAACTTGATGTAGTCCGTAATGTAGTCTTACATTTCTTAATATCAGCGAGTTGTTTTTTATTCTTTATTGGTTTTCAACAAATCTTTATGATAGATTATGGAAGAACTTGTATACAGTATTTTCCATATGAGGTGACATCATAGGGGTATTTTTTGGAAATACAAAACACAGATAGCTACAATTCTTTTGCTTTGAAGCCACAGCATCATTTCTCAAAATAAGAACAAGAAGGATCATCCCAAGAGTCAATTGTTCTACCCTACGGACTACTCCAGATGATGATTAGAGGCAAGATTTCCAACAAATACTTTCTTATTTTCTTTTTTTTCCCTATAACAAGAATATTACAAGGCCTATTTTGTGATGATATGATTGAAAATATTGCTCATATTTCAAGACTTTGCTTTCATAATTAAGATGAGTGCCTATATGGAACACCATCTCCATCTTCAAGAAAAAAAAAAAAACCCTAATTTTCTACTTTATCTTTTGCATATTTCTCAGTCTTGCTAGCTTTATGGCTTGTTATAATTTAGGATCGAGCAATTATGATTGCCCAACACTGTGGAGGCATTAAAATAAAATATAATTAATGTCCTCTTCATTCAATGTTAAGATAATTAAATAACGAGATTATATTTCTCCAATGTTGTAAGAAAAAGACTGCTATGGATTGGTTGTATATTTCACTCCAATTCTTCTCATATGGATGTTGGTTTGACAAGTAAACTGTAGTATTAACGTCCTTTTTTGGTTCAGAAAGCGGAAGTTGATCTAATGAGGTATTTAACTATAAAAATTTTAAATTTTAGATAAAAATAACAAAGGTTAACTAAACGATCCAAAGATTAAGAAATTAAATTCTAACTAAAAATTAACGAAGACAGAGAAATAAATAAATAAACTAAATAAAACTCACCAACCGGACGCATCAATAAAATCAAATGCAACAAAAGTATACTTAATTTAAACATGATTGCATTAGGTACATCTTTTCATAAATTTAAAGTAATATTTATTTTGTTAGGTACATCTTCTCATTTTCTTTATGCAAAACAGCCCCCACCACACAGAAGAGACTCAAAAAAAAAAAATACTAATGTGTTTGTTTTGGTTCTCTTCTATAGTCTTGCAATAGAGGGCCATGTTCCGCCGGTGGTGATTCCAAGCTGCCGACTCCAGCATCCTCGCCCGTGTCTTCTTTGGCCTTTCCCCACATTACAACATAGAACCCGACAGATATTATTATCGATCCAACAATGCTGCAATTGGAAGATCAACAAAAAGCAGATAGTTGTTAGTACTTAGTAGTACTTCGTCAAATTAATTTCTTGTAACATCAGAAAAGGGATATGTACATATATATATATATATATATAAGAGTTGATAATACCTTCCAAGATAGAGAGTTTCCCGTAAGAAAATGAAGCCCATGACAGCTGCAATGGCAATTGACAATGGCTTAAACAATGCTACATAGACAGGACCCTTCACGCGCAGAGCCCACATGTGAACAACCGAACCGAAGGATGAACCTATTACTCCCTAAACAGAGGAGAAGGTCAAGTATTAGGAACTATATATATGTATATATATATGTATATATATTAGTATAGATCAATCTTTTCTTATTGCATAGTCAGTATTACAAACTGGTAGTCACATTAATTAGGTCCCTACTGCGTACAAAACTGAAAGCAATGCTATATCAGAATTCAGTTTCCATGAACTTAAGTTTGGCTCTAGCATTAAACAGACTGGTGTAGATATAATTGCTGAACATAAGTTGTTGAGGAAGACCGCAACAAGCTCTGCAGGGTATTCTTTGATCATTTGGGCCTGCAAGAATATGCTACTACCTCAATTTCTGTCCGTTGGAGCTAGAAAACAAAAAACTTACGAAGTATTAAATATTTCAAAGTTCAGCCTAGCACCCAAAAGAAAACAAATGAAGTAATAATAGTAAATGATCGAAAGGAAAATAAAATGAATGTTTGGATATAGAGATACCTGAAGTATGTAACAGACAGAAGCTACGAAATACTCCGATGCAAGAAGAAGACCACCAATGGCCCAATCCGACTGTTGTGACTTGAGAGATTGTGAAACGGAAGGTGATGATGGAAACCTTAAAATTGATGGGCCCTCGTAGAGGATTACTACAAGTGCACCTGATATTATTGTGATGGTGCCAACAATTTTAGCTTGACTCGTTGAGCTTCTTAATTCTAGCTTTTCCATCCTGATTGGGAACAAAAAAGGGTGCTTTCATGAACATGAGAAAAAGAGGCAAAACGAAAAGAGAAGAAAGATAAAGAACAGAAATATATATGGCACAGCTGGTAGTAAGAGTACACAAAAGAACCGTTCAAGTCCGAAAGAAAAAAAAGAATAACCATTAGTTCCTGGTTCTTGAAAATTTGAAATAACCATTATTTAGGCAGATAATAATGTCCCCGTATATCTATATATATATATAATAATTAAATGTAGGTATGGATGGAAAAGAAAAAAGAAAATTAAGGGCATGTTTGGTTGGGGGATAAAAAAATGAGGGATAAGTTATACTGTGAGATTAGAAAAGTGGCGTTGAGTGATAAGTAATACCTGATGTGATGTGATGAAGAATTATTCATACTACGTTTGATTAGAATAGAATTATTATATGGATAAGAAATATTATTTCATCAAAATATCACATTAAAAATAAAAAAATACAAATTTTAAATTTAAATTATAATATAGCTATTTAATATGATATTAACTTATTATAATAATAGAAGTAGCATAAAAATATCATTTTAGAATTTATTCTAAGGGAGGGGATAAATAATACCACCTTTTCATAGTATTACCTATCCCTCATTGTGGGGGATTAATAGTCCAAAGAGATGACTAATTTCATTCAATTTTTTTTTGGTCAAACATGAATTTTGTGAAACTTACGGAATAACTAATTTAATTCTTCACTTTTATCTCTCAACCAAACATGTCCTAAGGGTACTAACAAAGATCAATAGAACAACAAAGAAGAACCTGAAAATGATGGCAAGCATGAAGGTACAAGCTGGCATGAGATTGCTCAAAGCTGAAGCAAGAGTTGGAGAACCATAGTCAATGCCTTTATATCCAAGTATCAGAGCTAAAAACCTGGCATGCATGACCAAAAAAATAAATTCATTAATTAGGTCAACACACAAAAAAAAAAAAAAAGAATCATATATATACTATTTGAATAAGTGCTCTTTTTTTAAAAAAAATTTTCTATGGAAGGAATATATCCATACACGAGAAGCCCAAGGAGGCAGAATTTGGGGACGAGAGAGCGGTTGAATGGAGGAAGCGGTGTTTTTCTGCGAAGGTTCAACTTTCCGATCAATAAAAATTTCTCAAGAAATATGCAGTAATAATGGTTGACAGTGAAGAGTAAATTGAAACAGAAGTAGAGACGAGACAGACCTGTGATGGATGAAGGCCAGAGTTAGGAGAACAAGAGATGAGAGTGAAAAAGAGTAGACCATGAAGACGCAATAACTCATCCCCTTCAGTGTGGCTGCTTTGAATATTGTGCTTGACCCAACGTTTGTACACTCCACCATGAACATCACTGCAAATGGCAGCAGTTCCTTATTACAGTTCCTTCCCTCCGCCATCTCTCTCTCTCTCTCTCTCTCTCTCTCTCTCTCTCTCTAGGACAGGAGTGGATTGTTCCTGAAATGAACCCAAAATTGATTTACTTTGTGGGTTAAGCTAATCACTATAACAAAGGACTAATTTCGTGACAGCAGAGTGAAAAAAAAAATCCATTTAAATCTGAGGGAAAGGATGAAGCAGAAACATCACAAAAAGCTCACCAGTCTTTCACTTATTTAAACAAACAGAGTTTACCTTAATGAAGTACTTGTAATTATCAAAAATAAATAAATTAAATTACTCATTTCTTCTCCCACTCTAAGTTAGTGATCTACAATGAAATTATTTGCCGCTTTTCTTTTCTTTATTTTCTGATTTACTCTTTGTCATGAGGTAGAAATAGTTGCAAGATTATGTTATTTCTGCCTGAGCAAAATTCTTGACTAAACATTGGGTAACTATTATTAAGAATTGGATACTTACTTTTATGTTTAATATTTTATACAATGGACGACGTATTCAATGGACGTCGTCAGTATTATTATTATGCATTATGCTTGCAGCTTGATATAGACCGTTTTATATTTCTTAATATTAATGAGTAGTTTTTTATTCTATATTATATAGGTTGTGGAGAACTTTGTATATAAAATATTCATGTGAGTTGATGACAGTGGTTTTTTTTTAAAACAAAAATATGTATTTGTATACATATAGTTACAAATATTTTGTTTTGAAGTCACAGAATCCTCTCACAACAAGGACAACAAGGATCATTCAAGGCTCATTTAGTATAGTTTTTTTATTAATTTTTTTTAAGTTTATAAGTAAAAAAAAATTAAGTTTTTTTAACATTTTTATTTTTCTATTTTTGCTTTTTTGCTAATCTTTACTTAAAACAAAGCCATAAAAATTTAACTTTTTTTTCTTATAAATTTAAAAAAAAATTAAAAAAAAAGCTGTACAAAATTGTTATATCCTAAGAAAATGCATACACTGGATGACAGTTAGAGAGGCAAGATTTCCAACAAACAATTCCTTATTATTTTTTCTCTCTCCATATAATAAGAATGTTTAATATGTGTATTTTGCCATGACAGTAGGAAAATAATAATTCATATTTCAAGCCTGTGCTTTCATAAAATGAGTTAATGTATGGAACACCACTAAGCACCATCTACATCTTTTTGTGAAATCGAGAAAAGCCTGTGTACCCTTTATATTTTTCCAAATGAATCATTATTCTCTCTCTCTCTCTCTCTCTCTCTCTCTCTCTCTCTCTCTTCATTTTTGTCGTTTTTGTGTAAACGGGGACCATTTTTTGCTTAGCTTTTTAACGCTTGTCTCTATTAATGGGTAAAATATGGGAGCAATTATGGATTATGATTGCCTTAACGCTCTGTGGAGGCATTAAAATAAAATATAATAAATGTTCTCTTCATTCACTGTTAAGAGAATTAAACAACAATAATACATTTCTCTGTTGTAAGAAAATGACTCAACATGATTAGTGTGGACAATAATTCCACACAAGCTTAAAGGAGTTGATGGCTGACAGCACCAAAAAAAAAAGAAAAGAACTGCAATGGATTGATTGTAAAATGAAAATGCTTCTCTCCAATTTTTCTCATATGAACAGCGGCCAAGTTATTCATCTCATATGGTAAATTTTGGTGCGTTTTTTTAATGCCCGTAAGTGCTTTTTGGACACTATGCCCAGTCAACTAAGTCATCCCCAAAGGAAGTATCATTCTGTCTAATGACAGAAGGGGGCAAAGTGCCTATTCATGAAACAAGATAGGAAAAAGTGACATTTTCCAAAACTTCAGGATAAGTAAAATCTACGCCACACAAAATTATTCCATTTATCCATTCTCTCTCTCTCTCTCTCTCTCCCTCTCGTGTACCACTAATTTTGGAGGAGGGGGGTGTTTTGGGCGGACGATTCCAATATACAGGCGTTGTCTACTGCGACCGTGTCCTCCTCTTTGGCTTGTCCCCAAGTCACTGTGTAGAATCCAGTGGCAATTATGGTTCCTCCAATCACACTGCATAAACATGGAATTGCATCATTATTACCATGCCCTTCATCACTTCTAGAGCAAAAACTATAGACTCTGCAGAGTGTGATTGACATTTCTGATATTAAAAACCATGACTAGAGATGATATCCATATATATATATATATATATGTACCTGCCAAGATGAAGTGTATCACTGAGGAACATGACCCCGAGGATCACTGCAATAACCATCTGCATGGGCTTGAACATGGCTACATAAACAGGACCCTTCTTGCGCAGGCACCATGTCACAGCGGTGCTTCGGAGCACACTCACAAATATTGCCTGAAACGGACCCAATAAGTGATAAGCTCAATCAATTATCCATATCAAATTGACTATTCTCTGTACAAAAATCTATGGAATTCCTTACTGATCAATATGCACACGGAGGAAATTATATTGGCTCTCGGGAACTTACTGCAAACACAACAGCAGCCATCTCCACGCCAGGTTGAAGTGTCCAGGCACTTGGATTTCTTTCAGCAATGAGAGAGAAAATTGCACACTGGACGGTGCCAAAGAGGCAGTAGAAAAAGACTATGGTCATTTCATCTGGGTACTCCTTAATAGCTGCTGTCTGCAATTAGGAATCAATCTCAAGCTTCCTTCCGGAGGAAAATTAATTTTAGCTTGAAAACCTAAAGCCTGTAGCATCTCAGTAAATTAATTTTTTGAGTGGTGTTTTTACCTGAGCAATGTTCCATGTGGAAGAAAAAAGGCAAGTGATTGCAAGGAATAGCCCTCCAAGGACCCAGTTTGATTGTGGTGACAGAAGAAGCTGGTGAGGTAAATTAGAAGGTGAGGAGTCCATCAGAAGCGGCGGGCCTTTATAAAGAGTCATCACGAATGCTCCTGATATTGCTATGATAGTCCCCAGGGATTTTGCTTGACTGCTTGGTCTTCTGATATCAAATTTCTCCATCCTGAAAATTGAGGTTAAGAGAGAGAGAGAGAGAGAGAGATTGCAAGAAACATGTTAAGACAGATATGCAATCACATTAAGCACAGATGGTATAGCAATCAAATTCATTTTCCCCAAAACAGTTGCATTTAACATTTGAAACTGCATAGCCATATCCACCAAATTAAATTAACTTGATTCTTGTATTATTGATACACAACAGAAATTGATTTATTTGTCTCGTAGGTCCATCGATTCTACCTGAAAATGATTGCAAGTAAGAATGTAAAAGCCGGTATTAGGTTGCCCATGGCCGCTGCTAGAGTTGGGGAGCTATAGTTGATTCCCGCATATCCAAATATCTGCAATAAACAAATCCTGCAACAGAAACCCACTTTTGTTCTTCCTGAAAATTATCAATAAGGTGTAATATCTGATAAACGGATGATAGACATGTTACCCAAGTAGACCAAGGAGGGAGAATCTGCAGAGGAGAGAGAAACTGACCGGAGGCTGCTTGCTTCTGTTAAAAAGTTGTACATGTTCAATGGTTTTGCTGTAAGAGAATCAGAAACTGCAAGACATAAAGTGGAAACAACAAACCTGTGCCTATGAAAGATGAAGAAAGGCAGAAGAATGAGAGTGCCGAGAGCATTGTAGTAAACAACAAAAACAAAGTTGCTCATCCCAACCCCCATAGCTGCTTTGCTTAGTGTTATATTACACACCTCGCCACACTCGATCATTACCATTACTGCAAAGGGCAATGCATCCTTCATACAAGATTGCAGCCTCATCCTCTCTGTATTCCTCCACACTCGCATGGTGGGAGCTGATGGTGGGTGGTCCTTGCTGGGTTTTTTTCTCTGTTTCTTTTCTTGTGCCTTTCGTCTTTGCTGCTATTTGTATTTGACTCAGAAAAAAAATAAAAAATAAAAAACAGAGACAATTCGACCATGTTATGATATAAAACATAGTGATGAATCAGCTGATGCAGGAAACTTTAAAAAAGTTTTAGGCCCACTTGGACAAAACCTTTACACTTCGTGGTGCTCTGTCCTGATTGTCATTATTGTCTTTAAGAATATTCCGTACAACTTGAATAAAACGATATACACAATATTATTAATAAGAAAAATGCTATTCTCCCATAATTATTATACAGAATTTTACATCAGAATGACGTGACAAAGGTAATTTTGTAATTAATATGCATCCTGATAAAAATTTTTATTATGAAATGATAGGACCACAACTTAAACACATCATACTGATAATAAATTCTATATAAATTTTCCGATTATATATCATTACTCTATCAACCATAATAAAGGAATCCTCACTGTCAATGCGTGATAATTGACGCATCTTCTGTCAGTCTGATCACTGAAAACGGTCATTTAACATTTTGTTAACAACAAACAAAAGAAGGATTTGACATTGCTTTAGATTTCATCAATTTGCAGAATCTTCCACATTGCATAATTTTATTTTTTTTGAGGGGTAATTGGATAATGTGCAGCTAAAGAACGCTGAACACCGACAGGACAATTGTGTCATTTCTCTCTTCAGCCATCTGATTTTATTGGACTCAGTACATCAAAAGTCTTTCATCTCGAGACCGAAGCTGGAGGCAGACAAATAACTTGGAGATAGGAGATAGACCCCAAATTGCATAATTGAGAAATAGAATAAGATATATGCATGAAGAGTAGCCCCTTTGAACATAACTGAAGCCTCTTTTTGCAGCTGAAGTAGAATAACCTACTTTCGGTACAGAAAAATGATGGATGATAAACTGGCCCGAAAGCAGATTGCTTTCAAAAGTTTAAGTTCATCAGTTCTTACTTCTTTCTCAGAGAGAGACCTCACAACAGAGAGATTGAATTTCTAAATTTCCGTAAAAAAAAAATGATCTAGAACATGAAGTCGCAACATTTGCTTCATCCATAGATCTTAAGTATAACATAAAAGCTATAGCAGCATTCTTTTCTGAATCACCAGATATCTTTGGTCTCTTTAAGATTACAATGGTGTCTTCGTACAAGCTTCCCATACAAAAAATCAGTTGAAGTTTAGTAAGTCGACATGCTCTGACTGTGCAGACCCGCAGAGAGAGTGGGTCCAGTACCTTCATCGACCAAAGAAGAGGCTATTCAACCTTCCATTAAAATGCGACAAATCAATCACACAAAAGATAATGGTCCAATATCCGAGAACCTCCATCCACCCCAGCAAAAAATTTCAACGTAAGAGCTCTTCATCTTATAAATATGACATGTTATAGTAGTTCTGAAATTTACAGCTGTTTAGTTTGAAGAAATGCTGGCATGCACTAGGATGCAAATACACAAACTGGGGTTGTCCTTCAGAAACTTGAGTAAACAATCTTGCTATTGCTTATAAATACATGCATACATATTCAACAGCCGACACCACAAAAACAGCATGACAGAAGAAAAGAGAGACACAACCCCATCAACCAACCCCCTCCCTCTCCCCTTTTGGAGAAAACAAGGTTCCAAAAATCAAACAATCTCAACTCTTCCTTCGCTTTCTTCTCAAGTAAGGCATGGCACATAGAGATTTTACAGGCGCTGTCCCAGAATCATCTTCTCTGATACTTTCCGGAGGAGACATCACTAATCTAGAATGATCATCACTAGTTACAGGAGTTGAATGGTCAAGATTTTGCTTGCTATCAGATGCATCTGTCCTCCATCTATCCTGAAATTCATCCAAAGCTCTTGCAGAACTTGAAACTAATTGAACTGGACCAATATCTTGGTCAGTATCATCAAAATTAGAACCATGGGCAGGGTCAGCATCATCAGAGATTGAAGACCTAGCTGGCTTGGCAGCACATTTATCTGGCTCCTTATTTGTTCCATCTTCTTCCAAGCAAAATCCACCCCCCACTTTAAGGTATCCTTCAGACAATTCTGCCTCAAAAGGAGGATCACCATTCTGAACTAAATTTAGTTGACCTGTTTCAAGTTCTGGTTCACCTTCATCCATGCAGAATCCACCTCCTATTTCAAGGTAGTCTCCACTTGAGCGCTCCTCCATTGAAGAATCTTCAATTTTATGCTTGTTCTTTTCACCAGGACCAGCAGCAGCGTCTCCAACTAAGCCATGATCCTCAGAAGGCTCTTCTTGCACTGCCTCTTCAACACTGCAGTTTTCTTCATCCTGTTCTCCTTCACCCAGTTCATCAATTTCTAAATCATCCAAAGTGTATTTCACAGCCTTTCGAATTCGAGTTGACTGGCAGAATTATACAAGAGAATAGTTGGTAAATCAAATGAATGAGAAAAGGACAATGCAGGAAAACAATAAAAATAGATTAATATTTTTGTGATAGGTAATAAAAATGGATTAATATATGTCACTTTCAATGTGGCATATGTTAATTTCTATTAAGTGCAGACACCACAGTTCAATCTGCAAAAGCCACAGCAGTGATGACCATCATGGTATTCAAACCTTTATGGTCCCAACCAGGAATGCCTCAAGAAATGGCGTGATAAGCTGATCCTACCCATATAATCAACTGCATTTGTTGTGGATAACTTTGTAATTACCACTATGGCAGCAACTGTGCAGGTTTGCCAACAGCGCACCAAGATTAATTCTAATATTCATAAAGAACTGAACGAAGGCCAAATAGAACTGAAACAAACCAACATAAATTAAGGCAAGTCAAGACAAGTTTCCAACCCATTATCGATATTATTGTGTCCATATCAATCTATATATTAATTGTTGTCAATTAACTATAATCATGACATTGTTTTATGTACCCAATAGCTCTACATTTAGAGCCAAGGGTTAATTAAGAAGCCCAACATGCTTAGCCCAGTTCGTAAATCACAACTGGTTGACACCTTCACTCATTCCTTTTATTTATATACATCTACCTGTATGTATATAGTCTACATAAGTGTGTGCATGTGTATGACTCTCTCATAAACTATAAGTTTGGATGGGATGATTTACCAAACAATACCAACTTCATATAACCCAAACTGAACCCAATGTGCCTGGAAAGAAGGAAGCTTTATTAGTTCTGGTCAATTCAAGTATGAGGTTAAACCACTGTGTAGAAGCACCCAATCAAGTCTTGCCGTAGCTCATGCTATTCTATGTGTGATATAAACCAGAGTGATATCTTGCCAATAATTAACACTCAAATGGAAAGATGGAGAACAGCAATGCTTACCTTCCGTACTCCATGCGGTCCTTCTAACTTTTCAACTTGCATTTCCTGTTCACAATCACTATTGCTTCCATCATTAGAACAGCTTCCAGCATATGCAAGACTAGGGTTCTTTTTCCCCCTACCTCTTCCCACAGCTTGGCGCCTCTCACTTCCTCTGCCACCTCTTGCACTCAACCCTTGACTGGTATTTCGCCTGCCATCTGCCTGCATCAGAGATTCTGGATTCCTTGCTTCAGATGGTACAGGTTCCGCATGCTTCCTTTTTCTTGACCGCTTTGCCGTTGATCTGTCTGCTGAGTTGCTCTCATCTCTAGTGACACAATCCTCTGTTCCACTTAAAGGTTTTTCTGACTTGTCCTCTGTACGTTCACTGGTGCTTAATCTTCTTTTCTTTCTACTCTTGGAAGATTCTTGCACGATATCATCCATTAACTCCAAGGACATGTTCCCTGTTATCCCTCTAACAGCTTTTTTAATCCTCTTACTACGAATTTTTGCAAATCTCTCATTGAAAGTGTAAAATGCTTCCAACCGCAGTTGAGTCTTCATGAATCAAGCCCATGAAACAAGTCACAGAAGATACCAGCATCAGCTTCCTCATTTAATGACACAAATAAAGGAAGGAAAAATTTTGGGGGGGGGGGGGGGGGGGGGGGGGGGGGTTGGGGTTGTGGGGGGGTGGGAGAGAGTGTGTTCAACAACTTTAGCGCGAGTGAGAGAAAAAGTAATTTGGTGATTAACATCCCAAGACTCATGACCACACTTTATAGATTTTGAATTAGAAAGTGTATTGCTATAAGATCAAAAGAAAAAAGAATGATGTGTCCCACATCAGCTGTGTTCCATCCAAGTGAGCCTTATAAGTCTGCACATCTCTCCAAAAGGTAGGTCCTTTTGGTATGTAGTACGTGGGTTTGTACTTTGTTTGCTCTTAGTGTGGTTGTGTGTGCATGTAAATCTAATCTAAAAAACCAAAAAGGTAAAAATAGAAATGTTCAAATAATTTAGATCTCATATCAAAAGTTGGGGATTCTGAAATCTACGTTAAGTGCTTCTTTTTCTTTACTGTTTGTTGCCTATTCTACCCTAGGCAATGCAGGAATTGTGAAGGACGAAAAATCAATGCAACTTTGTCCACTTGTAAGTTGTAAAGATAACAGGAGTAACATGGAAATCAGTGCAACAAGATTAGGTATTAAATCATAAAGGCCAACAAGATTAACATTTATCGTATCCTACGCAACTTGTTCCTCGTGCTTTGTTGGCTAAAGGTGTTAAGCTTTATGGGGCCAAATAGGTAGGTGAATGGTTGTGGGAGGGTGATAAGCTATCGGTGTCGGAGTGGTGTGTGTTTTAGTTGATGCGTCTTTATGCATGCATGCAAGGACGAAGCCAGGAATTCATCTTAATTTACCAAAGTTGCATTTAATTTACCAAAATAAAAAATAACTTCGATTCAATCTTAAATCATCTCCTATCTTGTTCCAAAATTTTGTTTTAGCAACCGTTGTAGCCGAAAATGTATGTTCCATAGTCATACTAGAAACCAGAAGGGTAAAAACAAGTCTAACCAATCTATAAAGAAAATATAAACTTGTGCTTTTTCTACTAAATTTTATCCTAAACTTTAATTAATTAAGTATGGGTAAGTATAAAATTTGGGACACAGACAAACAAATCACAAACGAATAAAAATAAGCCCAAATAGTAACAAAATGGGCCACAATCAAATTGCACAAGATATTAATTATATTATTTGTAAAATTAGGGGGGCTATTTTACTATTTCAAAATTTTTGAACCTTAATTTGTACTACAACTAATGGGACTTCTTGAACCTTGGGGGGGGGGGGGGGGGGGGGGGGGGGGGGGGGGGGGGGGGGGGGGGGGGGGTCGCATAGACCCCCTTGGCCCCATTATAGCTTCATCCATGCATGAATGTGTTTTTTTTTTTGGTTGGGTCGGGTGGTGGTGGTGGTGTGTGTGTGTGTTGGTGGGGGGTTTGGAAGATACTAACCTCATGTTTGTTGTACTCCTTCAGAACAGGTTGAAGCAACTCATCAGCCTTCTGAGTGCTCCACCCAAACTTTTCCCAACACAATCTGTGTGCAAAGAAACATGGTCGGTAAATCCAGCATTTGCATTCTTTTGTAGAGAATGCTAGTGACAATATTTTGTCCAGACTGGATTGTGCTCAAGTTGAGGTAAGCACAAGCCTTTAGCGAGCATTTTGGGCACAATTCATGTTTTTCCTCTCAAGAGTTTGGGATGAATTAGCAGCTGCTGGGTATGAACATAGTTGTAAGGTGGAGACAAGCCATAAGCAGTTTTCTGCGGCTGCTTTTGTATTGTTACAATAAATCATATTGGGCAAGTTTTTTGACAGACAAAACAACTTCAACATATGCAACTTCTGAATTTTGGACAAAACGACGCAGAATTCCTTCATTTTTAAATGATCAAGTCACTGCCAAAATAGAAATTAGCATTGGCATGGGACAATGTGTAGAGCTAAAATTAGATGCAGAAGTGGAAAATGCTCTTGATTTTACACCAGATGCCAAAATTGGAAATACTTAAACCACCAGAAAATGATTCACAAGCTAACCCAGAGGGAAATTGCAAGCTACATAATCACACAAGACTTTTATTTTGCATTTTTGGTATTCAGTGGGTTTTGCCAGAATCAATTGTTGTTTTGTGTGAATCTTTAGAGGGTGTTCAGCAGGGAAGACTAATAAGGCTTGGAGGATTGCTCCTTTGTGCCTAGTGTGGCATTTGTGGAGGGAGAATAACTGTAGGACCTATGCTAGATCTTATAGGAGATCTTAATTTTGGGGAGGGGTTATAATTTTCTTTGTATACCTCATGTATAAAGGCAGTGCCCCTTTTGGTGTCTGTTAAATAAATTTTTTCTTGCTTATCAAAAACAAATAATCACAAAACACTCACTTGCGAAGAACAAAAAGATCTGGCTTCCCCCACGAGAAAGGCTCTGTAGACTTGTCCACTTGTGGAGAAGCATATGCAGAGATTACTGCTTCGTTAGGAAAAGAGGCTGGAATGTGCCAGTTTTTGCTCACATTTCTCTGTATGAATAATTACACAAAAAAATTATTCTTCTATGAAAATGAAACTACAACGAAGTCAACACAAAAGGGAAAGAAAACAGCTTGGCAGATTGTCTCACATGCTTATCCATGAAGATCTGTTTCATGTTATGAATGCAATCCATAGATTGCGAAACGGTTTGGTCAGATGCAGAGAGACCTTCCATATTGCTATTTGAGCAATTCACATCATTGTCACAGACTTTTGACTCTCTTTTCTGCAACCCAGATCCTGTTTGCACATCCAACTTCCCTAGGATGGTTGGATCTGGTGATTCAATCCACTCCCGGAATTTAAAGAGGCCATCTTCCTCCGGAAATGCATTCACAACTTCAATAGCATTAACAATGCCAATCCCGCTGCAGCAAAACACACACATGCCACCAAAAAAAGGCAGTTCATGTAAATCCTGTGCTTCTGAGTAGGTCCAGACTTCTACTACTATAAAGAATAAATAGCATAGCAAATCCCAAGTGATTACGCCAACAGAACAAGTTTGTATGATTGCCAAATAGATGGGGTGCTTAGGATGGAATTATGGCAAACTGCAGAAGGATACGATAACAAATGTAGTGTACCTTACACCTTCAGTATAATCACTCCCAAGAAGCAGTGCCATACAGATTAGTTTTTCTTGGGTTAGGCCAAGCTCACTCTCAATGTCCTGACAAATGACATCAATAGGCATTAAGCAGACTGCTATGAGTCCATCCCACGTTCCCCAACCCACAAGAGAGAGAGATTAGATATCATTTCCCAAAAATATCAAAGCAGATATGAGATGCAATAGAAATAAGCCAAACATCACAGAACTAAAAAAAACTAAAACAAAACAACATATCAAATAAAATTAATTTTAGACGAAGCCTTATAAGCAAATACTCCCATAGCACCCCAATCAAATAAAAACTACTACCCTCAGCTCCAACAGAGCCTCATAGAATAAAGTCGTGGTAGTATAATGAAATCAGATTATACTCAGAAACAGATATATACTGATGTGTGGAGACTCAGAAACAGATTATGGGTTAAACAGAACACCTATATGCTTGTGGCAGTATAACAAGTTTGTTATAAACATAAGCATAACGGGAGGTGGGAAGAACAACTATGCCAGATACAAACCTTCATAAAGTAAGTCTCAACATATTTGCGGTCATCGAATATATTCTTGTAAACGCTCCGTGCCCCAAACAAGAGCACGTCAGAGTCATCAGTAACCACACCATCTACAAGGTTTGCAAGTTCCATGTATGCACACTGAGCTTCAGCTTCCATCGGTGCAATAATATATGGCAAGCCAAACATTTGAAGAAGCTCCTGAAATCATTTCAGATATTAGGATCATTTGAACTCTAGTGGTTAATTTCTTTTCTTTTTCATTTTCAGAAAGAAATTAAATCTAGTGCAAAAAGAGGATATTTACCTCCCCCTCCACAACAAAAAATTCATAAACACACACAAGACAAAAAGAAAAAACTTGTCCAGTCCAAAAAGGCACCAAAAGGAATCATAACTACCCACTCTAAAACCAGGCGGCAATCATAATGCCCAAGTAGCCCTCCACTTACCACTAGGCCAAGACACCATTCATGCAATGTGAACTCAAACTTTTTTCTCCATTGATATGTCCATCCTTTATAACAATCAATACATAGTTCAACATCCGCATATTATACTACATTAAAATAGTTAAACATTCACAAATTATACTATATTAAAAAATATTTAAACCCTCAATTAATCCTTCAAAGTGCCCATCAATATCTCTAATTTTTTTAAACTCAAAACATAGTTCCGCATTCGCATATTATACTATATTAAAAAATTTAAATATTCACATATTATACTATATTAAGCATTATTTAAAACCTCAATTAATCCTTCAAAATACCCATCAATATCTCTAATTTTTTTAAACTTCAATATCATTGTCAATACCCAAATCATGTTACTTGGAACAGTATTACTTGGTCATGTAGGCCTTTTGTGCCAATTAAAAATACTTTTTTGCTCCAAAAGAGGTTTTTCACATATGATTTTAATATCTAAAAGTACAAAGATTTCTGAGTTAGCATTACCATAGCGAATTAATGCAGATAGTATTGCTTATGCTTGTCTCGCGAATGGAATGAAAAGCCAACATTCAACAAAGTTTCAACCAACAAACAGGATGTATTCTCCAATATGCAACAAACAAGGTATTTGTTTCCAATATAACTAAAATAGTACACCACACTAGTGAAATCTGTTAGATGCATGCCTTCCAGTGAGGCAAATGAAATTTGAGTGCACACCTGGCATTCTGCAAACATTTCACTGCTAACGGACTCCGCATTACGCTCAAGCTTTCTCTGCTCATCTCCTAGATCATTGCGTTCTTTGCTTAAATTTAGCATTTCCTCCTCCAAAATAGCCTCTATAACCTCAATTGGCTGCTCTTTGTCATCCTTAGATGTAAATTCTTCCATATCATCCCCTCCCTGCTCAGCAATATTATCCCGATCTTTTTCCTTGGGCAATTTTTGTGCAGCACCATAATTAGTTGTTGATTCTTTAACAGAAGATTCCTCCCGTCCTGTTGTCTCTATTATACGGTAATTCGCTGCAGCTTCAATGACATTTTGTTGAGCATCAGCAAGAATGACATGGGGTGTCTCACCCAACATCAGATCAGAAATCTGAGAACTAACCTCAGAACCACTGTTGGCACAGGTAGACACCTGACCGCCAGCATTAGATGTATCCAAGATCTGCTCCATAATCAAGTGGACCCCCTCTGCTTCGACAGGAGGAATTGATTCCTTACGTCCAACTTCTCCAAGCAAATTTCCATCTTCACTTGTATATTTTTCAGTATGGCAATTCGAATACTTTTCACACGGTTCATCTATCAGTCCTTCCATGCTCTCAGTATCAACTGCCATTGATGATGCCAACTGTCCCCCAGGAGAATCATCAGTGTTTAACATATCTATTCCAGCCTCACTATCCAGGCTTTCAACTCCTTTGACAACCTCATAAGAAGAATTATCTGTTTGCATAACATTCTCTAGGGGCACGTTCGGCTCAGCCTTGTCATTTTCTTGACGAACAGACCCAACAGTTGTAGTCTTCTGAGCCATTTCTCTGGCTGCCTTTAAGTTCTCATCTTCAAATGATGCACCACTAGATTTCTGTCCCCTTAAATCCTCCAGACTTCTCCTTATTGCTTCCTGGAAATCAGCTTCTTCTACCAAAACACCTTTTGAGACAGTTTTCACGGGTTCAGCAGGAAATGGGGAAGCATATTTAAGAACATCAGAATCCCCATCCTCCCATTCCACTTCACTCTCATCATTACTGCCACCTTCAGCAAGAGATAGCCTACTTTCCTTTTTTAAATCATAGGTCAAACTATCACCTTTCTCTTCAATCACTCCTTCTTCCCAATCACAATCTGAATCAGAATCAAAAGTATGTTTTTTTGAGGGATTATTATCAGCTGAAGAAATCATTACTGTATCTCCTGCCACTAAACGAGCAAATAGATTGTCATCACCGTCCAAACATTTGTGGCCATCATCATCCTCAAAGGATATCTCAATCGAATTTGCATTTTTTGCGGCAGACTCGTCATTTCTGTCATCTAAGTGAACAGATCCATCATTAACCAGATATGAAGTCTCTTTAAGCTGGATTTTATGAGGAAGTCTTCTTGACACACCACCTGCATTTTTATCAAGGACAGATTCATTATTTACAATCTCATTTGTGTGCACTCTGTCTTGCTCAATCTCTTTCATCAAATCCAAATTTCTTTGTAAATCTCGGGTCATTCGAATTCCCATAGCCCTCACTCTGCTGACTCGAACACGTCCCCTCTCATCCAGATATGTCTCAATATCATCATCACCAAATACCCTTCCAGGGTCATCCGTGACTGAACCAGTTTCAGCATTGGATGTCTTGGTAGCTGCATTGCTGTCCCGAGACTCTGAAGGAGGAGGTTCTGATGGTGTCTGATTTAGCTTCTCACCATGGCTCTCTACTCCAGCAGATGTAAGAACTCTAATAAATTTAAGCACATAATAGAGGAATGAAAATCATTCCATAAAGAAAAAAAAAAAAGATATGCCAACAAACAAATCAAGTTCATCAGAAATGTAAACGGTTTACAGCAGGAGATGCATAGGCTCCATGTCATGCATAGATATTGTAAAGAAGACTTCTTTCCATGCTACATTTTAATTGTCTCATTCACACTAGAACTTGAAGGGAAAGAAAATGAAGATATGACAACTCACTGTTTATCCCCAGTGAAAGATGATGAGAAAATAAACTCTCTATTGGCTTCAGAGGCTATCCGTGAAGTTTGGACACCTCCTACTCCCTTCCCAGCAGCAGATTTCTGCACTTCATCTATCTCCCGACGGAAAGCCACAGTTTTAAGATAGGCCTGGATTTGTAATTCTGAAAACTTTGCAGGCACCTAGATGTGCATATACAAAAACCAATTTATTACTATCGGTAGGTTGAAAGAGATCCACCTTTATTGTACAATCCAAGATTCAATTAGAAACAACGTAAACAGAAGCATATTTAAATGCATTTATTGCGATAACCAGAAAGAAATGATTTACAGTTAGCATAAGCTTTTCAAAGATGTCTTCCCATACAATTCAAAAGCGCCCTTGAATCCCTCAATTGACATGAAGGTGGAAATAATAAATGTTTAAATCACTAAGTCCACATGGATACTGCTACAGATGATACAACAGTAATGTTTTGAAGGAAAGAATATCACACAGATGGAAATAGAAGCAAATTTAGGCAGGTAAAGCTGATAAATCCCACCTGGGAAACTTTTCAAACTTTTCTCAATGTCAGAGCCTTCATGTTTCCGTTTATCTTCATCCTGTCATTTTATAGGATTTCTCACAGTGTTCTATACACTCTTGTTCAACATTTCTGTTGAATTTTCCAATCCCATTAACAAGCCATCTCAGCATACAAAGGGCAAGGTGGAGACCGATATACAGCCAACACTGCCTATTCTCTAACACAAGCTTAATTTTCCTTTTTATAAATTGTCCTATCCTTCATTCCTTTATTAAAATAAAAAACAAAACTGCAACTAATTTTAAGTCCCAGCAAGAAAACCCACAACCTTGAATGAACTCTTCCATTCTAATTTCTACATTGTGATTAGTTCTGGCACATTGTATCTTTTAATGCCTACCTACTTGTTGAGCTCACGAATATGTACCATATACACTCTGCCTTTTGGTCCCTGCCTACTTGTTGAGCTTACAAATATGTGCCACTTACACCATGCACATTATCACAGCTCTCTTATAGTATGTGCTCCAAAAGCCACAACCCAATTAATGTAATTTTTTTTATTATCAAGCACTACTTCACTAACTGTGCAATTAGCAGCACATAGTACAAAACATCTACTCATTAGTATAATTGCCATTCGTGATTTGCAATGTTGCTCATATTTCACATTAAAGGGGATCATTATACATACATATTTTGACATGCTTGAAACAAATAGACAATAGAATAGACCCTAAAGAGTTTTCACCAAGATACTAGTGAAGAAAAAATTTGATTTCTGTCAACATATATAACAATAGGATGTGATTAACACTTACCTTTTTGACCTTTTGATATTTCTGTCTGTTCTCTGCCATCAATCTCTCTCTCATCTACAAAACAGGAGATCCATAACTCAGATAAGAATATAAAGTCATGTTCACTAGAAAAAGAAGAGTTCGTTTGACATAATCAACCCAGTTACAATGTAAGTTCACTTACCTGAACAAGAAGATCAAGTTGCATTGATGGAGGTAAAGCAGCTAACACAATAGGATCAACTTTTCCATTCATTGCTGGCTGCAAGATCAATCAGATACAAGGAGACCTGAAACAACACTAATTTCTGCAATCCTCTAATAGGAACAAAGATTCTAAAGGCACTTAAACAAAAACAAAAAAAAAAAAAGATACTAACAGCATCCAAGTTCTATTAGCTACCAAAAATAAAATAAGACCACCAGAGGATGTAATGAGATAAAAACAATGAAATTGTAGGATGCACACAAGTCCTTCTTTCCAATCCCCAAAAGAAATGGCACCCTTACTAAGACTACTTTTTCTTCTTTACAATAAAATTAATACATAACCGCGACATCAATGCACGTAATTTTGATGCACATAGCTTTTCCCAGTGCTTTAAATCTTCGGTCCAAACATCCTAATCATATTCTTCGTATTGACAAAAATCGGCCAGTATCTACCTTTCTCCATCAATTTTCAAGAGAAAATGACTAACTGGAGAAAGAATCCTAGAAAGGGAAGGAATGACAAATAACAAATTGGGATCTATGGAATTGATAACAAAGGTATTTCCATACCAGAGAATCAATGCTAAGAATCAAGATTCTAAAACCATAATAAAAAAAAATTCTAACTTTTAAGAAAAGTAATTGAGGAATAAAGAATATAATATATATAAGGAGAGAAAAAATTTGTGGAAAAATAGGTACAACGATGAAAACTTAAAACACAATGAATGTCACAAATTAGGCAAGTACCCTAATGAGAAGGCTCCTCCACTTCAAATCTACAACCTAGTTAATCTGTCAGAACAACCAATTTATACAATTGATAACCATGATATGCAATATCTCCACTGTTTATAAATGATGGGAAATAAGACATCTAACTAAACCACCAGTCAAATACTTACAAGTACCATCTCTTCATCTTCTTCACTATCCTCTCCTTCAGTAGGAATCCCCACACCAGATGTTGATGCATTGCCAGTAAAACTTCCATTTTCCTCTGCCGCAAGAGATGCTGCCAACCTTAATCAAGCCAACAAAAAGAACAATCAGAATGCTTAGCATCCATATTTAATGATAAGTTAGTAATACAAGAAGATTTTAAGCATACATTTCATCTAGTGCTTCCTGGTCAAATGGCACGGTATTATTTCCTTCTGCATTGTTGCCTGTCAATTCTATCTGATCTGTGATAACCTTTTTACCCTTAGCATTATTCTTCTGTCTCTGGCTTTCGAGATCATTGGCCAGTTCTTTCAACCTCATTGCCTTGAGCTATTAGTAAAAACCAAAAACACAGCAAAAAATTAAAAAAAAAAAAAAAAAAACATGACTAAAAAAGTATTAATTGATTTAATCATCAGATTTTCTGCAACTTCAAACAACTAGATAGGAAATTTCCACCCAATTCGGTTGGTGAGAATATTGATAAAAAAAATAAAAGAAAATTATAATGAGAAATCCACCACTCAAAACTACAGTCCCTTTTCTTCTCCAGTAATATCTCAACGAGAAAAATGGATTCAAAAGTCAAGAACTCAACATATTATATGCCCGTTAAAAATTAGAGAAACAGTTGGACTAAAATGTTAGCATAGATTCCACGAACCAATTTTACTTCTACACCAAAGAAATTGACAGTTGTTTCGCAATATTGAGTACAGAAATGTAGTAGAATACATGAAGAAACTCACGTGGTTGAGGAGCAATTTCTCAGCGGTTTTGCGAACCTTGGCCTGGGCATTCTCGCGCTGCCTGCGACGGGCGATGACAGTCCGGCGTTTGAGAGCAGGCGTGCCACCGTCAAAGACGAAGACAGGCTTTGTGCGTAGGAACAGTAGCTTGCAGATTCGGCGAAAGAATCCCAATATATGAGCGTTCCTCACCATCTCGCCTTTGTCGTCTCGCATCGCCTTCATGAATTGTACCATCCATATACTCGCATCTGCAAAACAGTGTCGATATATAGTATAAGTTGCAATCGCAGGACACGTGTGTGGCCCTATTGGCAAAATTGCTTTGATCAAGGTTGGAATTAGGGTTAGGATTTGAAGAGAGAGCAGACCGATAGCAAGTTTCTTGCCGGCAAGCGTTTCGACGGAGACACGACGACCAACCGGGGCCAGCAGTTCCCAGAGACCGTGAACACCCATTGTCTCTTCTTGCTGACCACGCTTCTCCTTATGGTTGCCGCCTAAGAGCTTCAGGGGGACTATTTATATGGGAGTCAAGCCGTGGAAAATGGAAATATAACAAAACGACGTCGTAGTATCGATAATGAGTTTTGTCCCACTTAAATAGGATTAATTACAACACTATGCCATGAACTATGATTTAATATCACTAAACCCCTTTAAACTATAAAACATGACATTAACCTTTTAAACTACCAAGTTGTATCAACCAACACCTTGTATTACCAATTCATTAGTAAAATGGATGAAAAATTATTATATGACTTGCACATATTCAAAAAAAATATAGTTTTTATATCTAATTTTAACATCATATTTTTATAAATATGTGCAAGTTACATGACAATTTTTTATCTAATTCCCTAATAGATTGCTTAATATATTGCTAATAGATATGTTAATTGAAATAAATTGACAATTAAAGGGGTTAATGTGTAATGTTTTAAAGTTTAAAAAAATTTAGTGATATTAAGTTGTAGTTTTATGGGGTATTATTTTAATTAACCCAATAAAATTTACTCAGCTTTTATTTTGATTTTGATTATGAATGCATAGGCTCTAAGACTGTTCAAAAAATCACCTGACTTGATCCAACCTAATCCAATTTTGCGGTTCCAAGCGCTAGTTTTTTTGTAGATAACTGATGGATTTTGACAAACCTGGTTATATTCGGTTTAAATAGCGGACCTTTATTACTCCAATACAACTTGACCAATCCTATAATTTTACACCCAACACCCAACTCGATCACTATATGATTGAGCGTGATTCTAAAATTCTTCAATTCGAGATAGTCGAGTCAAGTGACGAGTGACTTTCAACCAACTCCTGAACATCATAATAGACTCTAATTGTCTTTACAAACACACCCCTTGAATTTTATTGAATGTAGGTTATTCCATGCCTTTTTCTTAGTCTGAATCTGACAATCACTTTAGACAGCTCTGCTTTTTTTTTATTTTTTTATGTGTCACGTTTTAATTTTCAAATAAGTCCCCAAAGTCGTTTTTTCTAAATCATACGAGAGTACATATTTAAATTTGTTAAACTGACAATCCCTTTTCTCCCTCTTCTATCCTTTTCTTTTTTCGCACTTACAAACAACCTCATTACATGTTTTAATTATATTATATCTCTCTCACCCTCCCATCACACGATGTAAATTATATTATTATAGGTAGTGAATAGTTATTTAAAGATAAACAATTATTTCATAAAAATTCTAAAATAAATGAAAGCTCGACACGTCATGCAAGACATGTGTGTGTGTAGTATATAAATCCGTAGTATGGATTTATAGAAATAAGTCTGTGTTTATTGTATGGATATATTTAACAAATATGGCTAGGTATCAGTTGAATCTCATTGGAATCTATTCGAGGTTTATTAATAGTAGTTTGGGAGTTCTTGTCAAATATTCCATTTATTTCTTCTAATTTTATTTATATATCTGTGAAATCAGCCACTCCGAAAACTGTAATGCATGAACATTTCTTTAAATCAGGTAGAGCATAAGAAATGAAGAGCCATAAATTGTTCTCAGATTTGAGAAAAGGAAAAAAGGACAGAAAAGAAATGAACTGAAATCCCATTATTTGCAACATACCAATTTTGGTTCAATTATGTGGTTTGAAAGTATAGGATAAGGATCCCAGGTGAACGGCGCATCCGACATAAATTCTTTAATTTCAGCATATACGTTATATTAGATAATGCATGACAAGCTTAATAAGAAAAAAAATTCATAGGAGTGTGCGTATGTATAATTGGGACATTAGGGTTTGTATGAACGAGAGTAGGGGCAGAGCCAGGAATTTTTTTCGAGGGGTGCCAAAAAAATTTTTTTTTGTGGCTTTTAGGTGTCCAGACCTTCAGTCGACTACTCCTCAATGCACATATTTCTAAATTAAAGCAATAAAAAAAATTTTACATGAAAAATAAAACCAAATTTTATTTGGTCTCATAAAAATATAGTTTTATATGATGGTTGTACAAAATTTGGGGGTGCCAATACACTAAAATTTTACCTAAACATTAGGAATTTATACTATATATAGGGGTATTATACCAAAGTTGGGGGTGCCATGGCACCCCAACCACAAACGTGGCTCCACCACTGAACGAGAGAATATGGAATTGGTTTGATGTTTAGTGCTGAATTTAATTTGAGTTCTATTTAGATTGAACTTCGTCGAAATAGATGTTTTGTTGTTTGTCCAAGTATAACAAATACGGTGTTGCTGGGGGGTGAAAATGGTTATGCCGGAGGTGTGTTTGGTGATCCAGTGACTATGCTACCAGAAGAGGTAGTGATGGAACTTTTGCCATCTGGTGAGGAGTGGGGGTTTTGCATTTTCAGTGGGTGTGAAACCAGTCTCCATGTTGCATATATGATGATGCTAGTTGGGTGGCGGTAGTGACTTTTATATTTGTGGGAACTTCAAGAATTCTGAAGTATCTATATTGGACGCTATGTGGCATAAGTATGGTTATGTGTATGAATACAGGATGTGTATGGAGAAACTTAGACAAATACTTGGAGTATCTTACTATAGAAGATACTATAGTATCTTACTATGAAGAGCCATAAATTTGTGTTGCATTCTCCATGGCTGAATCCTGAATATATACTATGGCC
Organism: Euryodendron excelsum; assembly: GCA_033060915.1. Classification (NCBI taxonomy): domain Eukaryota; kingdom Viridiplantae; phylum Streptophyta; class Magnoliopsida; order Ericales; family Pentaphylacaceae; genus Euryodendron; species Euryodendron excelsum. The sequence goes on along the minus strand of CM065383.1, from coordinate 2,912,204 downwards.
TTCTCTGTTTCAGGTGCACTTATCACCGCAGGGGTACTCACTGCCGGGTTAATCAGTTTCAGACGGGAATTCTAACTTGGGTCAGCAGCTAATAAGAGCTCGTGTGGTTGCTCTAGGTGCTACTGTTGCATTAATGTTCGGCACTGCTTATTACTATGGGGAGAAGTTCTAAATGGTCCTGATGGTGCAGTATGACTGCCAAGATATATCTGCCATCTGATTTTTCCTTTGGAGATATTGCTTGAGCATAAAGGAAGTGTCATACTTCTTGTCAACAATTTTTTTTTTTTAATTAAGGTCAATGGTATCACAATTTGTTTCTTATTTACCCTAACGAATACCCGGCCATGTCTGTTTGTACTAGATCTGAAAAATTGTAACAACCAGGTCGGTTGGAGCAAACTGTTGCTCTGAGAACCAAAGACATGGGAAATGTGTTCATACAAGAGTTTTTGTAAATGATTACTGGTGACGAGGGTTTCTAGACCAGACTGGATACCTATCCCCTACCGCCTGGTTGTTACCCGACCGGGTCTCAAGTCCGTTCGCCTTCGAACTTCTCGATCCGAAGGAACGTCCATAATGGCCCTCTGAACGGGTCGGCATCCGACCGTGTCTGTGGGACCCACTTTTGACACTAGTTTTCCTGGCCCGTGTTAGGAACATGGATGTAGCGTGTACCTGCAACAATCACCACGCCTCTGATACCGTCCTGACACACGCCACCCTAGAATGCGAAGATGGCTCTCTCGAGTGCTCTAAAACCGTTCTGATCTTCCAATTAGAAATCGCCACGTGGAAGGACCACCTACCTCCACCATGCAAGCATACAAGGAAAAAATTCATCCCCTTCACGGGTACGCATACACACAACCCTAAACATCTTTCCTTCTAACGTTGGAATCCCCTTGAATCTAACTTGAACACCGGAGGGCCATTGGCTCCCATCACACTGGTGGGTTTTAGTGCATGAGATCACCGACCGACCAAAGAGCGGTTCATCTCGGGCCTGGGGGCAAGCCAACACGAGATTGCTGCATCATCAGTTGACACCATCTGTGGGAAGAGAGTGGGCCATGTGCCAGAGTGCTTCCCAACCCCTCACTGGGGGGTACTGATGATACCATATCCCACATTGGATGAGAAAAGGAGGACTTGGTTGCTCATAAGTGCTAGGCCCTCTCTCTCCTTCTTAAGGGCCCTTTTGGGGACAAAACCGTGAGGGAGAATGGGGCTACGGCTCAGAGTGCCCAAAGCGGACAATACCTCGGTGCGGAGCCTCGGTGTGCGAGAACGAATCATCATCAATTACTATATTTACCTTAATATTTGACATTGCCAATTAACTTTGAAATAAACAGGGATGCATACTTTTGAAACCAAGCCTCGAGAGAACTTCTTGTGATGTTGTCACTCTTCTATATGTTGGCCCTATGTTTACTTGTGCCATTAGTTTCTTTATGTCTTATGTGTATGAGACAGAATTAAGGTCAATGATATCACAAAAAAATTGCACCCAACGGCCCTCACTATAACAATGAGGTAATTCACAGTCTAAAAATATTATTCTGTCTTTCATATATAGGCAGTTCTATATTCTTTCAAGATTTTGTTTATGTAGGTGTTGAAGGACTCTTATAAAGTTTAATTGAATTGTTTCTTTTTTTCGTAATAGAGTAGTTGAATGAGAATAAGAAATACAAATTTCTAGTTGTTGACTGGACACAAAAGAACTGTAAATGTGAAAAAAAAAAAAAAAAAGACTTCGGTACTTGTTTTAATACACAGTGGAATTGTAGAGATGCAAGTTTTGTACATGAACTTTTTGTTTCTGATTCTCAATAGATCCGAATCCTAGCATTTACTTTTGTAGTTTAAATGTTCAAGCAAATCATCAATCATGGATTGCAATTGCTTTTATGATTTTGATATGAAGAGTGAGTGAATGGTTCTATGGCCACATAATATGGTTGAAATAAATCACCAAAAGTCATGAAAATTAACAAATGATCTTGTAGGCAAATGTTGGATTAAACCTTCCCATCGAATTCTAACCAAACTTCTCATACTTCATATTGTTTTATCTGTTACCACTCTAATATGATGCATCCTTCGTAATTAATTTATTACTCGTTTGGATTAATTTTTTTATGGATTTTTTTTTTATTTGGCTTGTGCTAGTCAAAAATTCTTTATCCAAACAAAACTTTATTACTATTCCAAAATGATGCATTCACCGTCCAAAATTAAATTGTTGGGTGAGAAATATTTGGATGTTTGATTTGATTTCACTCTAAGCATTGATAACTCGCCAAGCCAACTTGCGCTTCCGCCGTTGACGATGGGAGCGCGGTGGTTCGTTTGTTTTTGTGGAAAAGAGCCAAACCCGCCTCGCTTCCATCGCACGCCCTTTTTTCCTATAAATTTCTGCAGAAGTTACAGAAGCCACGTATATATGTCTCGTCACTCACCCCCTCCCACTTTGCACGTGCCCCTCTCTGATAACCATGTCGACACCTCTCCCCTCCTCCTATGCATACATACATGCATACATCACATACTTTCCTCATCCTCCTTCCTTCCAATCCCTTTGTGAGGTTTTTTCTCTCTCTCTCTCTCTCTTCTTTTCTGTCTTTCTTTTATCGATCAGTGTCTTTTTGACGCCGACAAAAAGACCTATTCTTCGCCGTGAACACGACGTACCGGCGATCTACTGATCGTGCGCTTCCTTATTTGACGGTTAGTTTCTTTTGCGTAGAATCTTCTTTTGTTGGAATTGTTCTATTAATTGGACGGTTTTTGGAGCGAATTGTGAAGTATGAGATGAGATCTTGAATCGTATGTGACAGTTTTCAATGCTATAATCGACGCATAGCAATCTTGTTAAAATTTGTTATTATGGTAATTTTGTTTGATTACGTTGTTAATCTTGCGTTCGGCGTCTACTATTCAAATGTGTGGAATGTAATGTATGATACAGCACGAGCAGTGGTGGAAGATACAACATCCGAGCTATATGACCGGGCGAATTTGAACATTGTGCTTTGCTTGCTTGTTGTCTCATATTGCAAATTTGTATGCTTTGCTTGCCTTGGGTTTGTGTTGTTGGTTGTTGTTAGGTTGACTTTAATATAATTGCCGAAGCCTTCACTGAGTATTTTTATGAACATCGTGCCTAGAGAATGTAATTCTAGAGTTGTGTGATAATTTATTTCAGACTTTGGTATTAACTTGAATGCCAAGTTTTTTACTTTGTCTAGTAAAAGATTGGTATTAATTTGTATTGGAACTAGCTGCAGGGTTGGTAACAACTAATTTTTTTGTTAGGAGCAAAAATCTTGCACAGAATTTTTATACTAAGAAATTTCAATTCACTTATTAATAATTGTTTTCACTAGCAAGACAGACATGAATCAGTTCACAACATACTCTTAAGGGGGGTAAACATTTTAAATCTATGTTGTTATGCAACTCCTTTAACTTTACTGTGTCCTGTGGGTTTCGCAAATAATGGAAGCAATATCATGGGTGTCCTGAAGTATAATGTTTGCCATTATGTGGCTTAGTACTACACTGCATATTAGATAAGGGACTGTCCAGTGACTCTAGAGAAACTACCTGCATCATTATTATTACGAGTTCTTGTGACTCTTTATCTTTATCAGAGTAGGTACTCAAATTTTCCCAGTTTTTATTTACTGCCTTGGAGATACTTAGATGCAGTTGCTTTGCTCCTCAGCCTTTTTTTCAACTTACTTTCAAATGGAGAAGGTTTTGTAGAAGTGCATGTCTGAGCTATGTCCTGTCAAAGTTGGCCCTTTTGGTTTTGAGTGTGTGTTTGGATTGCTCTGGCTGTTAGTTTGTATGTGTGTGTGCATGTGTGTGTGTGTGTGTGGATGTTCTTTATATGTGATAAAAAAAAAAGAGTTATTTGAAACTGTTGGCAATTGTGTTGGGAACACTTGAAGAAGTCTTGAAAACGTAGGGGAAACATTTAAAAAATGTGAAGAATGCATGATGGAGTTTTATGTTCTGTTTGGACTCCACAGAGAAGCGAGGAAGGAAAGCTGCCTACCAAACATAATGCTCCTTCCCTTAGTTTTTGTGCTTGAAGACTTGAGATTTGTGATACTTATGTTGATTAATCTCAAACCATTTTTTGGTCTTGCTATAGCAGTTTCTGGTTGTTCACTTGCTGTAATTTATTTGTTATTCTTATATGTTTGAATTCTGAAATTTTTATGGACATATAGGGCATCAAAATTTTCATGGGCTTACACCTCTTTTCTTTTGTTCTGAATTTGGCAGGTTGGTAAATACATAGAATTTTGGATTAAGAAATGTCTTCTCCAAGCAAGAGGAGAGATATGGATGTCATGAAATTGTAAGGTTTTTGAGTAATGTGCTGCTATATTTTGGGCTCGTTGCTTTTTTCTTTCTATTTTACTGACACGAATGTTATCATACTGTCCCAAGAAAAAAATTCATGTACATCGCTGTTTCTTGCGTCCATAGTTGCATAACTATTGCTAGTAGTAAATCTTGTCTTCATATACACTTTGGTGTTTCAGTTTACCTTTTGCAAATTTCTGTGCTTCTTCTTTCTGGCTTTTCCTCCTGCAATCTGCCATAGTGGAATCATATTTGTTGATTGTGACCTTTATGGTGTTATTACTGATCTGTTGTGTTGATGTTATAGGATGATGAGTGACTACGGTGTGGAGCCAATAAATGATGGAATTAGTGAATTCAATGTGGAATTTCATGGTCCAAAAGAAAGTAATCTCGCTCTCTTTCTCTCTTGTCTTTCACTACTTCAAAACTTGAATAGTGATTAGGTTTTGAGTTGGAGAACATGGTTTGTTATTTAATCTTTTGCTGTCAAATTGAAGTTATATGTCTGATTTAACAGATAAATTGTACTGATTGTTAACCTTTTGCATTACCACTGGAGCTAATTTATGTATGTCTCCAGCATAAAGCCAAATCATAGCTTTGGGTGTGTATGGCTAGGACTATAGACTGTTGGCTTTCAACACTTTCAGAGTTGCATTTTAAGGTATATTTCATAGCTTTGAAGAACTGGACGGTCCAAACTTTTTTTTTTTTCTTTCCCTTTTTTAAATCAAAACATCAGGTGAATTTTTCTTATACAAACCAAATATTATGAGTTCTACTTTTTTTTATAATAACAACTATTTTGAGTAGTATGATTGCTAAAATGAAATTATTCGTAGACAAAATTCAACTTTCTCTTTTTCCCCTTTTCCATAAAGAATGAGTTAAATATTATTACCCTCATTTGTCGATTTGCAATAGTTGAATCTTTAGTAGTACATAGAAAAGAAACAGCCTTAACCTCTCTCTCTCTCATGCTGCCTTTGTTCCATGGGAGATTGGAAGACCTTATTCCTTCAACATTTCTTGGTTCCCAAACTATTTAGATGCATCTTGGATGTGATTCTCTTATCATTTTGTACTTCTATCTTCTTCTTTTTCTTTGTCAAAATGACAAACACAAGTTTTTTGATTACTAAACCCGTAGGAATGCTAGAAGAATTTTTTTGTTATGCATTTCATTAAGCATTTCATTATATTTGATCTGGGAAGGTAAGGAGTCATGTTAAGCATTTCATTTCTACTTATTGATATTTATAGCTTATTAGTATAGAACCTGCCCAAATGGCTGGTGTCAGCAGATGCTTTGACCTTGTGGAAGATAGTCCACTTGAGGAGAAATATTTTTTGCTCATGTTGCAGGAGATGGTCAATTTTGCCCTTTTATTTTCAGCCGTTTGTTTTATGATCTTTTTTTAAAAATTTAGAGCAGGAAAGAAATTTAATGTTTCTTTGTTCCCACACTCATCATCAAGTTGTCAAGTCTTGCCATGATAATGTAGTCAACTTCTGCTTCTTAGTTTCTTTTTTTGCCTAAGGTTTCTCTACCTAAAGACCTCTTAGTAACTTCTTCATATTTGGAGGTCCCTACATAGCTCCTGTTTCTGATTACATCTTATTGATGGCAACTCACTGGTTGCAGGCCTTTACGAAGGTGGTGTCTGGAAAGTCCGTGTCGAGCTACCAGATGCTTACCCATACAAGTCTCCTTCCATTGGGTTTCTGAACAAAATATTCCACCCGAATGTTGATGAGCTGTGAGCCTCCTTACACCCTTATATAGATAGCTTGTCATGCTAGCTATCTTGATTAGACAAGAAGCTATTGTTGTACTGCTTTTCTGAGGCTGGCTGTTACAAGTCTTCGGAAGTGCTTTTGTTGCTAAAGTTGTTATATACTAACTGGAATTCTTTTGGTAAACTGCAGGTCTGGTTCCGTATGCTTGGATGTAATTAACCAATCATGGAGTCCAATGTTTGGTAATTATTTACTGTTCTATGAACAAAATACCAAATTAATATCTAGAGTTCTGCGTGCCACCCCCTGCACCAACCTGGCCAGGGGTCTCTCAACCTGTACACATGCACACAAGAGGAAGTAAACCTGATGATTATTTTAGTTAGTTAAGTAAACTTAAAGCAGTGATTCAGGATCCATGAAAGAAAATTTGCGAGTGTTCTTCAACGGCTGGCAACCTGAGACTTTTCTCTTTGATCAGATTCTGAGAAGATGCATGAAATATGGCTGATTACATATAAAACATGTTTTTATATATTAAATATTGTTGTGAGTGACTTGCATTAGGTCTTCTCACCCAAAAGATGATATGTACAAATGGAAGTTCAACTTATAAAATAGCACTTCATGAAACCTCCTGGGTATTTGATTGTTTGATTTGTTCCCTTTTTACATTACAGAAGAAGAAAACTTACTTTTGGAGGACAATCAACACTAGGCTACTTTCATGATGAGTTGGCTAAACAAATGAAAAATAAAAAAAAAAAGCATTGAAATCTATTTTTTTTGGCCCATTAGGATTGTCTCCCAGGACCTCTAATTGCCTCAAAAGGCCCAATTTTTCAAGCAACACAAGTAGTCACATGATAAATCACAATTCTGTAGTATGATATTTGTTGCAAGAGAAGCCAATTTTAGGAGAGTCAAGATTGTCTCAGATTCTAAACAGGCCTTAAAAAAAGTAATTTCCATTGTCAGTTTATCCTAAATCCAAGGTCATCCTGATTTTGTAACATATCACTTGATGTTGGGCCCATTAGTTGGGTCCTGGTCTTTTGCTATTAACCATGCCTAAAGCAGCAGGTGCTTAAAAAGTTGTTGGTAGGAGATACTGATATTAACTGATGTCATTAATTATGCTTGTTCAGTGTCTTACAATTTCTATTCTGGGCTACAGATCTGCTCAATGTGTTTGAGGTTTTTCTTCCGCAGCTTTTGCTTTACCCAAATCCTTCAGACCCCTTAAATGGTGATGCAGCATCACTGATGATGAAGGATCAGAAGCAATATGAACAGAAAGTGAAAGGTGGATTTTTTCTTGTCTAATTTTTTTCTTACGTGTAGCTTGTGAAGGTCTTTATGAAGTAATTTGAGAGAATTTGGATTTTGCTAATTTTATTTTTCTTTTGGTTGGCTTCTCTATAAGGGGCTGGCCTTGACTTCAAAATTGGAGATGGCTGCTTAGGAATTTATCTATTTGTAATTTTTTGCCAACCACATCTGTATTGATATAGATGATGTTGGGGGTATAACTTGCCTTGAAAGATAGTTCGAAAATTACATTTTTTATTGTAGTTCAACTTGAAGACCAGCACTGTAAAATCCTACATATGCCTTTTATTTCATTATTCGTATTATCTTTATTATTTTATGATCCTGGCAATTCCCTTTTTTTGGTAGAACACTGGAGCCTTAGGAATTGAATGTGTTTTAGGCCTTTTGGGTTGAAGTGATAACATTATGCTGTTAATAGTGACAAATGTATTTCTGAGTTGCTGACTATCTACTTATAATGACAGAGTATTGTGAACGTTACGCAAAGAAGGAGAATATCACTGGCACCCTGACAGAAGAGAGTGATGAGGAGATAAGTGACGGAGATTTCAGTGATGGACGAAGTGTCTCTAGCGAAGATGATGTTGCTGGAAATGCAGACCCTTAGAAGGGATGAATGCCCCTGGACTTCGATATACCAAATTCATTTCATCTTGCGTGTTGATTTTTTAACTTATATGTACGACATTATGTTAATTGCTTGTAAAATTATTGAAGGGGGCAGTTAGAGACTGGATAAGAGATACCTTGCATGTGTATCAAATCCATAATTTAAGCTGGCACATTGGTTCAGAGAAGAATAGTAATGAAGATATCGTTTTTATTCAGATTCTTGTTATCTGTTACTCTAGTTGTTTGAGTGCTCTCCCAAATCCTCTGATTATTGGGTTAAATTTATTGTATGTTTAATGATTCTTTGGCAAGCAATTAAAGCAGGTTTCATCTTTACAATACATCAAAGTGGTGTCAAGCTGTCCCAGATCACTCAGAGATTCTCAAATGAACTTGGTGAGTCTTTTAAGTATGTTAAGCAAGATGTCAGAAATCCGGAGAGTTATACAAAGGTAATGATTTGGGAGGTGATTTGGAAAACCCACTTGCGCAAAATGACACTTTTCAACTAGTCTCTGAACCCTCGTTGATTTCTGTCTTTTTCCTCAAAATCTACTTTTTGATGTGTAAGGTTGGCTTATAGGCAGATTGTTATCAAGATTTGTGCATGATTAGAGGCATATCAACAATTGAGTTTATTACAAGAATTTGTAAGGGAATGTTGATTTCAGGTTCTGAGTCGTGAGCTGTCTCACGGTTGGATATTTTGATTCAGCACATCCTAATAATTTAGAAATCACTGATAACTATGGGAATGAATATTGAATTCACTGTAAAGTGAATGTTTTTGTTCTTTTAGTAGTTGGAACAGCAGAGAGAGAGAGGACAAGAATGGAAAGTGCATTATATGCTGGACAGAGGCTTGTGGTGGGTGCCGTTTTCATGCATCTGAATCTTCAATCAGTTGGGTGAGTTTTGATGATATCTTCGCCTGAAATTTTATCCTATTTGATCTAATTAATTCCAGCCATTTCATCAGTTGGAAGTATTCCATCTAGATACTCAAGTAGAAGTTTAAATGGTCACTTCAAGAATGTTGTTTATCCAAAGAGCATCATTTATGCGGTATAGTCCAAGATTCTTGCATAACCCTGCCGAGAAGGACATGACAATCCAATTTCGACCGTTTTGAATTGCCGGCACCCAAATTCCTTTTTATTAGTTTGTTCCAAATGGCATATTCTTTAACTCTCTAGGGACAATCAAAGTTGTAACGGTACAAATTCTTCTTGTGAAGTCCGCAAATTGGCAAATATATAACCTACTTCAACAATAGTTTGAACATCGGGATTTTCTTCTCCTTCCATGCAATCTCAACCACTCTGATCAAATCATATCTTGAATCGCACTTCCTCAAATGAACCCCATTGCATAGCCACCAGCATCAATGCTTGTATCATCCAAAATGAATAGAATCTCTATCTGGGTAGTCTTCATTTTGTTCTTTCTCTTCCTGCAGACAACAAAATCTGACACCACCGAAGAAGTCAGGAGCTCACTGATCAATTTTCACAGAAAACTCTCAGACGGCAACAACATACCCGGTCGTGATTTAGGTTGGAATTTGACCTCTGATCCTTGCAAGGATCAGTGGAATGGTGTAACTTGTGATAACCGGAATCTTTCTGTGAAGAGAATTGACCTTGATGGCTTAAATTTTACTGGAACTTTCGATGCAAGCACTGTTTGCAATGCGCAATCTCTTGCCGCATCTCTTAATACTATTAGTCTCAATAACAACAGTCTTCGTGGAGAGAACCTTGACGACATTGGAAATTGCAGACAACTCGCTCGCCTCCATCTAGGTGGGAACCGCTTTTCTGGTAACCTTCCTGACTCTCTCTCCAGATTGAATAATCTGAAAGGACTTGATATATCAAGGAATAATTTCTCTGGTAGCTTGCCTGACTTGACTCGGATATCAGGTTTCCAAGTGTTCTTTGCTCAGAATAATCAGCTCACTGGGTCTATACCAAATTTTGACTTTTCAAATTTACAGGAATTCAATGTTTCCTTCAACAATTTCACTGGTCTTATTCCTGATGGGGGTGCCCGTTTCCCTTTGAGCAGTTACCTTGGTAATCCTGAATTATGTGGAGAACCACTGCCAAAACAATGCCCATCGGCATTGCCATCAGAATCCGATCCTCCAAAGAAGTCCAAGGGCATCTCAACTGATCAGCTTCTAATGTTTTCAGGCTACTTCCTCATAGGTTTGGCTCTTTTCCTGGCCATCATTCTCAAGCTGTGCAAAAAGGACAAGACAGAAGAGGAGAGGGTTGATGAAGTTAACAAGGGAGTATCAGTCGATGATCGTTTCTACAAGCCTGGTATCACATCGAGCGAGTATAAAGCAGGTCTGAGCAAATCAGAAATTTCAGCAGCATCAGCTGACAGCGGGATGGCTTCACAGTCGCTGATAGTTCTTAGCAGTCCAGAGGTGAATGGATTAAAATTCGACGATTTGCTCAAGAATCCAGCCGAGTTGCTGGGAAGAGGAAAGCACGGTACTGTCTACAAGGTCATACGCGAGCAAGGGGTGCCTCTGGCTGTCAAAAGGATTAGAGATTGGAGAATTTCGAGCAACGAATTCAAGCAGAGGATGCGGAGGTTGGACCAAGTGAAGCATCCACATGTATTGCCAGCCATTGCTTTTTATTGTTCCAAACAAGAGAAGCTCTTGGTCTATGAATATCAAGAGAATGGAAGTCTCTTCAAGCTGCTCCGTGGTAATCCCCTTTCCTCGTTCCTCCATTTATCATATGGAAATTTTTTCTTTTTATGGTGAATGACTTCATCTTAATTTCAGGAACCCAAACGGGCCGAGCCTTTGAATGGAGCAGCAGACTCTGCGTTGCCATTAAGATAACCAAGGCCTTGGCTTTCATGCATCAAGAGCTTCGCAAAGACGGGATTGCTCATGGGAACCTGAAATCCTCAAACATTCTGATAACTAAGAAGCTGGAGCCCTGCATCAGCGAGTATGGTCTAATGACGGTGGACAACAAAGATCAGCCATCACTTGCCAATTCTACTAACCAGGCTGCAGGAGCAAGCAGTGCCTTCAAAGCAGACATCTATGGTGTTGGTGTGACTCTTCTCGAGTTGCTGACAGGAACGCTTGCTCAGGACAATGCATTAGACTTGGCCAAATGGGTTCTGTCCGTGGTTCGAGAAGAGTGGACCGTAGAAGTGTTTGACAGAAGCCTAATTCAAGAAGGTGCGAGTGAAGAGAGAATGGTCAGCTTGCTACAGGTAGCTGTAAAATGCGTTAATCGTTCCCCGGAGGCCAGGCCTAGCATAGACGAAGTTGTTCTTATGGTCAAAGCTATAAAAGAGGAGGAAGAGAGATCCACAGTTTCTGAACCATGATAAAGGCAAATGATTTTCCTACTCCAAAACTGGAGAAACCATAGCAAGACGACATTGCAAGCAAACTCGGGTAGAGAAAATTTTCTTTATATCATTATATCTACAATTCGATACATATATATATATATGTATGTATGTAAACCAAGTTATGTTGTGTGGAATAAATTGCACTGACCTCTCCTAAGGTGTGAGAATCAGGTAGTTGGACCCCTTGTTTAAAAAATATGCAAGAACCTCTCCTACTGTTATGTGTTCCCACTGGAAATTAATAGATGAGGGGTACAATAGTTAATTTACAGGAATTCAAAAATACAAGTAATGAGAGAGTAACAACTCTATTATTTATTTCTTAACACGTCCCTCATACGTGGCTAAATTCTTGAACATAAACGGGTTAAATTGATACAATATTGAAGAGTTGACTAGTAATTTATTTAAAAGTTTAAGTGATTAGAGACACGAACAATTTAATTATTTATTTTTTAATAAAAGTTTTGTTTGAATGATAAATAAATAATGAGATTTCACATGATGGGCCAGCTTTGATATGCCCTTTGAGTTGAACCAACCATTTTTAACATACAAATAAAAATGGACAAAAACTAGCACTTCAGAATTGTCAACCTCTTTGTGGGTTCCTCCTCAAACCTAACCTGAAAATGACCCCTCAGAAAACATATTAACTTAATGGAATATTGTCCTAATTGTTAACCGAGTATATGGCAAGACAAATCATCATGAATTGGCAATCATGATTAGGAGTTGAACTGACTAAGGAAGAGACACACAGCAGTAGTTGAAGATGGTGGTGTTTGGAATCATTCCTCATTTATCATCCATTTTTATATCTACAAACATCTAGATGTGATTTCGATCTGAAATACTCACCTAACTATATTTGAACTAAAAAAGGAAACCATTCATCCATAAGTTTATCCTTGCAAGGCGCGTCCAAAACAACTCACGAGCAAAGTATTATCTTAAACCAAAGCATTTAAGAAATGCGATGATCAAGAGGCAAATTTATTCAATAAAGAATAAGATAACAAACCCAAAAAAAATGCTCGTGATAAAACTTATGAAAATATTGTTTGAGTTACACTTTACGATGCATGAATGGGTAAACCAATCTTTGAGCTTCTTGTTGAAAAAACAAAAGGAGAGAGAGAGAGAGAGAGTTAACCATGACTTGCACAATTACCCATATAAGGTCATGGTTAATTCACATTTTCAGGGGTTTAAAGGTAATATTAATTCACATTTTCAGGCTCTTTTTCTGTTTTTCTTGGGCCAAAAAAAACAACACCTTTTATTTTCAATTTCCTTTGTTTTTTTGTCTCATTTATGCACTGACTGAAAAGGCCTTGCTTGACTTCTCACTAGTCACTACTACTAAGCCACAAGTGGGCTGTGGCCGCAGGTTACTTCCGAATCACCTCCAATCCACTTGATAACGTACTTTGTCGTTAATGGTGGACCACAACTCTCACGCGCTCGTTTGTGGCGTGGGCGACTTTAAGGTTGTTTCTTTTTGGCATCCTTGACATTGCACTTTGGAAACTAGTGACCGGTGTCAGTGCCAGCCTTTGGCTTCAATTGTTCTCCCAGACCCAGTTTAGCGAGAGAGGAGAGAGAGTTGCTATACAAACACAGAGAGAGGGAGGATTTCTATTTCACTTTCCTCTTTCCTGGAAGCCTCTGCAATAGGGTTTTGCTGCTGCAACTCGAGGGTCCACTTGTTGGGCTTTTAGAAATACATTAATGGGGGCTTCTGCAAGATCAAGGTAGGTAAATCCTCAAACCCGAATATTTTCTCTATTATCTTCTTCTTATTGCACAACCAGTGACTTGGTTTTCCATCTGCTAGCAATCAAAAACATTGCACTATAGCACTATAACAACTAGCTACAAAAACAGCCAATTTCTCTCAAACCCGAGGGCAAAAGTTGTGCATTTGCGGGGTTTATTCAGACACTTAAGAGTTTTGGGGTTTTGAGTCGGTGGGAGAGAAGTGTTTGTTCTGGTTTGTTCACAAAATGAGTTGTGGGTCTGATGACCCTGATCTCTGAGCAAGAAAGTCTCTCCCCAATGATCTGTTCAATGTCAGAAATGAGAGAGCCAAGATGGTTTCTTGAGCACACCCATATGAAAATGTCTTGGATTCAACATCGAATCAACCAGAGAGATGGTGTTTTGACATACCCACCTCCTCTCTCACCTTCATCCTCATCTCCATATGTTGCTACTTTTCACAAACAATCAACCCCTTCATCCTCATCATCATCATCTGGCTCTAGAATTAGTCCGGCTGTTCTATTCATTATAGTAATCTTAGCTGTTCTATTTTTCATATCTGGCCTTCTCCACCTGCTTGTTAGATTTCTCATGAAGCACCCGTCTTCTGCAACTCAATCTAATGATAGATACCCAGAAGTTTCTAGCTCTGATACTCTCCAAAGACAGCTGCAACAACTCTTTCATCTTCATGACTCTGGCCTGGATCAGGCTTTTATAGATGCTCTACCTGTCTTCATGTACAAAGAGGTAGTAGGTGCTAAAGAGCCATTTGATTGTGCTGTTTGTCTCTGTGAATTTTCTGAGAAAGATAAGCTGAGATTGCTTCCTATGTGTAGTCATGCCTTCCACATCAATTGTATAGATACTTGGCTCCTATCAAACTCAACATGTCCTCTTTGTAGAGGGACCCTCTTTACTCCTGGACTGTCCATTGAAAACCCAATTTTTGATTTTGATGATTTGAGAGAAGAGGATGGGTTTCCTAACAATAGAGAAAATGGGTTCATTTCGAGTCAAAAGACAGTAGAAACTGAGGAAATTGTTAGCAAAAAGGGTTCCTTGCCCGTAAGACTTGGTAAGTTCAGAAAATTGGATGATGGTGCAGGGGAGACAGGTGAAGGGGAGGCCAGTAGCAGTAATTTGGATGCAAGAAGATGTTACTCGATGGGTTCATATCAGTATGTGGTTGGCGACACAAACCTTAGGGTGGCCTTGAGCCGTGATCAAAACAATCTTGATTTGAAGCTTGGGAAAGAAATAGAACACAATAGCAATCCTACAGCTGATGGGGATATGGAGGGGAAGAAGATTAGTATTGGGTCTAAAACAGATAGCTACTCTGTTTCCAAGATCTGGCTCTGGTCTAAGAAGGGAAAATTTGCAAGTTCTTCGGAAACCCAATGAATAATACTTCTTCTCTTAATATGGATCTTCCATAGCCGGGAAGAACAATGGGTTCCTGAGAAGGTATTTTCTTCTTTGTTTTCCTGGCTGATTACTAACAAATGACTGAAGCTTGTTAGCTTCTGTTTTGCTCATCTTTTTGAAAAAATTTTAGATGATGATTCAAGAATGTGATGATTGTTATGGTTTTATATGTGTACTTCATCTTTATTTCCAAACTCGTGTTGCCAGGATTTTCCTTAGGTTTTCTTCTCATTTTGGTTCATAAGTATTTTCTTTGTTTGGGACAGACTTGTAATGTCTCGTGAAGGAGAATATTTATATGATCATATTGGCTGCTTTGGCACATACCATCATTTGCTGCAGCCAAAATACTTGAGTAATGCATTGAGAGAGATAAGTCTGAAAGGCCTAGGAAGAGTGAGAGGTGCTGTCTAGCTTGTATATGTTTCTTTAAGCACAAATTTATTAATTTATCTAAATCATCGTGTTCCATCCAAATCCCAATTGTGTTAATGGAGACGAACTCCGTTGGTATATAGCAAAAATTTCATGGTAGTAGTGACAATCTTAGTCATAAGTTCAAGAAAATCTCAAAAACTTTTTCAAAGAATAATGAGATATGAATTGGCACAAAGTTATTGAAATTACAAAAAGAGAACGACTCCTTGGATTCCAGACGAACTCCGGTTTTCTTTTGTAATTTTAATAATTTTATGAAACTTTGTGTCGATTCATATCTCATTTGCCTTTAAAAAAGCTTTGAGATTTTCTTGAAATTATGCCTAATATGTTGAGTGTAATCCGCAGGGTGTGAGATCTTCTTTTGCTTTATCTTTCTTCTTTTTTTTCCCTCCTTTTGGTGGCCTTGGATTTTTCTTTTCTTTCTCTTTTTGAGTAATCCTTTCGTTTATCCTTTTTGGGGTAGCGTGAGGACTATCTTTTGTGTGGAGTCAGTCATCTTTTGGATTTGTTGGGATATTGGTGCTGGTGGGATCCATGAAAGCACTGTTTGACTCTGTTTTTTTTTTGTTTTTTTTGATGTGACGAGAGGTTTTTACTTCAAAACTTTGGTTTTCCTCTCACAGATCATGTGAGAGAGGGCTGGGAATATGGTGCCTTTTGGGTTATGAATCTAGTTTTTCACTATTTACAAAATAATAATATATTTTGTTTCTTTCTTTTTTGTGCTCTTTGATATTTTCTTTTTCTTCTTAATTTAAGTTCCGGTGCATAAATTAAGTAAAAAAAATTTCGGTAAAAAGATAAATGAAAAGACTTTTATTTCTGCAAACGACTACAAAATTAAAAAAGAAATATGTAAAGATTTTTAAAAAGAAAAAGAGGAACGATAAGATCTTCCTTTTTCCTACTCCAATAAAGAAATATTGGACACAGGTTTCCCAGCCAATAGCAGTGGGACCAGGCTACTATTTAAAAGGGCTAATTGAGTGAGGGAAAGAGTACAGAGGAGATTGAGAGTTGAGGTACATTTGTGTCTTGTTATCGTAATTACATTAATATTCAATCGTTGGCCATATTTGTACTTGTGTTGCTTTCGGTTACATTGAGGGTCCGTTTGGTAGGTAAAATTTTTGGGTTTAATTTTTTTTAAGTTTAAAAATAAAAAAATTAATGTCTTTGGGCTTTTTTATTTTTGATTTTTTTACTTATTTTTAATTTATAAAAGCAAACAAAGCAAAAAAAATGTTAGTTTTTTTATTATTTATAAGTTAAAAAAGTAAAAATTTAAAAATTTAAAAAATAATACCAAACGTGCCCTTAGTCTTCGATTTTGAAATTGAGTAGCTGTGAGCCTCAGCCGTAGCAACCTTACCTCTACTCTCACTCTCACTCTAATAACGAAGATGGCCCCCCTTGGGGCCTTTTTGGAGTGTCAATATAATTAATCTTGAAAAATTATTGGAAAATAGCTTTTTAAGATTAATTTTAATTCACTCTTTTGCGGTTTGCTCGAAAAAACATATATACCTCAATTTACATTCTTAATTTTGAAAAGCTAACACCTACGCCTAATGTAGTCGAGAGTCTGGATGTCGTTGAGAATCGAGACTAATTTGAGAACATGGACGGATTTAATAGAACATGAAAAAGTACATGATTTGCCCATTTGAATTTAAGTATTTTAAAGTGTAACAAGGCCAAATTAAATATGTCCTCACTTATTAACTATACCTAGGTTATTTTGAACTTATTTTTAAATTTAGGTGATTTCAACTTCTGTGAGAATTTGAGACAAACTTTGCATTGTTTTGTGTCATGGTCTACTTCTTTGCATCTCATGACAACTTAATAGAGTGTTAAACTTGTGCGTAAAGTTTGTCCAAAGTTTGTCTAAGTATTGTTCAAATAATGCCCAAACAATGGCCAAGACAATCCCATGGTGCTCCAAGAATGGCCCAAGGAAGTGATCAACATGGTAGCCAAGAAAGCCGCTAGCAGCAGCAGGCAGTGACCAAGGCAGCCAGCCCAGCATGTGGGGGCAGCATAACCTCACCAGCCAACCAGCCAGCCAGTAGTAGAGGTGAGGGGCCAACTAACCTCACCAGCACCTAGCCTTGAGCGAGCCTCCAGCACCCATGTGCGGGCTAACACCCAGATGCCGACCAGGTAACCTTACTTTGGCGAACAATGAGACCCCAGATAACTTCACTTGTGTTTGCCATGTATGCCAACAACCAGCTCAGGTTTTCACATAGTACAACTTTTGGCTTGAGTTTTGGCCTGGAACATCTTGGAGCTCCGAGGTTTTTTTTTATAGAATCCTTATAGGACCTAGTTTCATATTTTTGAAGAGTTTTATTTATTGTATTTTGTACAATTGTTAGGAGGTCATTATGACTCCTCAGGCATACACTACGTTTCTTCTTGGGAGTTCATAAATGGCTTAGAATGATAACTATAAGGAGAGGGTATGCTCCTACCACTCTCCATCTCACTACTTCTTGTATGGCTTTGAGGCACCTATTGTACATATAGTGAGCTATTTAATGTTACTTTAATGAATGAAATATGTGTTATTATTTCTACCCATTCTCTGCGGAGGTTACTTGATAGTTAGCCATCAATGTTTTATTCTAACTTTTATATGAGATGATCTAGGTTTGGCTGGCTTGTTAAATGGATTTGGCAAGCGTTGCACGAGTCTTACTTGTGGCTGCTTAGCTCACAAAATATTAGCTCGTGACAGTTGGTATCAGAGCATAGTTGATGGAAAACTACAACGAGATAATGGTTGCCCAATGCCCCACAACGGACCGTGGAAAATGTAGTTGTGACTGTCCAGCTATAAAAATTAAAGGAAGCAATGAAGGAGCAAAGGATGGTGACTCAAGCATGTTGAGTGTATGCTAGTGGGTTCGGTGGATGGAATGTCGTGGTGGCCATAAGGCAATGAGATCAAGTAAGTGTACTTGAGCCTAGACAAGACTGTGCCCATCAAGAAGAGTGGTGGACAAGCCTAAGAAGTTGGGCAAGACTCGGGAGGCTCTAACGGTTGTGTAATCATATTGACACACCCCTAAATAGCGAGTGACAAAAGGGGGCAATGGAGCAATAGTGGGCTAAGCACAAATTGAAGAAGTGCAAGTGCCAAGCCACGTGCCTACGTGTGCTTATGAAGCTGAGTGAGACCAAAGTATCGATGAGAGACCCGCCGTGTGCAAGTGCTAAGTTTTTGTGCCAATGTATCGACGGAGGTACAAGAGATGCCAAAGAGGATGAGGAGACATCCAAAGCTATAAAGTGCATGTCCAAGAGAGCCATAGAGATGGAGGATGATGCACATGGAGTAATGGTTAGGCCTATGCAATGACGCCAAGATGGGAGGAGTTCAAGTGGTTATCCTTTCCCGGAACAACAAATAAAGGGGCCGACGAGCCCAATGAAAGCTTAGTGCACCTTGGTACCAATCGGGTGATATTGTCAAGCAAGTTCTTTGCCCAATGCTTGACACGGGAGACATGTCCATGGGAGATAAGTTGTTCTACTTCTTGAAAGAGCATGCAACAAGGGCATGAATGCCCAAAAATGCAATGGAGTGCCTTGAAGACTATGTCTTTAAGCCACATTAACCTGGGAAGTGTGAACCAGCAATGGTGTGGGAAATGACAACTCTCAATTATACGAAAAACCTAAGAGTAGGGGAGCCACATCAAGAATTTTCTCAAGTGCACGGCAAACCCAACAGTGAGGGAGCCACAAGTGTCAGCAAGCCCAAGAGTGGGGGAGCCAATGTTGACTTATCTTTCAAGGAAGATGGATGGAACAACAACTAAAAGGGCACGGGAAGGACTTCCATCAAGAGAGGGCAAGCATAAAGGTCCTATTTCTTATCACCCATGCAACGGCCAACATGGTATGCATGTGTTGAATATTGAAATGGAGTCAAGGGCCGTGAAGAGCAACGGTTGGCCAGTGAGCCACACCTAGTGAGGTGTTTCCTTACTCCAACTTAGGCGAGTATGCCAATAAAGTTTCAATGAAGGGATTTGACTTCAAAGCTACCAATGGACCTTGCAAAGCTTATGTAGACTTGATGTTTGCCTCGGTTGAGTTCGATGTGCATTGTCATTGATGGAGTATCTTAAAGCAATTGGAGATTGGCGATGGAGTGAAGGGTCATCAAGAGGACAGTTGGCTTGCGAGCTATATCTTGCGAGATGTTATTTTGCTACCATTAGGCTAGTGATGCCCAAAACAACTTTGGGAACTCCTTGCGCATATTAGCTTGTTGCTGATGGGTCGGGTGCATCAAACTCACAAAGCCAAGTGTGGTAAGAGGGCATATGTTGTAGCCTAGCCACATGGAAGTGGTGTTAGACTTCAAGTCTAGAGTGACAAGGGCGTTAACACCAAATCAATGCCGTATCAACAGGACTGAGAAGCCTTGGAAGAGATTGCTTTAGCAGATTCAACGTGGGGATATCAGTGGCGTGTTCAAGTCAATTCCAACATTAAAAGATTGCTTATGAGGGAGCATGTTCGGCGGTGCCCATGGAAAGTTGCAGCTATCCTTGGGTTGGACTTCAAGAGGAAGGCCATGATCGCCTTGGATTGGTGATTGCCATATTGTTATTCCACTTCTTGTGCGACGGAAAGCACAAGTTGTACATTGTTCATGCCATGCCTAGCAATAAGGTTGGAAGCTTGTTTTTAACCACGAGATAGTTGGAGGCCAAGAGTGAAGAGCCGAATGGACAATGAATTCAAGGTGCCTATTAACAACTCTCACCTAGAAGGGGTGGGGACTTCAAGCAAGCACTGTGAAGCTTTGGAGAAGGGAATGGTTCCCAAATCCATCAAAGGGTCTTGGAGACAAATTTTCAGGGCTAAGCCAAGAGGGCAAACAACACTTAGCTCATGTGGGGGTAAGAGAAGGGAGCGGTTCCAACTCCAATCAAAGGTCTTGAAGACGGATTTTCAAGGCCACGCCAAGGGGGCAAACAAAGTCTTAGCCCATGAAGGGCATACACTTCCATGGTGGAAAAGCATTTACAAGAAAGGGTAAGGGCTCTAACAGTTAAGAAGGCAACTTGGAGTATGCTAAGCCAAGGTGGCCAAATCAATTCAGAGTTCAAGGTAGCGACTTGGAGACGAACTTCCTAGACGCCCGACCAAGGTAACCAAAATCAATTTAAAGTTTGAGGAGGCAACTTGGAGACAGATTTCTAAGGTGTCTGGCTGATGAGGCCAATCCAACCACTTCACCAAGAGGAGTGGACTTCAAGTACGAGCTTGTGTCGGTGGTGGCCAAGCTGTGCACCCTACTTCAGCCAGATATTTTCGAGAGGCAAGAGCTAGAGAAACAGCTCATCGAGTGCCGAGATAGTTTGAGGGGCAACACAAAATCAATTTCAAATTCAAATAATCAAATTCTTGAGTCACCGAGGACGGTGACAAGTTTGAGTTGGGGAGAGTGTCATGGTCCGCTTCTTTGACCCCCATGACAACTTAACAGGGTGCCAAACTTGTACCCAAGGGTTGCCCAAACCTTATTTAAGCATTGCCCAAACAATGGCCAAGACAATTCTATGGTGCTCCAAGAATGGCCCAAGGAAGTAACCAACATGGTAGCCAAGGAAGGCACCACCAGTAGAAACAGCAAGCAGCGACCAAGGCAGCCAGCCAAGCACGTGGGGGCAACATAACCTCACCAGCTAGCCAAACAACAACAGAGGTGAGGGGCCAGCTAACCTCACTAGCGCCCAACCTTGTGCGCACGCCCAGCGCCCATGCGTGTGCCAGCGACCAGACGCTGACCAGGTAACCTCACTTTGGCGCATAGTGAGGCCCTAGATAACCTTACTTGCGCTGCCATGTATGCTAGCAGCCAACCTAGGTTTTCACACAGTACACCTTTTGGCTTGGGTTTTGACATGGCATATCTTGGAGCTTCAAAGTCCAAACGAAGCTAGGTTTTTCTTTTTATAAAATCCTTATGGAACCTAATTTCAAGTTTTTAAAGAGTTTTATTTATTGTATTTTGTACAATTTTTAGGATGTTATTATAACTCCTCGAGCACACATTACGTTTCTCTTTAGAAGTTCATAAATGGCTTAGAATGCTACTATAAGGATGGGGTATGCTACTATAAGGAGGGGGTATGCTCCTACCGGCCTCCACCTCACTACTTCTTGTATGACTTTAAGGCACCTATTATACATATAGTGAGCTATGTAATGATGCTTTAATGAATAAAATATGTGTTATTATTTTTACCCATTCTCCTCGGAGATTGCTTGACGGTTGGCCATCAATGCTTGATTCTAGCTTCTAAATGAGATGATTTAAATTTAGCTGGCTCGTCAAACGGACTTGGTAAGCGTTGCATAAGTTTCATTTGTGACTGCTTAGCTCACAAAATATTGACCCGTGACATTTTGACACTGGTGTCCCATCCTATACCTTTCTCCCTGATTCAACCTTATACTAAAGTAAAAAATATATGGACACCTAATTTAGAGAGAGAGAGAGAGAGAGAGAGAGAGCTGTGCCTAAATTATGGGGACAAGGAACCTTTTGTCAGAGTAGTGCCCCTCCACCATCAATGTGTAATTGAGTTGGCTTTAATAACTGAACTTAGAATTTCACTTTTCTCTCAATGGTCACATGTTTGAATCCGCTTGCAGTAATAATTGAGTAAACTAGATGATATTGAGAATGGATTAAATGTCGCTTATACTTTGATAGAGCTACAATGATAAGCTCGTCCTTCTCAAATTAATAGTTATGACTCAAACTAAACATTTTGTAACGGGTAAAAATCTTTATAATCACGTTCAAGAATACTTAATAAACTGGTAGCCACTTTTCACCTTTTGCTAAGCAACAAAACGAGTACTGCTCCTCCATTCCCACAGCCGAGAGAGACATAGATGGTACCGTATTTGCATTGTTGATCAACAACCCCACCCACCCAAAAAGAAAAAGGTCGATTAGTGATAATTGGATGGCCTACCTAAAGAGAGAGAGAGAGAGAGAGAGAGAGAATATGATGAAAGAAAATAAAGAAAATAGCACTCGTCATAACTGAGATGGTGATATTGCGAAGCAAGGTGCCTAGGTACAACCTCCCGCACTGGAACAAAAAATTGCCCTAACAGGCTAACAAAATAGTTGACTCTATCGAGTGAGGACAGCTCATGTACCAAAAACGAGTTGCAATCCCAATTTCTGTCAAAATAATCACAATTCTTGTAAAAGGTAAAGACTCAATATGAGAGCTCTAATTGAACTGTGTAAATAAAGATCATTACCCAGTTTCGATTCTTTGTTAAGTCAAAATGTCAAAGAGAAGTAACACCGAGACAGACTCAATTTATTTCTTGCACAAACTAATAGCTCTCATGCCATAACCCACTTTTCTACTCTAGGTAACTCATACTTTCGTCCAGAAGCTAAGAAATTTTGTTGAGGGGTCCTGATAAAATTTTTTTAAAATTTTAATAGGTAAAAATTAAAATTTTAAAATTTTTTAGGGGATCAAAGTAAAAAAAAGTTTTTATTTTGAAGGGTCAGAATAATTTTTTTTTTAATTTTGGAAGAACCAATACACTATTTATTATTAGAAATATTCAAAATTCACAATAACTATACAAAATTTAGTAAAAGTAGGGGCCATGCCCCATAAGGTAGTTTTGTACTTATTTTATCATTTCATCAAGAAATTCTTTAAATAAATAAATATTAGCAATCAAATAAAGGAAGAGGACGGCTAGCGTCAGGCACTACTTGATGCTAGTCACGTCAGTTATGACTCACATCAATTGTTGAATTATAACTGACATAGTTAGCATCAAATGACGCCTAATGATCAGGCATGCTTGACTTTCGTAACTCACAATAAAAGAATTGCAATCAAAAGAATACTGGAGAACATATTAAAAATTCATATAAAGTAACCATATTACTCAATCAAAAATCTTACCGTTATTTTTGGCCAATTTTGAATTTTTTTTTTCTCTTATTTTTTTTGTCGGTACAACGGAAATTTTTTTTTTCTCTTATTAATTAAAAACGACCCCTCAATCATAATATAGAACCCTCATGCAAATCTCACTCGCCCGTATACAATCATAGCTCCTCCCCTTAACATAAATTTGATGAAAATTAAAAACACTGTCGTACGAACCACCTGATAATTTCCCAACGACGACCACAAATTTCCCAGTTCATCCGCGAGATGAGCACTGCACTTGGCGCCGACGGACAGGTTCCGCCCGAGACGCACCGAACGAATAAAAAGCAAATCCCATAACGTGACAGTCACGTGAACAACGGAGCGTCCCTTCCCAAATCCATGGACGACTTGGCCGATATCGGGATCGCGGCGTACCTCGAGGAGAAATCGGGGTAGGTGCGGTCGTCGTCGAAATAACCGTTCTTCCGCGGGCCGTCGTCGAAGTTGAGTGCGTAACTCAGGGGATCGTACTGGAATTTTCCGTTCCTCATGCCGCTGACAATCCCGTTCTTGTTGAACTGCCGGATAAAGGTCTTCCATTTCGGCCCGGCGACGAGTTCCGACCACTCCCTGACCTTCTTCAACGCCTTCAGCCCCTTGGACCAACAGGTCCTCTCCTTCTCCTGCGGCGCATTACTGATTCGTTCCCACCAAATTGATCCAGAGGTGTTCGCTTTCGATCGCTCGGAAGCGAAAAATGGCATCCAATGACAACAACCTCTCTGAGCGAACATCATGTCTTGCATTTCGTCGCCGGAATCTGTATCTTTCGGGGACATTTCGGGGCTAGTTTCCGACGTCGATGCCATATCTCTCCTGGAAGATTAGGGCTTCTGAGGTTTGCAGAAAGAAACAAAGGGTCTGCAAACCCTAGCCCTAATCCTCCCCGCCCCTTTCTCTCTCTCTCTTTCTCTATGGCCCCCGTTCGATTGATTTTTGCTCTGTCTATTACATTGGGGCTCCCCGGGAAGGTTGTAACGGAAAATTCGCTGGGCGTTGATACCATTACCGGGACCTGCCTGTGACAGAGCTTGTCTTTACCTGTCAACAGCTCATTGCGTGCAGCTGTATTCAATGGGACCAATAGATAGTAGCCCCGTCCAGTATATTGTATCCTACTCTCGTGATGCTGTGTTGCCTTCTGCAGTGAATAACGTTCACTTCTAGTGAATAGACCGTTCTATCAGCTATTGCCACCTGTCATTTTCTTTGCTATGGTGACACCATCTAATTGGTTGGTCGGTAAATCATAAACGTTAGATTAACAAACCTCGTAATTCTGTGTGCTCGATGTGCACCCGTTTGACATTTTCAAATCTTCTAATTCTGTGAACAAACCATTTTAATTTTTTAATTTTTGTCGTATTTTATTTTGCTTTTGCTCTGTTAAGTTCCCTTCTAGAAAACAAATATAGGAAACATGTAACGTTAGTCAAATAAAAACCATTCTTAGCAATGATCCTTCGTCAACCTTAAACGTCTTCTGCAGAAAATTTCTATTTGACTGTGTATCTGACGTCTATTTTTTTTGTTTTCTTTGCTTTTTTTAGTCCCTAAAGAAATGATTTACCAACCAAGAAAAAAAAAAGTAAAAGAAGAGAGAGAGAGAGGGCTCGGCTGGTTAACAAGTTGACTTGTGAAAGATTAGTCACCTCAAATGCACCACAGACCTTAAATCAGACGGACTTAAGATAGTTTCTTATACCGACCACAACTGTAACGAGGTTGAATTTCAAACTTTTGACTCATGGCCAGCAAAAAGCAGGGGAGAATTCACACTTAATTTTTTTTTGGAATTTCGATTTGGGTTGCGACCAATAACATTATGCTACATACCATAGAAAAGAGTAAACTAAGGAATTAACCCACAATCTGATGATATCAAAAAGCAATTAACAGTCTTCATCTAACTCAGTTTTGAATGACACCTATAATGAATTAAATAGATGTACCAAAAAAAATATTTGAAGAAAAATAGGCAATGCCCACGAAAATCCAATTTAATTAGAGGATACAAAAAGCATTAGGCATAAGGCCAAGAAGATGCATGTGTTTTGGCAAGTAGAAAATTTTCGAATTCTAGAATTGAATCATAGTTAGAGAAAATAATCTGGTCAAAATAAACAACTTAGGGAATTCAAATTCCAACTTAATTATTCTTGGCTTCAAAATTGTTCTCCAAACTTGGCCCCCAAGTCTACATAGCAATCGGTCAATTCTCTATCTCTCTCTCTCCATGAATTTCCGTCCATGCTTCCTAGCCTGCGCAGAATTCTCAGACGTGTTTAGACTGGACGCTTAACTCTTGCATTCCTTAGTCAAGCGAGCTTGCCATCTTACACTATAAATACAGAGCAAAATGTACTTATATTCAGTACTAAGTACATCTCTCTCTCTCTCTCTCTGCGCAGAAGAAATCTTTGTTTTAAGGCTTCCACAGAAAATCAACATTCATGGCCAGACAGTCCAAACATCTTCTTTTCCTCCTCGTTCTTTCTTTGTGCTTGACCATGCTCTTTACCTCCATTCATGCCCGACCCATCGATGTTCCAAACCACGGCCACCATGTCAAGACGAACTGGCGTCCTTGCCAAGGAGGGAAGGGTCGTCAATACGATGAAGTTCTTGCTCTCCGGGGCATCAAGAATTCCGGTCCGAGTCCCGGGCAAGGACATTCCTCTGTCGATGGGGTGCATAATTGAGTACTCTAAAGCTTGTTATCTCCATTTTGTGATCATTTCATTATGTTTGTAATACCTTAGCAGACACAGTCATTAAAATTGGGTCTGGTTAACGGAGTTCAAATATTCCTCCAGGAATATATGATTTCATTGTTATACGTATAATTTTGTATACTCTTTTCAAAAGAAAAATAAATTCTGTATTGTTTTTTGAACATCCTCATGTTTTGTGAAATTTGGGCCAGGACGTCTTCTCTTGACTTTTCCAGTTAAGTTAAGGGGACATGGGCCTGAGTTAGGCCCAATCACTCAAAAGGGCCACACTTTGGAAAAGGCCTGGCCCACGTTTGTATTTTATGAGAAATGGGCAAGAAGAGCAGCAAACCACATCAGGCCTTTATTGTAGACGGTAAAAAGAAACTTGTCTCTGCAAACTGTGACGAAATATTCCAATAGACATTACAGCATGTTTGAGGCAGTTGGGTGTTTTGGTTGATCCAATCTTCATCTAGCTAGCTTGAGAATTTATGAGGGAGGGGTGCGATTGATACCGTTGGATAACGCTCTGTTTGAATCAACAATTTAGTGTTGAAAAATAAAAAAAAAGAATGAGAAAAAAGAGAACAAAAGTAGAATATAAGGGTCTTTGCAAATGAAGGGACCGAATACCCAGATCAAATGGCAGGACCTGGGAAGATCGCCCATGGAGGTGTTGTGTGGTTGGTGAATAAAGGCAGAGGATAGTTGAGGTGGGGGTATCATCACGATCTCGAGCCTCGAGTCACTCGAGATCAAGGACGAAGCCGCGGAGGGGCCATGCCCTTCCAAAATTTTCTAATTTTTCTTCAGCCCCTCTAGTCTTCTGTTAATTCCTACCCCTCTAGTCTCCACTCTCCAATTCGAACCATCTACAAAAGGTAATAGAACTTCAGCCCCTAAGTTGCAACAGCTGAGTTTGGAATGAAAGGATCTAGATCTAATTTCTTCACCCTTATATATACCCACGAGTTCAAACTTGTTTCTTTAGCCTTATCTCCTCTCCTTTTAAGCCTTTTCTTGTTATTGTTTTAAAAAATTGAATGGCTGTTCAACACAATTCACTGCCATTACCCCATTGATAGATATGTTTTTCCATTTTTAAGACCAAAAACACATTCAAGCAAGCTATAACTTCACTTCACAATAATTTCATTCTTTGGATACATAGTAAAAAAGAAATACAGATCCTCTTAACTGTGCGCTACTTTCTCATACATTAACGAGTGAGGAAAAGCTTTGGAAAACTAACACATCTGCTGAAGAGAAGAAAGAAAAAGTATGCAAAATATCATTACATTTGATCTTCCACATTGTCATCTTCGTATCTCAAGTGTAGTTCCTGAAATTTGATGATACGAAGGTACAGATGATCAGTAGCCATAGGAGTAACCCATATAGTTATATCGAGATCGGATATTATGGTTATTATACACAGGGTCTCCATAGTCCACTGCCTTTATTACAACAGCTTCACGACGGCCATCCTGTTCCTGAACTGCACCAAACACAACCTCATTTGTCTCGCAACTTTGCTCATAGTAAGTTTGAGGGCCAGTTGAGTAATGCCTCTGATGATGCTGTTGCATGTGCTGCTGCTGTTGGTGGTGGTGAAGGCTGCCATTCCACCCACCATGAGAGGACCGGCTTTGCTTCAACTGGTGGGCCTTCTCCATGTCATTGGTCATAAATGGGTAGGTTCTTTTTGGTGGAGGGGTTCGGGTTTCTAACGGTGGGGGCTGATCTTCATCTGGGATCACAAAGCTCTCTTGCATTGGCCAAGCATTTGATTGCCTGATAGGTTGCTGGTAATGCTGCTGGATGTGATTGTGGAGAGGTTTCTTCCTACCTGAAAATAAGCCGGTGAATATTTCAACCACAGATGAGCCAGTGTTGAGGAAAAGCCTACCCAATGAACCAAATAATCCCTCTTCTGGTTTCTCATATTCATCTTCAGTTGGAATTAAGGGGGCCGTGACAGATTTAGGAGGTCTTTGATATGGTGCAGGTGGTAAGCTCTTTCTCATTGAAGTATCAGGATCCTACAATGAAAAATAGGATAGTCATTAATGATAATTTCTGAAAGTTGTCCGAGTGAATGCTTCAGGAAGAGGACCAGCTGAGGAAAATCTTGAAACGCCATTTCTTTTTCTCCTTCTTCCAATTCATGAATCAACCCAACAAACAGGGAAACAAGAAAGTCTGAAATTATTCAATTGCAGGAATAGTTTGGAAGTGGAACTAGGAATCCACGAAAATTTGTCATCAACAAGTAAAGAGATGAGATAATTTAATGGAAATTGTCATCAGTAACTAGAATGGTTCCTCTTAATCAGATAATTTAATGGAAATTGTCGTCAGTAACTAGAATGGTTCCGCTTAATCAAGTTACAAAGACCTTTACGCGCCATTTCGGTTTAGAGAAGGCAGAGGAAAAGAAATGAAAATGTGAAATCTTAGAGGAACCATTCTAGGCCTACTTTACAGACTTTATCTTTTCTTCCACCCTTGGAGAATTTAATTTCATATAGGGACCAGTTAAGCAATAATATACACTAAGGAGATTAAAGGACAATAGGTACTAAACAAAGAAACAAATTACGAACAAGGCCTGAATCACTCACTCTGTGGGATGAAAACATAGCTCCAACTCTACGCTGTAGCAAGGCCAGCATGTAACCAAAGAACCCGGCTGCAACAAGCACTGCTATCCCTGCAATTACAGAAAATGTATCATTGGATATTCATGATCTTGACTATGACAGAATGGAAATGAGGATAAGTATGTAACAGTCAGGTTTTACCTAAGTGGATATTCCGATCATACTGGTAGGTACAATCATCTTCATGGAGTTGGATCTCTCGAATTGCCTGGTTTCCTCTGTCTACAACCAAAAGAGAGCAGCTACTTCCTATATAAACCACATCAAAATCATTTGAGAACTTTGCATCTTCACTGGGACCATCAACATGACCTCCTCCTCGGCCCCACTTCCCTCCTGCAATAGTGACAACCCCTGCATAGAGAAAATGCGGATTTTAAAGTGAAGTGTAGGTAGTTTACCTCCAAATCTATGACCCTAAAATAGATGGTGCTATGGAAGCTAATAAAACATCTCGGTTTGTTTGAAGAGACCCATGAAAGTTGCAGAGGTAAAATTCAAATACATAATGAGCACTTGAGTAGGCAGTGCTTAAACAAACATCTACTTTACCTGCATCACTGATCTTCCTGATTGCCATATTCAAAGTGTCTGCAATGTAGATATTTCCTCTGTCATCTGTAGTAACACCTTTCGGGTGGTTCATCCTAGCTTCTCTTGGCTTCCCATCCACATGACCAGAGTACCCTTCAGGTGATCCAGCAATCAGCTTGGGCCGGCTATCTGCACATCAACCATTTCATTTCAATGAACAAAAAAAGGGGAAGAGGAAGGAAGAAACTTTAGCCGTAATAATACATATCTGTCTGGTGCTTGTTTGTATGAACTATACAAAAAAGTTTATTCGAAGTTATGAAACTCAGCAGGTATTTTTTTCATTTTTAACCCAGCTGATGGTAAATAGACCTGCTTGTTCTACCTTTGATTTGCTTAACCAAGAGATTCTAATGAAGGCAAAAATTTGAAACCACCAGAATTGAAGACAAGTGCCTTGAGTGTTGGATAAGAAAAGAAAGTATGAGATGAATCTAAAAAAGAATAAAGAAGTTTAGGTGTTCACTGGAGAAAATTGGACTTGGGAAAAAGTAAAAGATGGAGACTTTATAAAGATGGAAATGATTCTGCAGAAACACAACATAAGAAACTGATTTATTCAAAAAGGTCTTCTGCTAAACAAAAGCAAATTGAACCTGGTTAGTTGCGGTTCCTTGTAAGTTGTAATGAAGTTTGGCTTGCCAGATCCAGAGAATTAAAATAAAAAATGTAAAAGAAGATTTTCAGAAAAATTCATTTCCAAGGCCAACCCAAACAACAAATTTCTTATGAAAGACTAAAATCGGCTGACTGGAAATAATTTTCATAAAGATATCAACTCCACAACTTGGATTTAATTTGCAGATACTTCACATTCAACAGAGTAATCCAATACAGCTCATTAACTTATGAACAGACAAAGGATTGAGATGTTGCGGGTGCTAATATTTTGGACAGTCACCGACCATTTGCAGACGCAGATAACGTAAAAATAACGAGTCTCGTTATACTCAAATGAGGCTTTACATTTTATTTTCATGAAAGACAAAACAACAAGGGGTTCACGAATCAACAAAAAAGAGGGTTGGCCTTGTTAGAGAAGCTTACTATAATTCACAAATACAAGATACATAGAAACGAGTTTCCACTGCAGAAGATGCAAATGCCTTGCCTCTTGGATAAGGGGAAAAAAATAAAGGACTACAAAACTGAATCTCAAGAAGAATAAAGAAGTTTGGTGGGACATTGGAGAAACTTGGTCTCAGGAGTAAAGTGCAAGACCACAAATTTCCAAAAATATAGAATTGAGTCTGCAAACAGAGCCAAAAGGCCTAATGTACTTTAAAAAGTGAATTCTTCTTCTAAACAAAAGCAAACATAAGACCCATTTCCAAAAGTTTGTCATAATGAATTTCAGATTCTCAGATAACTTAAATAAAAAAAAAACATATCATATCACTAAAGAAGATCACCCAAACAACCTATTCTTGACAAACAGGCTTCAATTGGATGTTTGGGTATAGCTGTAATAAACAAATCAAAGACCAGAACTTTCTTAGGAAATGTATGTAGGAATGTGCAGATTGAGACCAGGGTTTGGCAGAAACAAATCAAAGTTCAAAACTTTAATAGAAATTTCAACTTACATCGAGACAATGGAGTCGAAATCTTGTAAATGTTACTGTTTTCAGAATCCAAAACCAGAAGCTCCCCATATGGAGATACTTCTACTGAGTATGGATCAATCCCAAGTTTACTTCCATCAAAGACCGTCTCCACGGTGTATCCACCTTCAAATTTCATCATCGAACGGCTAGAAACCGCTGAAAAACCAAATCCCATGAACCCCATCAACCTCAACTTCTCAAAGAAACCATGCATAGTTTGCCACAGAGACAAGCACATTAAAAGGGGAAAGATCTGTAGATTCTGTACCTGTTTTGGTGGTAGTTTTTAGCGACCACAACCATTTAATAAGAGCAGAGACAACATTGGAAACAACCCCACTAACAATTTCTGCAAATTTATGAAAATGATTAAGAGTTGTGAGATATGAAAAACTGATACAAAATGTGCTAGCCTGTACTACTCACTTGCAGGAGGTGTGGCTGAAGCTGAAGAAAACCCAGCAAATAAAACAACAAGGATGATAAGTAACATAACCCAACTCCTCCCCATTGTTGTCGTTCTTACTAGATAAACAGACAACAAATGATCAAATGAGAAGGTTTAAGCTCTACATTTTAAGAGAGAGAGAGAGAGAGAGAGAGAGAGAGAGAGAGAGAGAGAGACCCACCAACAATGTAGCCCTTCTGTTTTCTTTTTACATGTTAATCAGTGCAGCGCTTCACTTTTGTTGAATGAGTGAGAGCATGAGGGGACAAGGAGAGAGAGAGAGAGAGGGAGATAGAGAGATAGAGACAGAGAAGAAGGCGAGAAGGGGTATGTTATAAATTGATAATGCAAAGTTTTAGTGGGAAGAGTAGTGAAAGAGAAGGGGGACTCTGTTCAAGGTGAGAAAGTTAAAGGCAAAAGAAAGAAGGATCAGATGCTCTGTTTTTGTCTTATAATGCAGTTTATATAATTAATTATATATACTTCCCCAGCCACAAAATTTAAGAAAAACAACGAATATATGATTTTTTCAGTCTTATTTTTTATAATGAGGGCACGCCTACTAATTTTGTGGATGACAAGATTCCAAACTTTGTCTCCACTCTCTACTTACTCTGGTACTGGATCATGGAGAACAGTTAATGATCCATAAGGGATAACAATGTCTTTTGAATAGGAAGGGGCACCTCTACTATCTACCGACAGCCAGACAAAGGCCTAAGGGCGCCCGAACATCGTCAGAACTCGTGCAGCACAGCACTTGATGGGAGCAGTTTTGGACGGACTTTGCGAAGAAATTCAGATACATGGGAAAATAACAAACTACGTCGTATTTGTTTACATAATCCAAGGTAAAATCATTTTCCTTAAATTTATTATTAGCAGCTAATGAACTACGTCATAGTATCATGTGCCGCTAAGGTTAGATCTCACGTGCCAAAAGGAATGAAAGTTGGTGCATGTCTCTCCAACTCTAACATTAGAAATTTTCAATTTCTTTTCTTTTTTTGACCACTGTGCTTGAAAGAAGGTATAATAATTTTTAACTTGCTATTTTAAGCTGGGGAGAGTTTGTAAGTATATGCTAATTAACCTCGCACATGTAATTAAATAAAAATAAACAAAACAAGTAAAACAATCGGGCCTTTATGCCCACTATCATCATCACCATTCATCAGGTCTGGTGTATATGGCATAGATATGAACCTCAACTCCTCAAGAAATCATCAAAAATCTTTCTTAGTCGATTAATATTTTTGTCAATGGCAAAACCAGAAAATATATGGACGAAATCTATTAATTATGACTGAATAAACGCTTTTACAAGTAGTAACTTACGGCAAAGCCTGAATTAGTAGTCCCATAAGAC
Source organism: Euryodendron excelsum (assembly GCA_033060915.1). Taxonomy (NCBI): domain Eukaryota; kingdom Viridiplantae; phylum Streptophyta; class Magnoliopsida; order Ericales; family Pentaphylacaceae; genus Euryodendron; species Euryodendron excelsum. The sequence goes on along the minus strand of CM065383.1, from coordinate 2,879,668 downwards.
TGTAACATGAATTAATGGTCAAGGAAGGTTATAACTTAATTGAGTTGAGTCGAGCAGTTCATTGTTTAAGATTGATTTAAAATTTTAATAGATTTTAAAATATTTTCAAAATTAACTTATTTAACTTTTGAAACAATCTCATACAAACTCTAATCAAGCTGATCACGAGTCGAACCCGAATAACCTAATTTTTTCAGTGCGCCAATGATAAGTTGAACTCCGAAGAGTAATGAGTTTAAAATTTTGTTCACGCTTGCCGGTTGATTTAATTAGTCAAAGTTGGGTTTGACTAGTTTGGCTCATTCTAGAGCCCCTAAAATAGAGTCACGTGACTCGGTACACGCACAAGATTTACACGGATGGGTCATGTCCAAAATTGGTCTGCACTTTATGGGCCGACTGTAAGAGCTGAAATCATAAAATGGATTGAGATTCTTAGGCCCAATATATTGGGCCACTAGACCAAAACAACCAGCTACAGATCTAAGAATTGGGTCTATGATGGGCTTGCATAGCTTCCAAAGACACGATTCACAACCCGGTTTTGTTTCACGGAATAAGAAATGGAACCACCGTCCCTTCTAATCTGGGAGAATTGTAATCAAATTTTCTTCCGAGACAAATTCTATGCAAGCTTCAAACAGTGGATAATTCTAATCAAATAGTTACAAAATACTCACTTACAGCTGAATTGATACTTTGTCCTCAGATGATATGAGGAATATGCAGAAAGCAGAACCATCAAAAACTGCAGGAGCATGTCATGCATGTTCTATAATTGCTCTATGAACCAACTTATGAGAGAGAGAGAGGGTTCACAATATTTTAAACATACATATGAACATTCTTTGAAGGATTTAGGAAGGAAAAAAAAAAAAAAAACGAGAGCAAAATGGCATGCTCAAGAGGTCGACTGCTTTCGCGTTCAGCAGTAATGGCATGCTCAAGAGCTGATCAAATACAGTGGATACGCATAGCACAAAAACCTCGATCTATCATTTCTGACAAGGCAAAGAAAATCATCGAATACATAAGTACTGTAAAAACAAAACTAGACATGGTAGATCATCCCCACCTCTAGAGTGGATGCATAAGGGATACTCAATGCATAGGTTGGACCCCTAGAGTTCCTCCTCAAGAAATCATACCCTAAATTAATGACAACTCTTTTAATCATACTTGAACCCTTCTTTGCCCTCACATAACAGTGTCCCAGGATAAATGCCATCCCAGAATCCCTTGCTTCCATCAGTTCCTGCAACTCCTCTTGTGCACTTGCATCGATCTGAGGACTCTCGGGCAGAAGAAACCTCACTCTCTTCCTCGGCATCTCTGGAGACCTTATCTCTCTTAATTCAGAAGTGTCAGCCATTTCAGAAGAATCTTCATTACTTTCCCACATCTTTATACCTTCCAAATTTGTGAAGGCAGTTCCAACAACAGTCATTCTTTCGTCACTCTCCAAATCTTCTCTAGCCACATTGAATTCTGGCCTTTCTGATCTAATAAATTGTGCAATACTATAAACCAGGTCCTTTTCAAACTCCACATCATCCTTGTGAATATCACGATAACCATACCGTGCTATGCACCTATAAATCCGGTACTCTTTCGGGCCAATTCTTCCCACCAGGAACCTTTCCTCAGGTCTTACGTGAGGCACTGGGACACATTTAACACAGAGGAAGATTAAAACTTGGTGAAATGCTGGGAGATTGGTGACAAAGTGGGAGAAAATGGCTGGGATCCCCGATACAAGCTCCGTGTGTACAAGGCCAATGCCCTGGACTCGCGCAACTTCAAGACTAGGACTAAGAGTTAGGAGCCAGTTGATAGAAACCTTGTTTTGAACATCGAATTCATATTTCTTGAGCGTGCCATATTGCCAAATGTACATGACTATTAGAAAGATAAGTGAGAGAGCAACAGGCACCCATGCCCCATCAAGGAACTTGATGAGTGAAGCTGAGAAGTAGAGTGCTTCTATGGAACCAAAGAAGAATATAAAGCAAATGGCTAGTACAACATTTTTGTGCCAACACAGGACAATAACCAGAGACATTAGGCAGGTGGTTACCAGCATAACAGTTATAACTGCCAAACCTGCTCCGGAAAATAATAAGAAGCTATTAAATGATCATAATTAAATACTCGTTATTCAAAAAATTCTTAACAATTGTCACAAAAAATAGATAAATAACTATTTTGGTAATTCCATTCCAACATTGAGAGGTGTTTTTCATCAAAATATTTGGGGGATTCAGTAGTTTCATGTTCTTAATAATTGGCATAATATTCCAAGCAAGAACACCCTAATGGAGAAACCAAGAAAGAGTAGGGAAGAACAAATTGAGTTATATATACATGAAAGACTTTTCCAGAGACAGTACCTGATGCATTGCTTATGTGTTTTGTGTTTCTGAAACCGACAGTAACAGCCAAACATAGAACCATTAAAATCCAGTTAATCTCCGGAATGTAAATCTGGCCATGCATTTTAGACGAGGTGTGTATTATTTTGACCCGTGGGAAGCAACCCAGAGCAGAGCACTGTTTGATGATGGAGAAAGTCCCTGTAATGATGGCTTGGCTTCCCACAACTGCTGCAAGGATGGCTATTGCCAAAACAGGCCATCGTAATTTCTCTGACACCACGAGAAGAATACTCATGTTAGCCAAATCTCAACTCAAAAATTCTTGGGTTAGATGTCATCTACGAAAAACAACACTGTACCTATGAGATGCACTAGAAAATATAATTAAAAGGAACAACAACTAGTACCTACCAGGTACTGATTCATAGAATCCAATCTGATAGTCACTTTCAATAGTGTGATGCTTGGAAAGATAAGCAGCTTGCCCCATATATGCAAGAATCAAAGACGGGTAAACCACAAAAGTGAAAGCGACCTGCAGTAAAGTAGCTCTCTATTAGAGGAGTTGTTTCATTATTCCAGTTTCTAGCAAGGAATGGTTCTTTAATCACTAATTTTTCATGAATTTAGAAGTAATACTCTAGTCTAGGGATGACTTTGGGCGTGGGCGCCAGCCAACTAGGGAACATCTTTACCATGTTTGATGCACAGACATCTCTCAGCAAATCAAGGACTCTCTCCTAAAGTAGCACTACTTGTATCAGCTTAATGTGTTTGCTCTTGAAGTGATTGAAATATTAGTTAAAGTAAACCAAGGTGTGACCAATAACTCCAAGAAAAGTAAATCAAGATATGACCAATAATTTGGTGATAGAATAGTTTTATTCAAAAAGACTTTAAATTTGTTATTATCTTTAATGGACAAAACTAACAGTTTCTCGTTGGTCTATACCACCCCACCGATACACAAGGATTAAATTGAAAATCATGTAATGTGTGTAAGTGTCGCATTTTGAAACACATGGATGAAAATGGGCCTAACCAAACATAATTTTCCTTAAAAACTTCTAGGCCTCAAGTTCATGTTTGATCTGCAATTTCCATCCCACCTAGATGAGGCACAGGGATACCAACTCCAGTAACAAGTAGGAAACATAACCCAAGCATAGTTACCTTGATAGACAACTGTGAAAAGTGTCCAAGGTCAGCAAACATAGCTTCTGAACCTGAATTAACATAAATACAAAAATATAGTATAAGAAAATATACCTATCAGGCAAGGGCAAGAGGACACAGTTCACTTGATTCTCTTACCTGTTATACACAACAAAATCCCACCCAAGGACTTCCAACCTCCCCTTTGGGTCTTCTTCAAAAATTTGTACATGTAGTAAGGAGAGAGTGCTTCATAAACATGGGGATTCCAGCGGAAGATATTGTATACACCAATAGCGCTGATACATAAAAGCCATATTATCACAACAGGTGCAAAAAGGAATCCTACTCGGTGGGTCCCATAGTGTTGGAGGGCAAACAAGAATACCAGTATGACGCAAGCAACTGGGACTTCAACATCTGCAGAATTATTGAACAATAAGCAAATATAAGATCAAGCTTGTAATCTATATTTTTAGTAAAATATGAAGAGTTCAGCAAGCATTGCCCAAATCCTTCTGCTAGACTCATCCAAATTGACAGTGACTTTGGTTTTGTTTGGAAAAAGAAAAGATTCTGCAGTTTCAAAGGAAAGATAAATGGCGACTGTTTGATATGTTTAAGAGTTCTGGTATTAATACTTAAAGGACCACCAACCGTGCATGACTAACCAAGATCTACAATCTGTTATTGATTATCCGATCAAAGCACACAGGAGATAAGAAAGAAAAATTTGTGAAAAGGAAGGTGACCATATATGGGAATGGGTACAATATCTTCAAGAATTGTCCATAGTGCCTTTATAGGTGATGATTTGACAGCAACACCAGTGATAACAAGTCGATCAAACATCTATGATATTGACTTCATTCGAGTATTCATCTGCTAAAGTGCTTTAAAAAATAATCTTGATCCACTGCAGAGATTTTGACAGTAATATTGTGACAAAGCCTTGCTGAAGCCTGTATTGTCTACTTATCTCCTGATTGATGTCTGCATATCTACTGGTCGATCATTACAACATAATTTGAGCAGTCTAATGATGGCTATGCTTCTTTACTTCCACTTGGGAATTCAATTGGATAAGTATATTAATATAGAGAATTCCATATATGTTTTATCGTCCAGCCTCATAGCTACAGAATTACTTTTCTAAATTTTATTATTACTAACTTTACCAAGGTACAATGTTATCCACTTAATCTCTAATTCATATTTAACTTCTTCTTAGCCTCAACTTACATCTTTACTTTGTTATAAGTAGGATGCTATCAACTTTGGTCTGCCACAGGCAAAAGACCTAACTTTATTTTATTTGTTTGATAGTAATTGACTTTGATTAAAGCAGGGAATTATTCTTAATTATATCTAAAAGGACCCACAATACTGCATGTTTATTACAACTTGGTGCGCTCTCTTTGCCCACCAACTGCCCGTCTACAGATCGCCCCACCACACCCTTTAAAATAAAAAAAATCTCAGCAAAAAAAAAAACTGCCCGTCTACAGAAAAAGCTTTCTAGATTTCATAAAAAAAGGCCAAATACTAAATATATAACAGTAAAATCAAGATTTCATGCCTAACCATGACCTACATTGCTTCACATCATATACAGAGCAAATGCCAAAGAACTCATCTGAAGATACTTAAAGCAACCAAGACAAACCAGCCATAAAAGCTTGTGACACTCAACCAAGAGTAACCTAGGTTTGTTAAATCAATTATTTATATATACAAGAATTGCTCCACAACTAAATTTGACTATTTTTAACCCAATCACCTAGAAGATCCATGAGGTAACCCCAAAACCCACGGGTAATTAAAATAAAATAAATCTTCTTCAAAAATTATAATTGACTGCTAATACCAAACAGTGAATGAAATTGGCTAATAGTTAGAAAGTCTTACATTGGTGCTGCTCTTTTGACATGGAAAGCTCTAGCCCTGATACCGCAGAAAACACTGCACATATAACAAAATCAAACAATCCTCAGTTACTAACATCCCTAGTTTCCACCTTTTAACAACACAACAACATAATCTCCCATACCAGAAATTGCCGGTGTAAGGACTCCATCCCCAATGACCATACAAGTTCCAATCAATGCCAAAACAAGCAATACCCTTTGCAGTACTCTATGCTTTTCCAATGTCGATCGTAGGCTTGAACCAAGACTCTTATCGGCAGATACAAGTCCATCTTTCTTGTACTCCGATAGCTCCTCATCAGCAAGCTGGCAATTGGGCAAAGTACCAACTCGGGCGTGCCGGCAGAGCAATGAATACAAAGCAAAAGTCCCACCTTCACCATTATCATCAGCTCTAAGCACAACAAACACATACTTAAGCAGTGGTATAAGAGTTAATGTCCAGAACACAAAAGACAACACCCCATATATCTCCTCATTAGTCTCCGAATGCTGAATGTCCTCCGCGAAAGTGCTTTTGTATACATACGAAGGGGAAGTGCTTAAATCTCCATACACAACACCCAAGCTCTGATAAGCCAGAGCCAAGACTGTCCTCCATGATTCCTTCTGCAACAAAACGCAACAAGAACAAGATCATCAGAAACGCTGTGACTTGAAGATGGGTCCTACCGTACAATACCCATTGCCATATGTCTCACCTTGATTGGATTGTCACGGTTCCTTACTTCAAGATCCATCACTGTCTCTCTCAGAAGTCAGAACCATGAAAACCCCATTTTTGCATCAATTTGAAGAAGAACAAAGATGACCCAATATGGACGACACCCTCCCCAGTTCAAGCAATCCAAGAGAAAAAAAAAACAAAATTCAAGGTAAAAATAAGAGAGCTTACTTTGTCTTGTGAGTTGTGAGAGTAAAGAAAAATTCAAACACCCACCAATGGTGACATCTCAAGAACAAACACAGAACACCAGAAAGAAAATACGAAGAGAAAAATATTAGAACGAGGGCGGGTGGTTGAAATTCGTGCTATACAGTAAAATATTGTGCGTGCGAGTGTGCTTAGGCGAATGCAAATGAGAGAGAGAGCGAGAGAGAGATTTTGTTTTGTGTATGTGTAAACTAATGGGGGAGGTTAAAAGGTTTCTGGTTTTCTTCCACTTCCTACTGTGGTTTTTGTTCAGTTTCTGTATAGAATATTTTGGGAGCTTGGTTATCTTCACCACTTGGCTCTCCGTTAAGAAGAAAAAACAATTTAGTTGCGGAAGTGGGTCTCTGCCAATGTTCAGTGTTAGGGAAAGCTTACACTGTTTGTTAGGCGGTGGTGTATATCCTTTTTATATAGTTAAAATATTTGTAAGATCATGATATACTCCTTTATTTGAATTTGTAATAAGGTATTTAGGAGATCATGATACACTCTCTTGTATAGTATAGAATCGAATAAAGAGTTAAGCTACACTTATACCACTTGTTACAAATTTAAATAATTATCGTTTAATATAAATATTTAAGCTGTTAAGTGGTGTTGCTACTCTCCTGTATAGCCTAAAACTTTCTTTCTGTTGTCTAATGTGCAATCGTAATATCAGACACTAACTGATGATATATATCCTTTAATCTATATCCTTTAACATATATCTCTGACCACTGAAAGGAACATGTTATGGCATAGTAAAACAGGTAACTCAGTAACTATGGGGGCGAGTTGACACAGACCGGGTATCATACGAGTTCTTTGATTCTTTCCCTGGCCGCCCCTCTTTAAAGCATTTCTTGAGAGTAATTTCGAAAGCTCATGCTGCTGACTCACCTTTCATTAGCAGCTTTGATACACTCATTGAATAGGAGCATCAGTCCAAGATTGGGTTGTCATTTAGGAAATAGACAATCCCATCTAGAAAATTTGCATCAAAACTCTCACTTTAATATCATGGGGATAGCCATGTCGAAACCCATTGAGATTAAGGAGGTGGCATTCATTGTAGGTTATAGACTTGCAGCAGAAACACTGCATCATATTTCACAGCTTCACATTATAGAGATATACAAAAATTTTGTCTCTTGTCTCAGTTTTGGATGAACAAGAAGCCATTGTCAACAGTACAAGGCTGCACATGCCTGCAGCTTCTGCTTTCTGCAACTAATTGTCAAAAGCGAAAGACTAAAGTCTTTCAACAGTGTCCAAGGTGTTGTGCCAAAAATTGGTGGAACAAGTGCCATGTCACAATGACAACTCCACTAACCCCACTTTCATAAAAGCGTGTACCTTCTTTCTCATAAAGACGAAACAGATAAGGACCAATAAAATCAAATTGAGCTGGAGTGTGGAATTGTTCAAGCCTCACCCAATGATTGAACCAGAGACAAATGAATCTCCAACAAGAGTTCAGAATAAACAATAATCTTGAGTTCTAATTCATTAGGTAAGCTCAGCTCAGTTACACCCAACACGAACCAAGCTTGGTTTAGCTGAACTACCATATATATATAATTGGATCACAGTAACAGAAAACAAATAGTATATAAGAAAGAATAGAGAACAGACCAGAATATCTGCCTATGATATGTTTTCTTCCTTTCCCCTGGCATTAGAAAATTTTGGCAACATATTAATTGAAGATGACAGATTCATTCTCCATCATCGGAGAATGGAGAGGAGTGCAACATGTGTCCATATGCCAGAAAGTTCCTGCAAGCTTTGTGCAATCAGCATCAAATAGCCCTCAACGCCTTGCTTTATTAGTAGATTTCCATTTCCATTCCTTTACCCTCAGCCCCTTCATTTTTCTTCTTCTTGTTTTGCTTTGAGTTTGTGGAATCTGTAAAAGAAAATCTAGCCTTTGGTTGGATACCATATACAAAAATGATTAGTTCTTTCAGTTATCAGTCACAGCAATGATTAGTTCTTTGGTTGGATACCATATACAAAAATGATTAGTTCCTTTACCCTCAGCCCCTTCATTTTTCTTCTTCTTGCTCTCTATTCCAGGTTACTTTGCTCGTCGTCACGCAATCAAATTTCAAGGCATCCATGAATGATATAACTGTAGTGCCTTTAATCTGATCATGAACTATTAGCGTGCATCATTTGTCTGCAACGTTTTTCGTTTTCTCAAAGGGAAATTCAACGTAAAATGGCTGACAATTCACTTGTTCATAAAACTAAACTGTAGCAGTAAAGACAGTTAAATTAGATGTTTACTGGGTCCGTTGAATCACAATCTTCGATCTTCAAGACAACATGCTGTCCCTAAACAAGAGGCGCATATTAGGCATCATGGGTCCATGACTAAGATTGCATAAAGCATGCAAAGGAAATTAAAGATTCATGAAAAAATAAAGAAGGAATTTCATATGGAATCTTCACTAGTGCAAAAGGTCAGGCCATCAGCAGAGTACTAAAATAAGATGCTGATACTTGGGTTCAGAATATCATTTGAATACATTGCAGATGGCATGAGAATCTCAAGCAAGTCCACAAAATCAGGGTTTTGTTCTGCTTTTACATAGGGGTCAGCATGACTCTGTATATACAAGTATATCATGTGGATAAACAACTCCAAGGCTAAGATAACATGGAAGTTTCAGATTTTGTAACTGTGTTTAGCATATTTTAGTAGTGTTTCATATAATTTAATACCAAATCATCGTCATTATGTTTGCCAAATTTACATAATGCAGATTCTGTTGGAATATTTGGTGTAAATCATCAACTTTGAGCCATTGTTAAGATGAGACTCACATGTCATTTTTAGTGAGTCCAAGATGCTTTGTGTTATTCTCTATGAGGAGATAAATAACAAGTATTTACTTGCTCAAATCTACGGAGGTTTGAATGAGATAATAGTCTCTAAAGTAGATACCATGAATATAGTTTTTGGATGGAACTAAAGGTTTGTTCCACATTGATTTTCTATGGGAAAAATGATGAGTATATAAAGCCTAAGTTTAAAGATTGGTCTGGACCCCAAGGGGCACCCCACTTTTGTGAAAGGGGGAGGACCTATGGAACCCATGGGTTAACCCAATAAACCACATACGCGCACGCTGCCACCCGCTTGTCCAGCCGGCTTTGTTCAGGTGCGATTAAGTTAATATTAAAATAATTTGGGCCGGTTTAATATTTTTAAACATGGGTTGAACCGAACCGGTTCAAATTTAAATTCCAACGATTGCGACCCTTCCTAAGGGCGCGTTTCACTGGCACAGTTTTTTAGACAACTTTCCGTCTCTCTCTCTCATTTTTTCTCGGCCTCCGACGATGACGTCTGTGCCCAGATTCCAACGACGTCAGTGGCGAATCTCCGGCGAAGCGCTGTCCAGATTCCGGCGACTGTTCCAGGAAAAATCTGACTGTTCAATCAGTCATTTCTCATTTTCGTTTCTACCTTAGAAATTCTATACAAATTTCTATCCAGATTTTTATCCAGTTAATTTTTACATATATTTTGTGTGATTAATTTTTGTGAAAATTCTATCACTTTCTTCTATGTTTCTGTAGTGAATTTCAATGTTGAAATTTTATAGAATGTCTGCAGTTTTTTCTGTGTAGAAAATGCAGTGTATTCATTATCATATCATGTTGATTTCATCAAAAAAGCCGTAGGTTTCTGTATGAAATTAAATATCATAATTTTCTATAGAATTAGACAAAAATTTCTCACTGTTTTATATCATACATGTTACATTCATTTCATAAATTGAGAGAGTAAAATCAAAAGGTTGATTCGCTGAATCTTGAATATTGTAGTGCTACTTATTTAAGATTGTAATTATTTTATCCTAGAGATAGACGTCCGTTCATTCCATGAGCACCTGTATGGGGGGCGAATCTGTCTTAAATCGAGAGTATGTAACACTCAACTTGATCTCCCTTGCATCGTATATTTTATTATTTCTTCATATATGATTTGTTACATATACCATATTACGTTTTTTCACACACATTATTTAATGTTGTTGATTTCACTTTATGATGACTACATGATAATAATATTACTTTGTTTCATTTCACTTTATTATGACTACAGATTATATGGAAAACATTATACAACATATTTTTTCTACAATCTTAAGACAGAATATTGTTTCTCCCTGTATATGTTTTCCATATATAGTACTAATATAAAATGACATGTAGTTGTGTGTTGTTGAGTATATGATATTGATAATCATGTGTGAATTCAGATTTGTCGCTAATATAAAAATTTCAGTGTTGAAATTCCAAGGCACTAAATTTAATTTTATTTGCCACTTAGAAAGCAATTGTTCATCTCTGAAATGAACATGTTACAAATCTAGAAACTTGAGTTTTGTCATGCATAGCAATTGACATGAATCCTAGTGTTGTGATGAACTTAACTTGCATAGTAGTTGTTAATTTGTTAAAGTTCAATTTTTGTTGCATGTTTAGCATAATAAATTGTAGCAGTACATCTTTATGTGTCTTAAATGCTACATGTTAATTATCTTGGCATACTTATGTGTTTTTTTGGTGAAAGCATGACTTTGTGGTTAAACAATTTAATTGCTAGAATTTTAATTTCATTTGAGAAATTAAAATGGTGTTATTCTAAGGTTTCTAACCTTAAGAATATAAGCATATGATTGTGTGGACTAGCAAATTTAATTGCTAGAGTATTTAATTTCTTGTATGAAATTAAATTGTGTTATTCTATGATTTCTAATCATAAGAATATTACCATGTGTTTGCAGATCACATGATGGATATTTGGGAAGAGGTAGGTCAGAACTGGTTTGGTGAGGATGGGTCAGAGAATTTTGCACAACCAGCGAATCCTCCTGTGTTACACACGATGTATCATCTTCATGGTCCAGAGGACATTGCTCTTCCCAGGCTAGTGGCACTGCCTATTCCGCGAGGGCAGGTGATTAGACCGAATGAGGTGGGACCGAGTCGCTATCGAAACTACTATGGGAAGATTCGATGCACTGCTCGCAAGAGCGTTCCGTGTCCCGCTTATTTCCAGAGGTTCAGGCTTCTAACACAACCCGAGGGTTCTCATGATGTAGACTCTCCTTATCGGCCAAACTCCCTCGAGTGTGCGCGAAAGAGGACATTTGATCCTGTGTTGGTAGTGATTGAGAGTTCCTCTTCAGGAGGATCGTTTGGTCTTTACTAGTTTCGTGTTAGGGTTTAGTATCGTTAATGTGTTTTTATCATAACTTGTTTAGTTGCATAACTTATTTAGTTGCTAACTTGGAACACGTTTAGTGACCATATATGTATCTGTGCATATCTATGTTTGTGATAGTAATGACATATCTAACTTTTATGTTAATTATCATATGTTGATTGTATTTCACAATGTTCGTTGAAATATAACGAAATTAAGAAAGTTACCATCCAAGAGTATACTTATCCACATCCTTAGTGGTAATACTGGAATAGTATACTTAATGTAATCAACGCACATGTTATAATGTTCAAATGAGTTTGAGAACAAATGTAGTAAACGAGGAAAATGTATTAAACATGGTAATGATGTAGTTTCAGTAGCTTAACATCCAGATTCGCCTGTCTATAAATACCTAGTTGTTTCAGTAACTTGATTGTTGGAAAAAATGAAATCCAACTCTTAACTGAGTTGATGTGTACTACTTTATTAAATTTTGGATAATCCAAGAAATGTGGGGGGGAAGCTTTGTTTTCTCCAACACACGTTTTCATTAGGATACCCCATAAAACACTGTGTTAACACCGACAGAATTATAGATCGGGTTATCTGTAATCTAAATTATAAAACGGTGTGAGTGTGTATTCCTCGGTTTGCTTGAACACAGTTGTGCATGTGAATGTTGTAGTAAACGATAATTCATCTAATACTCTAAAATCATTCAAGAAAATATTTTCTAATTCTAGAAGTGGGACGTTCTTTAAGAATGGACTTCCTTGTGTATTTGCTTTTCATACTAAGAGTCTTGACGACTTCATGAATAAGCAAGAGTTCCAAGACTTTAAATCTATGGTTGGAAGGAAGAATAGTTCTAGACACATAAAGGAAAGAATGACTGATCCGGATGTTTCTAACTTTTAAAGTCAAAGGTGAAACCACAAGAGAAAAGGAACTAAGTGCAGCCTCGATAACTTTATTAAAATAAAGTAAAGAGATGTACAGAGTTTCGTTATAACTGAACCATAATAGTTTACATAAAGGTAAAACTAAATGAGTAACAGACGATCTGCTTGATAGATCTAAGAATAAGGTTATCCAAATGGTTCAAAGAGTAGAGTCTAAACTCAAATATTTAGTAGATATGTGACGAGATCTAGTCTCGGTAGTTGTGACTTCGTGATATGAGTTCACGCAAGTGACAAGGGTATACATATCTTGGTGGGAATAAAAGTATTTTATTCAAACCCAGGGTTAATCCACTGGAAGGTGATAGCCTTGTGCTACAAACAAGCTCTGATCACATATACATCCAGAGGTACTAGAGAGGGTACAACGTGAAAACTGGATTTATGGATCAGGAGACGCTAAATCCTTAAATGGATAAGTCTTACAAGAAGTGCTTTAATTTCTTAGGAAATTCTCGCAATGAAAAATAAACAACCAAATTCTGAGCAGGAATCAAGAGTTAGAGAAGAAGTATCGCGTGATTTCTTAAATGTCTTAAGACACAGAGAATTCCTGACAATGACAAAACATGACAAACATGTCTGTTAAAGGTCATTATTTGCAGGAATATACTATTCAATGATTAATAATTTAATCAAAGGATATTGAGAGATCATCTTACTATTAGGTCTGGTAAGAGATAAAAATTCATTCATCGAGGGAATTAGGCATTTAAAGTCGATTATCTTAAAAGTTACCTTAATGGCAACCCAGCCTAGTTGACTGGAGATCCCAAGATCTAGGTTCAACGGGACAACCTAATTAAGGTCGACTTAGTATAAATCAATGGGGGACTTTGTTCCACTGCCTAATTCTATGGTGAAATATTGATTACCTGAATAGTGTAAGGATAAGTTACAGCTTTTAATATAGAATGAGTATGGGACGATACTCATATTAATAAGCCTATGCTTTTAATGATTCTTATTACTTGGTTACCAAGTAGAGTATGTACGACTGCTCACTCTATAAGAAAATCACTTATATGAGTGTGATGGGAGTTGCTTCCATGAGAATTGTAAAGGTTTCAATTCTCTAGTGCACTCATGAAATAGGATAGTTCATGGCCAAAATGAACACAACCGAGAACAACCTTAGATAGGGAAGAAACTCATGTGAGTACTATTGTCTCGATTTATACAAACGACAGAACAATTCAAGACATCATATTCATTGGTCAGCCAATAAACTCGATAGTATTTCACTAAGGAAGTTTAAAGGCCAAAAGCCACCTTTTCTGATGCGGCAACTTTCCGCTTTACTCTCTCTTATATATATTTGTATCTGCATTTCTTTGTGCATTGTTTTTGACAACCAATCTCATTCATGTGGGGGATTGTTGGAATATTTGGTGTAAAATACCAACTTTGAGCCATTGTTAAGATGGGATCTACATGTCCTTTTTAGTAGGTCCAAGATGCTTTGTGATCTCCTCCATAAAGAGATGAAGAACAAACATTTAGTTGCTCAAATCCATGAAGGTTTGAATGAGATAATGGCCTCCAAAGTACCATGAGTATGGTTTTTGGGTGGAACTAAAAGCTTGTCCCACATTGATTTTCTATAAAAAACAAGTGATGGGTATATAAAGCCTAAGTTTAAAGATTGGTTTGGGCCCCAAGGGGCACCCCACTTTTATGAAAAGGAGAGGACCTATGGGACCCATGGATTGACCCAATAAACCACACACGCGCGCGCCGTAGCCGCCGCCTGCCCATCTGTCCGGCCGGCTCGGCTCGGCTCTGTTTGGATGCTGGTGCAATTAAATTAATATTAAAATGGCTTGAGCCGGTTTAATATTTTTGGACGCGGGTTGAACCGAACCGGTTCAAATTTAAATTTCAACGGTTGCAACCCTTCCTAAGGGCGCGTTTACTGGCACCGTTTTGAAGGGGTGCGATTCTTTCTATATATAGAAAGATTCCCCCTTCGAAAAAACATAGTTTGAAACAGTTTTTTCAGACAACTTTTTCGTCTCTCTCTCTCGCTTTTTCTTGGCCTCCGACGACGACGTCCGTGCCCATATTCTGGCGACGTCAGTGGTGTATCTCCTGCGAAGCGCTGTCCAGATTCCGGTGACTGTTCCAGGAAAAATCTGACTGTTCAATCAGTCATTTCTCGTTTTCGTTTCTGCCTTAGAAATTCTGTACGAATTTCTATCCAGGTTTTTATCCAGTTAATTTTTATATATATTCTGTGTGATTAATTTATGTGAAAATTCTATCACTTTCTTCTGTGTTTCTGTAGTGAATTTCAATGTTGAAATTCTACAAAATGTCTGCAGTTTTTTTTGTGTAAAAAATGCAGTGTATTCATTATCATATCATGTTGATTTTATCAGAAATGCCGTAGATTTCTGTATGAAATTAAATGTCATAATTCCGTGTAGAATTAGACAAAAATTCATCACTATTTTATATCATACATGTTGCATTCATTCCATAAATTGAGAGAGTAAAATCAAAAGGTTGATTCGCTGAATCTTGAATATTGTAGTGCTACTTATTTAAGATTGTGATCATTTTATCCTGAAGATGTCTGTCCATTCATCCTATGAACACTTGTGTGGGGGACGAATCTGTCTTAAACCGAGAGTATGTAACACTTGACTTGATCTCCCCTGCATAGCATATTTTATTATTTCTTCATATATGACTTGTTACATATACCATATGGTGAGGAGGATTCCCCGACTCGACTGGGAGCGACGCCCGATGCGCCCGGCCATTCCATGACCGGGTCCCCCCTCCTGATCGCCCTCGCCTTTTAGAGCCGAGCAAATGCTCATTACTTCTCTCTGGTCGGTTTGGCGCTCGACCAATCCGGTGGGGGCCCCCTTCTGACACCGGCCGCCTTAGCACATGTCAGGGGTATGGGCGCGTACCTGTAACCAATCCCCATCCCCCTGACACACGCCATCTTAGAGTGTTGGGGTGGTCCACTCAAGTGCTCTGACACTGGTCTGGTCTTCCAACTAGGAGCCGCCATGTGGAAGGATCACCTACTCCCACCATGCAAGCATACAAGGGGGAACTTTGGTCCCTTTGCAGGTACGTGATACACAACAACCCTGGATATTTTTTCCCTCTCCAACGTTTGAACCTCCTAAAATCTAACTTGAACACCGGAGGGCCATTGGCTCCCATCGCACAGGTGGGTTTGAGTGTAGGAGATCACCGACCAACCAAGGAACAGCTAGTCCCGAACCTGGGGGCAAGCCAACACGAGATTGCTGTATCATCAGCTGGCGCCATCTATGGGAAACGACTTCTCTCGTGACATTTCATGGTCTTAACCAGGTCTGGGATTAGCACCCTCCCTGAAGGAATTTCGATGGCCGATTCTAATGTAGAAAAGATAGCCGCTTTGGAGAAGACAGTGGCTGACATGATGACCCGCATGCAGCAGCTGGTCAGCCAGAACGCGGAGTTACTTCAACGAAACCACCTTCCTCCTCCTCCACCAGAGATTCCACAGCAGCCCAACCCACTGGCTGAAGAACAACAGGAGCAGGAGGTCGACAAGGATTCGTCCGTCCTCCCCAACGGTGGCGGAAATGGCAATGGAGGGCGGGTTGAGGACCCTCTGCTTCGCCGCGAGCCCAACATCGACAAAGCACAAACGAGCCACGCCATTCCGTTGAGGACGGAGATGGTAGGTGACAAAGGGGAGAGCTCCCATGCTTAGGACGAGCAACTGAAAGCCATGCAGGTTCAAATGGCAGGAGTGTTAGCAGCGGTGGAGGCAGAGGCCCCAAACACTGTCGACGCCCTCATTGGCCGGACGGCCTCCCCGTTCACGCAGAAGGTAATGGAATTTCCACTCCCCCCAAAGTTTAAAATGCCGACCTTGGACCCGTTCGACGGTTCCAAGGACCCGGTGGACCACCTGGAGGCATTCAGGGCACTCATGCACCTGGAGGCGGTGCCGGACGAGATCATGTGCAGAGCATTCCCCATCACATTGAAGGGCTTGGCGCGAACTTGGTTTAATAAGATAAAGCCGACGTCGGTCGCCACCTTCAAAGAACTCAGCAAACTCTTTGTGAGCCACTACATTGGGGCCTAGAGGCAGAGGAGACCTGCGACCTACTTGTTGACTGTGTGGCAGAAGAAGGAGGAAACGTTGCGAGAATATGTACGAAGGTTCAACCAAGAGACCCTAGCCGTGGATGATGTGGACGAGAAGGTGGCTGTCACGACGTTCATGAGCGGCCTGCGAAGTGGGAAGCTCCTCTTTTCCCTATCGAAGAGACCGCCCCAGGATATGGCAGAGTTGATGCTCCGTGCTCAAAAACACATGAATACGGAGGATGCCTTGAGTGCGAGGCGAGATAACGATGAAGGGGGGACCTTGCGCTCAGAGAAGAAGAGGCCGAACGGCACCTCGAACGACGAGAGGGAGGCCAAGACAAGCCGAACTAACAATCAATCGAGAAACAGGGGGAAGAGAGGCGCGAATACTACTGCGGCCTCGATCAGACATTCACCCCCCTCACGACGAAGCTGAAGGATGTTTTGATGGAGATCCGGGATGACCCGGACTTGAAATGACCCGAGCCCTTGAAGACACCTTCGGATATGAGGAGCAAGAGGCGATATTGTCAGTTCCACCGCGATCATGGTCGCGACACGGAGGACTGCATTGACCTGAAGCAGCAGATAGAAGATCTGATAAAACGGGGAAGGCTTAGTCGATATATGGCCGGTCGAGACCGAGCATGGGTGAAATGACGCAGCCTAACAAGGACCGAGACAACTACCCAGCCCATTGGAGAGATCAGGGTTATTGCTGGGGGATTCGCTGGAGGAGGGGAATCCTCTTCGGCAAGGAAGAAGCACGTTTGAGATATCCGAACCGAAGCAGAAGTGATGCTGGTCGGGGAGGCCAGCAAGAAGACGAAGACCGAAGGTCCGGTAATCACGTTTACAGAAAAAGAGGCAGCCGAACTGCACCAACCACATGATGACCCCTTAGTCGTCTCGGCGGTGATCTCCAACTTCAAAACTTGGAGAATTCTAGTCGACAACCGAAGTTCGGCAGACATCCTGTTTCGGGAAGCCTTTGAGAAGATGAAGATTGGCCAAGAGAAGTTAAAGCCAGTCAACTGCCCTTTAGTAGGCTTCACCGAAGATCGGGTGGTCCCTCTCGGATCCATCGCTCTACCAGTCACCCTTGGAGAAGTGCCACACTGGACGACAAAAATGGTGCACTTTCTGGTTGTGGATTGCCCTTCCGCGTACAACGCCATCATTGGTTGAACGACCCTGAACCAGTTTAAGGCAGTTGTTTCCACCTATCATCTCTGAATCAAGTTCCCGACCGACGCGGGGGTCGGGTGTGCAAGGGGCGACCAGAAGGAGGCACGGGAGTGCTACATGGCCTCCCTCAAAGGAGAACCCAGTCGAGAAGTCTTGGTCATCGAAGAGCTCGAGCCGAGAGATGAGGAGGAAATCAGAAGGGGAGAGCCAACAGAAAATCTGGAAGACGTTATGGTCGGGAAACCAGAGCAAAACAGAACGGTGAGGATAGGGGTCGCCGCGCCCGAGGAGTTGAAGTAATAACTGCGGGAGTTCCTGAGAAACAATGTTGACATATTCGCCTGGTCTCACGAAGACATGCCCGGGATTGACACCCGGGTAGCGGCCCACTACTTAAACATCGACCTCGAGGCCAGGCTAGTGAAGCAGAAATGGAGGAATTTTGCCCCGGACAGGAACGATGCAGTAGCTGAGGAAGTGGAGAAGCTGGTGCAGGCAAAGTTCATCAGGGAAGTGCACTATCCCACTTGGCTCTCTAACGTTGTCATGGTGAAGAAGTCCAATGGGAAGTGGCGGATGTGCGTTGATTTCACCGACCTGAACAAAGCGTGTCCCAAGGACAGTTTCCCACTACCAACCATCGACCTCCTCGTCGACTCCACTGCGGGGTATGAAATGCTAACCTTTATGGATGCTTTTTCAAGATATAACCAGATTCGGATGGCGGAGCATAACCGAGAGCACACGGCCTTCATTATGGACCGGGGGCTCTATTGCTACAACGTCATGCCGTTCGGGTTGAAGAATACAGGGGCTACTTACCAGCGGTTGGTCAACTTCATGTTCAAATCGCAGATCGGCCGTAATGTGAAGGTCTACGTGGACGACATGTTAGTGAAGAGCAAGCAGGCCGCCGACCACCTGCGGGACCTCGAAAAGACGTTCCAGACGCTCTGCAAGTACCGGATGAAACTCAACCCCGCCAAGTGTGCCTTCGGTGTCGCCTCGGGCAAGTTCCTGGGCTTCATGGTGTCACAAAGGGGAATTGAGGCCAATCCGGAGAAGATTCAAGCCATCATCGACATGCAGGTGCCCAGAACTACGAAAGATGTTCAGAGGCTGGCGGGGCGTGTCGCTGCCCTGAACAGGTTCATCTCTCGATCCACTGACAAGTGTCTGCCGTTCTTCAAGATCTTACCCAAGGCATTCGAATGGAACGAGGAGTGTGAAGTAGCCTTTGGTCAACTCAAACAATACCTGAGCTCAGTCCCGCTGCTCAGCCGAACCGTCCCGGGGGAGGAGTTATTTCTCTATTTGGCCGTATCGGCCACCACAGTGAGCTCGGCTCTTATTCGAGAAGAAGGGGGTATTCAAAAGCCGGTCTACTACACCAGTCGTGCCTTGCGTGGAACGGAAGAACGGTACCCCAAGATGGAACTCCTGGCCCTCGCGCTGATAACTGCAGCTCGGCTCCTGCGACCCTACTTCCAAGCCCACACAATTGTGGTATTCATTGACCAGCCACTGAAGAACATACTGCACAAGCCCGAGACGTCAGGGCGATTAGTGAAATGGTCCGTGGAACTTAGCCAGTTCGACATCCACTATCGACCCCGACTGGCGATCAAGGGGTAGGCGGCTGCGGATTTCATTGCAGAGTTCACTAACCCACCCCCTCCCACCACTGACGCCGATCTGTCAGACAGCAATTGGGTCCTGAACGTTGACAGTTCGTCCACTCACGATTTCGGTGGCGCCGGTGTCGTCCTCGTCACCCCGGACGGCCACAAGATGGAGTATGCGCTTTGCTTCAAGTTCCCTGCCACCAACAACGTCGCCGAATACGAAGCACTCCTTGCCGGCCTCAGAATGGCTTAGCGAATGGGGGCAGAACAGATAGTAGTCCGAAGCGACTCTCAGCTCGTGGTGGAACAGGTTCAAGGAGAGTACGAGGCAAGAGAAGACAACATGAAACAATACTGCCAAGTGGCGAAGAGCTTGGCCAGGAGATTCGTAAAGATACTCTTAGAATGCGTCCCGAGATTGGAGAATGAAGAGGCAGACCGACTGGCCAAAATAGCCTCGTCCAATGAGTCCGACCTGAACGCCCCGATCGAGGTTCTTGATTCACCGAGCGTCCAGAGCTCGAAAGTCGATCAGATTGCGCCCAAAACTTCATGAATGAACCAGATCAGAAATTACTTGGAGAAGGGAACCTTGCCGGAGGACCAGAACGAGGCGAGGCGGATTCAATACTGGTCGAGCAGGTACCTCATACAAGGCGGGATACTATACAAGAGAGGGCACACCTTGCCACTACTTCGTTGCGCCAATGAGGAAGAAGCAGACTACATAATGCAGGAGGTCCACGAGGGTGTCTGCGAGAACCACTCTGGGGGTCAGTCATTTGCCAAGAAGATATTGCGAACGGCCTATTACTGGCCCACCATGGAGAGAGACGCCCAAGAATTCGTCAAGAAATGTGACAAGTGCCAACGGTTCGCCAACATCCCGAGACTGCCCTCTCAAGAGCTGACTCCAATCCAGACTCCTTGGCCCTTTGCCCAATGGGTAATCGACATTGTGGGTCCGTTGCCACTTGGCAAAGGACAAACGAAATTTGCAGTGGTAGCGATCAATTACTTCACGAAGTGGGCGGAGGCGGAGGCCCTACCGATAATTACCGAGGAGAAAATGAAGAAGTTTTTGTGGCAGAATATCGTGTGCAGGTTCGGAATCCCCAAGACCGTCATCACAGACAACAGGAAGCAGTTCGAAGGCAGACAGTTCAACAAATTGTGCGCCGACCTAGGGATAAGCCATCATGCTTCGTCCCCCGAGCACCCTCAGGCGAACGGCCAAGTCGAAGTCACCAACAGGTCCCTTTTGAAGATCCTCAAGACGAAGCTGGAGAAGGCCAAAGGCTTGTGGGCGGAAGAGCTCCACAACATCCTCTGGGCCTACAGAACGACGGAAAGAGTGTCCACTGGTCAGACACCGTTCTCACTTACCTTCGGCGCGGAAGCCGTGATCCCAGTAGAGATCAGACTCCCCAGTCCCAGAACGGTGCAGTTCGACCCCGTAACCAACGGCGAGGCCATTAATGTGGACTTGGACCTGTTGGAAGAGAAAAGGCTACAGACGGCCGTGAGAGTGGCGTCCTACCAGCAAAAGATGCACCAGTACCACAACTCTAGAGTTCGACCAAAGAACTTTGCGATCGGGGACCTCGTACTGAAGAGAGTCAACCAGTTTACCAAAGACCCCAGAGAAGGCAAGCTCGGACCCAATTGGAAAGGACCCTATCAGGTTATCGGCAGTACAAGGAAGAGGACGTATAGGCTGAAGAACTCAGAGGGCAAGGAGCTTCCGCACCCGTGGCACTCCGAACACCTAAGGAAATACTACTCTTGAAAGGCTCCCACTTGCAACTCTCAAGAATATCAATAAAAGCGACTGTTCATCAAATTGTCTACGTGTATCGACCTAGAAATTATCTACTTGCGTGGAATTGACATTGAACCTGCTCGGCCAAGTGTCGAGCAGAGCCAGAGGGCCTTTAGTGGCAATGGAACAAAGAATCTACTCGGCCAAGCGCCGAGCAGAGCCAAAGGGCCTTTAGTGGCAATGGCACAAAGAATCTGCTCGGCCAAGTGCCAAGCAGAGCCAGAAGGCCTTTAATGGCAATGGCACAAAAAGAATCTACTCAGCCAAGCGCCGAGCAGAGCCAAAAGGCCTTTAGTGGCAATGGCACAAAGAATCTGCTCGGCCAAGTGCCGAGTAGAGTTAGAGGGCCTTTAGTGGCAATAGCACAGAAAAAATCTGCTCGGCCAAGCGCCGAGCAGAGCCAGAGGGCTTTTAGTGGCAATGGCACAGAAAGAATCTGCTCGGCCAAGTGCCGAGCAGAGCCAGAGGGCCTTGAGTGGCAATGGCAGAGAAAATGCTCAGCCAAATGTCGAGCAGATCTAGAGGGCCTTATTGCAATGCACAGAAAGAACCTGCTCGGCCAAGTGCCGAGCAGATCCAGAAGGCCTTTCTGGCTATGTGCCAGCAGACCCAGATCCCCTCGGCCGATGGCCGAGCAGAGACAACGGGCCTTAATCGGCAATGCAATAGAAATTAAACCCGCCTGGCCAAAGGTCGAGCAGTTACTTGCAAGCACTTTATCAATTACTCTAAGCAAATGTTCAAAAAATATAACAAGCACGGAGTTCAAAAGCAAAAGGAAATTTCATTGATAATAGCGGATGTACAAGGGCAAGACGCCCATTACAAAAAAAAAAAAAAATGAACAACAAAAAGGGAGAAATGGCTGAAGCCGAGAACAACAGGAAGACCCGAGCCGCCTTCAAGCCTGAGTGTGCTCTATAATTTTCCCCTCATCATCAGAGCGCTGAGCAGTGCCGACCTCGTCACCAGCAATGGCCTTCGGCTGAATCTTAGCGGTTTGGCCTTCCCCAGCAGTACTCACTTCGGCCCCTTCTTCGACCACTGGGCCCGTAGCACCCTGGTCATCCACCGGCGCGATTCCGTCCAGAGGGTCTAGGGTCTAAAAGTCCGACTTGGGATACTTCTTATACGCCTGCTTCCGAGCCGACTCGAAACCCATAAGAAAGGTGGGCTCCAGCAAGGCCTGGAAGTCATCCCCTTTCTTAAACTCCTCAACGGCTTCGGCCATTGTCGTCTTGAGCTCCTCGCTGTGGGCTGCCACAGCCTTCTCCAGTTCGATCCGTTTTGTCTCTTCGGTCGAGAAGTTCAAGAGTAGCTTGTTGGCCTGCCTGGTGAGTTTTTCATTGTTGGCGCGAACTGACTGGAGTTCCTCCAGGGCAGAGTCCCTCTCGGCACGGACGGCTGACACATCAGCCTTCAGCGACTGGACCTCCTGGATTAGGGCCGAGCTGGCTGCCTTCTCCTCCTGGAAGGCCTTCTCCGAGGTCCCCAGGCGATGGCCCAGGGCCATGACCCTGGCAAGAGACTGAAAGCCGAACGGTTAGAACTTATGAAATATAAGAGACGATGAAGGACGAAACACTGACTACAGAAACGCACCTTGAACAGGTTGTGGTTGGCATCCCTGACCAACCGCGAGTTGGGATGCTTCACCAGCCTCGTGATGTCCAATGGCCTTATCTCCTCAGCCGCCCTCTCCCACGCCACGTCCGAGCTGTCGAGAACATTGCTAAGGGCCGAAGTCCCTGGACCAGCACGGGCCTGGGAGTCGGATGGAATGCCCAATCCTCGCCTCGGCTGGGGGCCCTCCGAATGCCCTGGTAGAGGCCTGACCACCACAGAAACTTGACCTTTCCCCTTTTGGGGGGATGCCTTCTTCGGGAGCGGAGGTGGAGATGGGAGCTCCTCAGTAGCCCCGGCAGTCTTTTAACGCTTCGATCCCGAAGCGCCGGCCGCCGCCACCCTCTTTATGGCCAAGTAATTAATGTCAAAACTCATCTCGACTGGCTCGGAGGTTGGCTTGGCGGTTGGGTTTGACGTCTAAGGACCTGGCTAAGCCGCGGCAGTGTTGGCCTGAACAGCGGTAGTGGATTGGCGATCTGCAAAGAATAACTGGAAGGGTTAGAGAACGACCAGCGTAATGAAAGCAAAAAAGTACTCACTCCTCTCACGTTCTGCAGCCAAGGCTTCTCTGCTCGGCTCAGGTCTCAAAAGGTATAGAGCAAGTGCTTCAACAGACACCAAGTCCTTGGCGATTCGAAACTCGTACTCCTGGGCCTTTCTATGGCTACCTTGTGCTCGGCAGACAGAAGGGGCTTGACCCGACCTGACACCCGTAGGACACTCAAGTCAGAACGGGCGACACATGCAACAAACACTAAATA
The DNA here is from genome assembly GCA_033060915.1 of Euryodendron excelsum. Lineage (NCBI taxonomy): Eukaryota > Viridiplantae > Streptophyta > Magnoliopsida > Ericales > Pentaphylacaceae > Euryodendron > Euryodendron excelsum. The sequence continues at coordinate 2,855,967 of CM065383.1, read as the reverse complement.
AGGAGGAAGACTCGAGGAAAAGAACATACCCTTCTTACTCGGATGACCCCATTGCCTGGGGATCCGAGCAGAGAAGTCTGTCTCCCAGGGGTAGAACTCCCAGCCCTCTCCGCTAATGAAGAAGAACCGGTCTTTCCAGTTCTTATGTGAAGAAAGAAGTTCCCCGACCAGATCGAGCCCTATTGACCGACCTGAGAAGTACCAATACCCCTTCCCACGCTCGGCCGACCTGTAACAGTACGAGAACTCCTCTAGTGTCACGTCCCTCCCATGGACGATCTGCCAGAGGATCATGCAACCCACCATGATTCGCCAAGCGTTCGACGAGAGCTGTCCGGGAGCGAGGCGCAACCTTTGTAAAATCTCTCTAACTGGCCAAGGGAACGGCACCCAAAGACCGCCCGCCAGTGCGCCCTCGAAGATCGCTATCTCCCCCTCCCTAGGCAAGCACACCCGGTCCCTAGAGTTGGGAACCCTGCACCTAACCCCTTTTGGGATCTGATATACCCGCCGAAGGGTGACGACCTTCTCCCTATCGAGAGAGGACACAACCCCCTCTGCTCCGTACCCGGGGCCATTTTTTCCTCCTCCTCCCCAGGTTCAACCTCCAGGGCTCGAGCAGCAACCTCAACGGGTTGATCCCATTCCTCCCCGACTCCAGAATGAGCGGCTCCGACCTCCCCTGAATCGGGGACTCCCTGAGACCCCCCGGAGTCCCCTACAGAAGCCCCCTTCTGGGTCCGGAGCCTCTCGACTCGGTACCCATGGGAACCGGTCCCTTCTGAGTCCGAACTAACCCCCTCTGGGTTCGACATAGTCCCAAGAGGCCTACAACCATCAATCTTATCGAATACAGGCTTAAACAACTCACACAAACCACTAAGAGCGGATTCTCAGAATTCCGCCCTGTCAACAAATCTCGAGAGATCGGGAATCTGGCCCCTTCCCTCAAACACGGACACACAGCAGGTAATAAGCCAATACATACAAACAGAGGGCGAAGCTTACCACGTTTTAGAGCACCGACGGCGATTCTTGAAGCAAACCGGCAGTGAAGCTAGGAGAATGGCACCCTTTGGTTGGCCGGAAACGATAGAGACGACAGTGGGGACGCAGGCGACGACGACGGCAAAGTGAGTTGGGTTTGTCTCTCTTTCTCTGCATATTTGGTAGAAATCAATGAGGCCGAAATTAGGGGCAACCACCTTACAAAATTCCCCCCACGCCTTTGAAATCAACGGCCCAGATGGTCCTTGATGACGGGACATCAACGGTCAAGATGCGACATGTCTTTTCGACTTCTGACGACTAATTCCTGGCCGCCACGTGGGAGCAGTCGAAACGACGGGACAGCGCCTGCCATAATTGCGCCGCCCTTGCCACAAATGCGCTCCGTGTTCCGCGGTCGGACCGTCCAATGAAATTCCTTTGACCTCGAACAGAGGGCCAGATGAATTGGAGGCATCTAGTGAGGAGGATTCCCCAACCCAACTGGGAGCGACGCCCGATGCTCCCGGCCGTTCCACGACCGGGTCCCCTCTCCTGATCGCCCTCACCTTTCAAAGCCGAGCGGATGCTCATTGCTTCTCTCTGGTCGGTTCGGCGCCCGACCAATCCGGTGGGGGCCCTCTTCTGACACCGGCCGCCCTGGCAGATGTCAGGGGTATGGGCGTGTACCTGCAACCAATCCCCATCCCCCTGACACCGCCCTGACACACACCATCTTGGAGTGTAGGGGTGGTCCACTCAAGTGCTCTAACACTGGTCTGGTCTTCCAACTAAGAGCCGCCACGTGGAAAGATCACCTACTCCCACCATGCAAGCATACAAGGGGGGAACTTTGGTCTCTTCGCAGGTACGTGATACACAATAATCCTGGATATTTTTTTCCTCTCCAACGTTTGAACCTCCTGAAATCTAACTTGAACACCGGAGGGCCATTGGCTCCCATTGTACCGGTGGGTTTGAGTGCAGGAGATCACCGGCCAACCAAGGAACAGCTCATCCCGGACCTGGGGCAAGCCAACACGAGATTGTTGCATCATCACCATATTACGTTTTTTCACACACATTATTTAATGTTGTTGATTTCACTTTATGATAACTACATGACAATAATATTATTTTGTTTCATTTCACTTTATTATGGTTACATACTATGAAAAACATTATCCAACACATTTTTCCTACAGATTCCACATATTCAGGAACCGTCACTATATAATAGTGCCTAGGTGCTCAAGGATTCTGTTTCAGATTCACTTGCAAATCTCAAATAACTTTTATAAGTTGTTTCATTTCACTTTATTATGGTTACATACATGTTGCATTCATTCCATAAATTGAGAGAGTAAAATCAAAAGGTTGATTCGCTGAATCTTGAATATTGTAGTGCTACTTATTTAATATTGTGATCATTTTATCTTGAAGATAAACGTCCGTTCATCCTATGAGCACCTGTGTGGGGGATGAATCTGTCTTAAATCGAGAGTGTGTAACACTCGACTTGATCTCCCCTACATCGCATATTTTATTATTTCTTCATATATGACTTGTTGCATATACCATATTACGTTTTTTCACACACATTATTTAATGTTGTTGATTTCACTTTATGATAACTACATGACAATAATATTATTTTGTTTCATTTCACTTTATTATGGTAATAAATCATGAAAAACATTATCCAACACATTTTTCCTACAGATTCCCCATATTCAGGAACCGTCACTATATAATAGTGCCTAGGTGCTCAAGGATTCTGTTTCAGATTCACTTGCAAATCTCAAATAACTTTTATAAGTTGTATTAGTAGGTGCAGTGTGAGTGGCAGTCTGTTTATATTCATATGCCTGGGTGTAAAGAAGTTAATTTTATTCCTTGTCTAAGGTTTACATACAAATTTTACATAATTTCTTGAAGAAAATTATGATATGAATTACAAGAACCCACCCGTGAATGTCATAATTGGTATTGTTTTTATCATGAGAAACCTTTGAAAGGTAATATTGCATTTTGGTAAAATGAAATAAATTCTCCCGACATATGCCGAGAAGCTTCTAAACTGAACCGTCAATGCTAAGGCATACCAAACTAGAATTCCATTGTCATACTTGTTTTGGGGCCAATGGCGGTTGCAGATTTTCATTGTTGAGGACAAGACTTGTTTGGCTGCTTAACTCGTGAAAGAAAGCTATTAATAATTTTCTATTGCAACCTCCCATGTAAATATATTTCCATCAGCTCTATACATCAATTGTAGAAGATAATGAAATGGAGTACAGTACTGTTGTAAGAATTTAGTACAATACTTAGATAGTGTATTTTGTCATTAATCTTCAAAATTACACTTGTAAATCAATCAGAAGGACAACAATGTTAGGCCATATTACTTTCCCTTGAAGGTTATGCAGTAGGAGATCAATTCAATATGCATTGGAAAAATGAAATGCCAGTATACTATTTTACAGGCAGTATTTCTGTAAAAGAAAAACCGGTCAGGATGCAATTCATGGGCCGCCACATTACATAGCTAGGACTACAGTGATGTTCACAAATCGTAAATTCTTAAGTCTTTCATGTGTTTTCATGCATCTTGATCCTAAGAATGAATCATGCCTGCCTTCATGGTTGAGTGAAATGCAAGCAATTGTACAATTTCTCCATCAGCGATTTTCATAACTGACAGTGCAGTATTATTTGCCTTAAAGTTTCAATAAACAGCCTGCTACTCTCAAAAATCCCTTGTAATTGTGTATATAAGTTTGCAGATGATAGATATGTGGTACTAGGTGAAGTGAGAATGCTTAAGTTGCCCAATGAGACCAATGGGCTACGGGCAATGTAATCAATATAAAAAGACTGGAATTGCACAAAGTCATAGTCAACCAAGTCAACAGCTTGTATTGTCCACAAAATGTGCAGGGAACTAAAGACAATCAAATTTCTACTAGTCTGTGCCTGCCCCAGATAGAACTCCATCCTCTATAAACTGATAACCTGTCTATTCGGGTGAGTAGAGAGAGTTGGGTTGTCAAAAGAGAAATGGAAAACACCCAAATTATCATGGAAGAAAAGCTAGGGTTCTTTAAGGTACTGAAAAAATCTTTCACAATTCCACTCAAGAATCCCCACTTCATCATCTTCGCCTTCCTCACTTCTCTTCCTTGGTTTTACTTCATGCTTACATATGAAATTATCTTTCAGCACATCCTGATTGAAACAGCCAAGGCTTTATTAGAAGCTCTTCCTCGTTTTTTAAAGTGCTACTACTGTTTTGATGGAACACCACTAGGTTTTGTAGAAAGATTGCTCGACAAAGTTTCTACTGACTACCTCCTATTGGTTATCTTCTATTTGGGATTCGTTAATTTCCTAGACTTCATCAGCCTGATTCCAATAGTTGACTCAGCATCAATGATCTACGCAGGAAAGAAGACCATGAATCTAAAGGAAATGTTCCAGAGACTCCTCAAAGAAACGAGGTATAAAGGGCCTCTGATCACATCTATTACTGCTCTTTTATTGGCCTCCCTAATCTTATTTGGATTGTTTCCCTTGGCAGCATACATATACATATACATTGCATCGCGAATTTTTTTGTGTATGGTCTTATTTGGCGTACTCTTCATAGCTTTGTTAGCAAAATATATAGAGTGGAATGCAATATGGAACATGGGCATTGTAATTTCTGTATTAGAAGAAAAACAAGGGGATGTAGCATTATTCGTCTCATCATATCTTAGCAGAGGTAACAGGCAACGTGGGCTTCTCTTTGTGCTTGTTTTCTTCGTGTGGAAGCTTGCTTTAAGGTTATCATGCCTCTATGTGGGGTGGCATGTGCGAGGAAGTGGAATATTGGTCACAGCAGCACATACGAGCTTGATTTGTCTGGGGAATGTAATGAAGTGGGTAGTTTTTGTAGTGTATTTTTATGATTGTAAGAAGCAGAGTCAAGACAAAAATATTGTTGTGGGGGACAATAAGGCGGTTGCGTGATTTGGAGGCATGGAATAAGCATGGAGTACTGCTGTTGATGACCGACTTTTAACGAGCACAATAGGTAATCCATTGCTCTTTACAGGGCACTGGCATATGTCCTCTTCAGTCAAGAACTGTTTCATTTGTATTTCAATGATAAGTATGTTTGCAAGCAATGATGTCTATCTTCGGAAATATGAACCTACTTGTGAGAATAAAAGTTGCCAATATATGAGAGTGCTATCATTGGGATGACCCTTTCAACCGCTCAGAATCTTTCATTCTCTGCGAGAAATTTTTTCATCACTGCAACAGCAATGGCCAAGCAAATTGTTTAGCCAAATTACTGTGGAGTTTGGGACTAGTTGAATTTTCTTGAACAAATTGTCTATTTTGTCAATAACTGAAAAGAGAGTTTCTAATTAACAAATGAGAGACTAGAAGGAGATAACAGGAACATTTCCAGCTCTTTTTCTCAGCAGTACCTAAGACAGCCTATTGTTCCAGAACTTCCACCTCTGTTCCATATGATGGAAGTTTATCTTTACATAAAAATAAATAAATAAATAAATAACATGGGCACACTGCACAAGAACAACCTTACTAAAACACACTTAGATCATTGAATCCTCAGTGGCAACATATTTAAAATAAATATAAATGAACTTTTACTTATTATAAGAGGGGTAACAAAACCTTTGGGTTTGCAATAGAGCAAAGGGGAAGGTGAGTAATCATTTCTTGGTTTGCATAATCCATCCCTTCTAGTGAGCTGAATCACACCATCCAAGACAAGAACATTGTCATACGATGCTGACAAGAAAGCTGTAATCAAGCAGACGAAGAGGAGTTTTATTGGTTTAATGAACATCACATACTTTAAATACCCTCACATCTTGGTAGTCAAATTTGCCCTGAAATAAGATTTTTCTATTCCTTCAAAGGGTGTGACTCTCCTGCAGAACCATGTAACAAGTATGTTACCATTCGTGTATGCATGTCATTATATTCCCTTATTATATTGATCTGGTCCTTCTTGAGAAAAACAAGTGCTCTTAGTAATATGGATTAAGACAACGTTTATGGACCTAGAAGGGGGTGAATAGGTCTCTATCAATTTTAAACCTGTGTTAGAAGATTAATGTGAATTAATACACAAATAGATAGTAAATCACACAACCATAAACACACAGAATTTTTAGCACGAAAACTCTTGCGAGAAAAAACCATGAAACCTCATTTAACTCTAATCACGCACTATGTAAAAAACAAATAGTACAAGAGATCTTACAACCCTTTACACATGTTAAATTCACAACTCCAAGTTTATATCTTCAGCTTATACTCCGTCCGAGTTCACAAACCAGTTCACGAGCGCTTGAAATCTCACCGAATCCTCGATGAGTCTTTTGATGGCTTGAACTCATTCAAGACAACTTCTATTCATCAATGGATGGAAAGGTAGAATGGTGAAGGAGTCTTTCTATTTCTTTTAGCACTTCAAGCGTAGATGGAAGACTTGAAAAGAATTCTCTTGACCAAAAGTTTAAATCTTTTCAAAATCATCTCAATCTTAAAGAGATTGTCTTTCTTAAGTTATGTGTGCCAAGGAGTTGCTTGGAGTGTGAGAGAAGAGAGGAAAAATTCTCTCACAAACATCAAAGAAGCCTACCAACCTTTTTTCAACTTTTCGGTGCGAGGCTCAAGATCTGTAAGGCAGATATGGACAGTCCAACCACGTGCGCCTAGTGGCAGGCTTCTCTGGCTAGTGTCTTTTGTGCCTGAGGGGGTGCGCTGATAGGCTGGTTGGACACACCTAGTGGTGGGGTCCTCTATTGGAGTGCGCTGGTAGGCAGGCTAGGTGCGCCTAGTGGCGAGGTTTCTGTTTGAGTGCACCAGTAGGCTAGCATACCGCACCTAGTAGCGGGGTCCTCTGTTTTGAATTCTGAAGATGCAATTTCCAAGTTTGATCGACAAGCTTCAATTTCGCAATTCAAGGCTGGTCTTGTCATTTAAAAAACTGACCAAAAAGGACTCACACTTCTCACGCTCAATCTTCAACCTATTCACACTAGACTTCCTTGCATACAAAGATTAGGAAAAGAATGAAATTTGTCAATCATTACACGACACTAAATAGGCCAATTACATTTGCAAACCTAACACGTCTGATTGCCAAGAATGCACAGTTAAAGAATGGCAAAACAAAATAATCTTTAAATTCACTGCAAAATGCGCCTTCGATCTCCGTCTGGATGAACAAGCAAATTATAGAAAATATGTTTCTTCGATTTCTTGGGTCCAAATAGTAAATAATCAACACAACCATTTCAATTTGTTTTCTCTTACGCACATTTTCTCGGCACCCAAGCAGACTAGTAGACAGAACAAGTGAGATATAGAAGAAACAGACCTGGCCATATTGAGTTGATTTCGGAGAACCAACCGGCGGTAATGACTGAAGATATGCCTCGCACAATCCATGACTGATGTTCTTGGTCCCTATTGTGAGCGAAAGCAATTACTCTGCGGCGCCGTTTTCTTTGTTCTCAGTCAGGACTTCGTTCTCTTCCACCCTCTTAAGAGGCTAATCAGTGGAAGCAGCACCATTCTTCTTCTCTTCGGCCATGGATTTCGCTGCAAAATCCCTAGTTTTGTAATCTGTATGGGCAGAGTGAGAGAGAGAGTGGAGAGAGCAAATATATAGGCTGATGGGATTTTCTCCAAATCCTTCTTCCGTGCCTGTTTGGAGCCTGAGAGAGATAAAAGGCAAGTAACGGGAGGGAAATAATTTGAATTTTATTTCCCAGCTATAAAGCAAAGAGAGGGAAGGAATCAAATAATTATTTTCTCTTTCTTTTGTTGCTCTAAATTTATTTTAGTTATTGAATTGATTTTATCTCAAATTTTGAATAAAAATTGAATTTATTAAATGGACAAGATAGATTGCTCAACAATATGACTAAATATATGACTACTACTACTAATCTATGTTGTAGATTAGACATTGTATAATTTGTAAAAAAAATAATAAAAATAGCTAGAGTATCAAAAACAATCTACAATCTGGTTCTATCTGTCACCCCCTTCTCTTCCCTTTTGGTTGTATACTTGAAAATAAATTAGTAGTTGATGAAAGTCAACAAGAAAAAAGTGATATCAATTTATTTTAATAATGGTAAATTATATGTGTATCATCAATACTAGATTATGACAGACTTACCAATATAATAGACTAGAAAAGGAAAATATTCAAAATATTACGCTTCGTTTGGAACCCGAATTTTCAATAGAAAAAGAAAAATGTGAAAGAAAATAAAACAAAATGAAAAAGTAATTTTGTTCTATTTTTCAAAACTTTTTCTTTTTCTTCATTTTTCCAATCGAAAATTCAAATTCCAAACAAAGCAATATTACACAATTCAAATAGTAATTTATTTGAACTTACAATGAACAAAGTCACCAGTTTGTGCAAAAATATAATAAACTATATTTTTTTCATTCAAATTTTGCTCTAAATTTTAATGTAATGAACCAATTTTCAGTACTTTTTTTTTTCAATGTAATCCAATTCTTCAGCAAATATTAGAAAAGCTATACCTATTTCTTCAACCGCTTTTCATTTGAGCTAAATTTAGGATTTTAATTGAGAAAAATTGGTATAATTAACATAAATAGAGATAAAAAAGTAAATCAACAATAATTTCAGCTCAAGTTTACCTATAAGCTTAAAGGGTAACATAAGAAGGGAAAGAAATTACTCAATAATTCACTTATCTTGAAAAAGCTATCCCTTTTACTTCATACGCTTCTCATTATTTGAGCTAAATTTTAGATTTAAATTGAGAATTTTTTTTTCTGAACAACATAAATAGTTATAGAGAACAAATCAACAATAATTTAACCTTAATTTTAGCTTTTAGCTCAAAATTAAAAAAAATTTCAATAATTTTCTTATCCCAAAAGATTTATGAATACTCGTAATTATAAAAATACCATATCTACATCATTCTCGTTAAATTTTAATAAGTTTCTAAAAGTTCTAAGTTTTTGTTTTCTTTACCGAATCCAACCTCCATGTATCGTATTTTTATATTTATGTGAGACTTATCCTGAATTCACACGAAAAAAATTATAACATGTGATTTTATATAATTTATGTATTTATATTTAAGTGGGCCCTATCATAAATGGGTTAAAATAATGACAAAAGTTCCATCCTGTGACATATATTTTTATGTGAGACGGTCGTATTGAATAATTTCTCGTCCACCTATTGGAGACCGGAGTCGACGCATTCTCTCCCGTTTCCCGCGAAAACCTCAACTGTCAAAAAGCAACCCCGCTGGCCGTTGTTTGAAAACAGACAGTCCCAACCTCTCTCACAGCTCAACCCTCTCTCTATTCCAACCATCAATTCTTACCGATTCTTGCAACTGCTTCGACGGTCTTTTTTGTCAAATCTTTAAAACTATTTTCTATCTCTTTCCTCTTTGCGGAATCCGGACCCATCGGAATCCGCCATGGAAGATGAATAGAATACTCAGCAGGCCGGCGTCTCACCTCCGCCACCTCCGGCGACCGTCACACCCCATCTACGAGCAGTTTCAGATCCTATGGCGCTACCAAATCCTCGACCCCAACAGCGAGATCGTCTCCCTATGGAACCAAATCTTCCTCATCACCTCCCTCGTCGCTCTCTTCATCGACCCCCTCTACTTCTACCTCCCCTACGTCGGCGGCCCCGCCTGCATGAGCACCGACACCGGTTTGGGCGTCGCCATAACCTTCTTCCGAACGTGGGCCGATCTCTTCTACTTGCTGCACATGATGATGAAATTTCGCACGGCTTTTGTCGCGCCTAGTTCTAGGGTTTTTGGCAGGGGCGAGCTCGTCATGGACGCCCACGAGATCGCAATGCGCTACTTGAAGTCCGATTTCATTATCGATCTCGCCGCTACCCTTCCATTACCCCAGGCAAGTCCATCAATTTCTATCAATTTTGCTATCTATTTGTAGGATCTTTTGGACAGCTCTTATAGCTTAGGTGAAATTACAAATTTCATTTCAAGCAAGAATATTGACAAGAAATAAACTACGGGCATTGCAATATGAAAACGTTTGGTTTTGTATTTATAATTGTTGCCTAGAATGAACCCAAATTGTAATTCTTCCATGGTGCCATGAGTTGATAGATACACTATGTGCTTGTATACAAGTAAGAGTGCCAGATTAGAATATTAATTAGCACAGAATTTGCTTGAAGTGGTTAAGTTGTCCGGAGAAAAGTTTGTCAAAATTTTGCTTTGCAGTTTTCAAAATTGTTATGCTTCATGGTTGAAAGTTCAACTTTCTGTAACTTCTTGTGTTGCAGATTGTCATCTGGATTGTAATACCAGCAACAAGAAACTCCAGAGCTGATCACGCTAACAACACTCTTGCTCTAATTGTTCTCATTCAGTATATTCCTAGATTGTTTCTCATTTTTCCCTTGAATCAGAAGATTATAAAAACTACAGGAGCCATTGCTAGGACTGCTTGGGCAGGAGCTGCATACAATCTCCTTCTTTACATGCTAGCCAGTCACGTAAATATCTGACCGCCCATTTTTCATGTCATTTTGTTTCCTAATAACACCCTGACAATGCCAACTGATCTTTGTCATTTACTGTTGGCTCAGGTACTAGGAGCTTCATGGTATCTATTGTCCATAGGGCGACAGCACTCCTGCTGGAGACGGGAGTGCTCGAATGAGATGAATGCAGTTCCATTCTGTATCCTTAATTATCTGGATTGTAACAGTCTAGAACAACCTCAACGAAATAGTTGGCTTAATGTCACACGTGTAATTGCACGTTGTGATGCGAAGAAAGATGATACCGATTTTAAGTTCGGGATGTTTGCAGATGCTTTTACTAATGAAGTTGCTTCGTCGGTTTTCGTTGAGAAGTACCTTTATTGCCTTTGGTGGGGTTTAAGAAATTTAAGGTCTGATCCCCTTGATGTTGAATATTTGGTTTTTCTTTCTTTTTTGGTTTGTTTATTTGAAGTTGACTTTTTTCTATTTATTTTTTTGTTTGTGGTTAGTAATTCTATTGAAAGGTTTAGGGCATATGTTGAGCCTTGAGCTTTACCACAGCGCCTTTCCATGAAATAGAGGTTTAGTATCTAGATGGGAACATAAGTTGGGGAAGTTTTAGTACATTTGTGTTCATGAACGACTTCATGAACATATACGATCACCGGATTAGATCACTGTGGGTATATCATCGGAAGTATCTTGACATGGATTTGAAGTCAACGTGATGGTATTTGGTGGACCTTTGCCTTGGGCATTTTAGGTAGTTTTTCAAAATAGTGGATAATAATGCTTTGATTATCTGGCTGTGGTTTTCATGGGCTTTGGGTGTCTGGAAAGCTTATAATCAATAGTTCAATTATTTGTTGAGCGTTCAGTTGCTCAGTGTCAATCAATTATATCACCTAACATTGTAAAACCCAAACCATTGGCAAGCATATCAGAAAAGGTTTGCTAATTGGAAAGGTCTATGTGATCAACAAATTATATCTCACACTTTTGCATTAAATATGCTGTCTGGAACAGTTAGTTACTCAAGAATCAAGATTACCGATATATTGAGAATGCATGCTTGAACTACTACAGATGCAGCAAATCATTATTGTTTAGTGTAAGAGATCACATTGAAGAAAATTGTAGTCTTAGCAAGAAAAAATACATATTTTTTTATTTAGTGATTATGTTCAAAATTCTTCATTGGTTTCATGCTTTTAACTTGTCTTGCAGTTCATATGGACAGAATTTGCAAACAAGCACTTATATCGGTGAGACAACATTTTGCACCGTTATATGTATTGGGGGTTTGATTCTTTTCGCACAGTTGATAGGCCAAATGCAGGTAATATATAAGCCGTATATTTTCCTATTGTGTCTTTTAAGCATATATAAGCCGTATGTTTTAATTGTGATTAGTTATAGTAATGATTAATGCTTGATGACATTATCTGATAAGACTATTAATTATGCCGATTGTACTGTAGGTTTGTCATTTCAATATTTGTCTTATATGTAAACAAAAATAGTGGCCATGAGTTCATAGAACTTGAATAATCTTCCCCAAAAAGTTAGCTTACTTTCCCTTGAATAAGTCTTCAGTGCTTATGCAGGTTAATATGTTACAAAGTTATAAGCATATCACTTATTGATGATTTAGCTTCAAATACCGGATGATATTTAATTGTTTTCTTTCTTTCTTTTTCTCGAAGACTTATTTGCAATCTATGACTGTGAGACTTGAAGAATGGAGGGTTAAGCGAAGGGATACAGAGGAGTGGATGAGGCACCGGCAATTACCTATGGAATTGCAAGAACGTGTTCGTCGGTTTGTTCAATATAAATGGCTTGCCACGAGGGGAGTTAATGAAGAATCTATTTTGCAGTCCTTGCCTATAGACCTCCGTCGTGAAATTCAGCGGCATCTATCTCTTAACCTCGTTCGTCGTGTACGTCTTGTTTGGTATACTTTAGTTTTATCACTATATGTGTAGAGATCCATCAAGTTCGAGAAAATAAGCTCATTAGGATGTTAAAAAGCAGCTTAATTTCTGCATGTTGAGTTTATTTCCTATTCCAGGGTCTAATTCTTCCATTTGACAGGTCCCATTCTTCTCACAAATGGATGACCAGCTCCTTGATGCCATTTGTGAACGCTTGGTCTCATCCTTAAGTACGCAAGGAACCTATGTTCTTCGAGAGGATGATCCCGTAAATGAGATGCTGTTTATCATTAGGGGGCAGCTGGAGAGCTCCACAACCAATGGAGGAAGGTCTGGATTTTTCAACTCCATCACTCTCAGGCCCGGTGACTTCTGTGGCGAGGAGTTACTGACATGGGCCTTGATGCCCAACTCAAGTCTGAATCTGCCTTCTTCAACTCGAACCGTTAGAACACTTTCTGAAGTTGAAGCTTTCGCCCTGCGAGCTGAAGATCTGAAATTTTTCGCAAATCAGTTTAAGCGTCTTCATAGCAAGAAGCTCCAGCATGCTTTCAGGTACTATTCTCAACAATGGAGGACATGGGGAGCTTGTTTTATGCAAGCTGCATGGAGAAGGTACAAAAAGAAGAAGCTAGCAAAAGAGTTGGCTCTGCAGGAGAGTTACCATTATATGCAAATCCCTGAAGGGGAAATTAACTACAGTGATGAAAATTATGGTGATGAGAGTGGCGAGAGCCCATTGATAGATAATGCAAACAACGCGCAGCATCTCGGAGCCACAATTTTGGCTTCAAAGTTTGCTGCAAATACAAGAAGAGGGGTAAACCAGAAGGTCCAGATGATTGATCCTGCTTCGAGCCTGAAAATGCCGAAGTTGTTTAAGCCAGATGAACCTGATTTCTCTTCAATCCAAGAGGATGACTAGTTAGTGCAGGAGCCATAATCTATCAGTGAAAGAAGAAAGGAACTAATGAGAGGTTAGTTAGGATTCTTTGTATGACGATTTGTCCATAATTTTATGTAGACTATTAATGGTGAACACATTGCTGATTCATGCGGTGACGATCTATATGGAAGGGCAATTTTCTTGATGCATTCCTGTTGAGAATGAAGAAAAATATGCGCTCCTTCAACCGTTATCTATAAGATAAATGAGTGAGGGACTTGGAATTCAAACTTTTATAATTTGCCCAAAATACCCTTTATACAAATTAATTTTTTGGACACATCCTAATTTTATGCAATCGATCCTAAATTTGAATGGAACTCAATTAAATTAATTAATGCTGCTAGTTAGCCCAAAACAAAAAAACGCTAGTCGTATTTAAAAGAGCAAGTCTATCTTGAGGATAAGCTCATTGCTTGTCTCATAAGCTCTCGTTTTGATTGACCTATAAAATGTTATACACGTTGTATTAACATCTTCATTTTAGTGAGATTGCCTCATTAATACAAAAATACTTAAAAATAGGTCCACATGCATTGATCGAATAAACCAACTCATATAGAATAAAATTGGGCCAAGGAAGAGAGCGGGTTTGTTCTTGACCAATGCGTGTCATCAGATCTAATTGAATTTTGTAACGAAATTTTGAGTATAGAATTATCAGACAATGCCAAATCATATGATGGGTGGACATGACTCGATTGGTATGCGTATAGAATATGAAAAGGAAAATGTTATTCTTTCAGAATTTTTATACAGAATTTTATACCAGAATAATATGACAATAGCAATTTTATAATAAACAAGTATCTTAGTGAGTTTTTTATTTTAAAGTGATAAGCCCACAACTTAGCCACATCATTCTGGTAATAAATTCTGTATGAATTTTCTGATTGTGTAATATTTTTTTATATAAAAATAGGACGTACGGACTCATGATAGGTTTTTTATTATTTAAAATAGTACAAACTTTTTTTTTAAAAAGTGACATGTCACTTTTGTTTGTCACATCAATACGTAAACAAAAAAAAATTTAATGACATGTCGTCTCACTTTCCTAAGTTTTACATGTCACCATTACTTAACACTTACTTTACATAAATTAAAATGGAGAAAACAAAATTATTCACGTGATCGCCAAACAGGGGGAGCGCAGCGATAGAAGGTTTGGCGAGTCCAAGGCCAGCAGAAGGCGGCGGCGGAGGTCGACAGGCGGCGGTGCTCTGTTTCTTTTTTTTTTTTTTTTTTGGTATGTATGTCGATATTTTCCCCGGTATACATACAACATTTTTGCGCGCTTGTTAGTCAGGTGGTACTGTAGACTCAACTAATCAATGCGCCAACACCACCCAACTCACTCTGTTTCTTTTGCAGGGAGTCTAATATGTATATATAAATACATACATATGTATATATATAAACAGAGAGACGAACAGTCTGTACACTAACTTCTCTACTCTTTCAAAGATTAACAGAGCGTGGCGTCTCTGAGGATCTCTTCTATGCTCTCTCCTTCTTCTGTTTCTTCCTTCTCTGCTGCTTCTTTACGTTCTTGGGGTAACCATGCTCTTCTCCACCCGTCTCTCTCTTTATCTCTGCTTTTTCTTCGTATTTGAAAAGTGTGTGATCGTGAGTTTATCTGATTAAAATGTTAAGCAGATAGTGTTTGGGATGAATATTTGATCTGATCGTTATTTTTCAAAAGAAATTGGGATGATTAGGTTCTGCACTCTTGACACGAGATATAGTATTGTCGCTGTTCTTATTCAGTGATTCTGAAGGTTTCTGGTTGCCGTGATCTGGATCATGTATATATAGTCACACTCGTTCTTTTTGGAGAGATTGTTGAAATTCTTTTCGTTTCTTTTATGTTTCTTGATTAGATACCTTTGCAGATTGATTCACCCCACTCACAAACATACGTGTAGTAAACATGCGTCAGGATGAAGATCTTGCAAGAACAAGAGGAAAGCAAAAATCATTGTGGGTTGTCCTACTAAGGCAAGATATGACCCTCTACATCAATATGGTGAGGAAAATTGGATTAATGAGACCCAGTTGACTACGTTTGGGGATTGAAAATAATGCTTTTACTAGTTGTTGCTGTTGACATGAATATGATTTGACCTCAATAAGTTTTTGCACTGAATTTTACTGATCTAAACTCTTTTTTGAAAAGAAACCTAAATGTTTTGTGGTGTGACATTTGCTTTTTGTAAATGTAAGGCTTATCATGTTTATTCTGAAAAGTAATAACTTAGGTAATATTGGAATGCAATAGTTTCTTTAGATCTTTTGTTCACAATCACAAGCCTTATTAGCAAAATAAAAAATGTCAAGATTCACAGATCAGTCAATTAAAAAATTGAGGGATGAATACTTGATTAATAAAGTTTTATATTCTCCAAGATTATTTGGAGGAAGTGTAGTTGAAAAACCAATAGTCTTTGCAAACTTAATTAAACAAAAGCAATTAATTCCAATATTTGATACAGTTGTATAGGTATATTATTCTAAGGGACTACAATAAAACAAAGGAAACTGAGAGGATATAGATAAACTAAAGTAGGAAATTGACTTGGCTTAGACTGAACTGACTGATTCACCAGCTCCCCTTTTATTGATTTATAGCATAAAACTACTTTTACACACCACACTTCTCCCCTCCCCTCCTCCTCCCCCCCCCCCCCCCCCCCCCCCCCCCCCCCCCCCCCCCACCACCACAAATCTTTGTTCTATTTGTGTGGTCTTTGGTTGGAAGAGCAAGCATGTCAGCAAGATGAATTTGAATGGTGAAAGAAACTTGTCAGATGATGTTTTTCACAGACAGTCTGACAAGTTAGATATTGGAAACAGAAAAGTTCTTCAACACAAGCTGCTTGTACTAGATCACTGTAGTAGTTGCATAACAATTTGTTCTTGTAGAGTAATCTATATTTTCTATCTCTTACTCTATATAGGCATTCATCACATGTACATGTACATTAACATTCTATTTATCTTTGCTTCTTTTATTTTTTTGTTTTCCATGAGTTACATTGATCCACACTTTGTCATTAATTAGGGGTTTCCACATAACCATTAAATTTTGCATGAGCTTGCTGTTATGAAACTATGTAGACAAATGTATTTGGTATTCATTAAAATAGAGACCCGACAAAATTTTATATAAAAGTTCTATCTCCAATAGGGAAAAACTACTAAAGATTCTCTCTTATGGAGTTGAAGGCCACTTCAGTGTAGTATGAGGAGTGGAACCTTTCACCCTTGTCGATATATGAAGGGCCTCTTCCAATGTCTGGACAACTTGCTCCATGGATGGCCGTTGTTGCTTTAGTGCTGTGCATGACATAGCCAGGTTAAATATCTGGTCAAAGGCTTCTGACGAGTACTCTCCATCTAGTTTTGGATCAGCAAATTCTACTTTGCTGCCACTTCTGTTGAGAGATTTTGCCTGTGCACGGTAAGCGTCTATGAATGAGTGAAAATGGAAACTAAAAAACTTAGAACAGATAAACTAGAAGGCAGTGGTTTCTAACCATTTTATTCAATCGCATTGGTTTCTTCATATTCATATTTATAACCTTCTTTCCAGAAATGATCTGTAGAAGTACTATCCCAAAGCTGTAGACATCACCTGAAGAATTCACTTGGCGATTGCTTTGGTACTCAGGATCAACATAACCAAATGTTCCTCTCACTTCTGAGCTCACATAGCTCTGACCAAGGTCAATAACTTTGGACAATCCAAAGTCTGAAAGCTTGGCCTCAAAGTTTGTCCCCAGGAGTATGTTTGTTGGCTGCAAAAGGGACAAAGGTTATCTCAGTTGATTGATGTAAATAGGTGGTTACTGGTTCTATATGGATCATTCAAATCTCTCATCTAATTTTAACAGTTTTAGAACCTTTTACATCCAGGTTTGGATGTGGATTGCATGCAAATCCTTTTGTCAAACACCTTCCATTTCATAAAAAACATCACACTAACTAACCAAATATTGGAAGCATGGATGCACACAGACATACACACACACAGAGAGCCCATGCAGTTGCTCCCAACATCCAGTGGTGAAACCAAATCTTTTTCTTGAGTTACAGTTTAGTGCTGTAAGGGAATAGTAAGCATGTGTAGTTTCTTTGTCTGACAGTCTTGAATGGCTTGGCTTGCATAACTGGTTTACTTTTTCATAGAGCCGAAAGTGTCATGTAAACCCCCAATTTCATGTTCAGAACTATAACTTGTACCATCAATATGACAAACAAACCATGCCAATGGTTTTAATAATAGTAGATATCCGTACAAATACGTTGACACCATTAGTAGAACTCTGAAAAATTTGATGACAAAAATATTTTGAAATTACTTAGGGAAGAGGAAAGGGAGGGCTATGGTATGGGGACAGACCTTGATATCACGGTGAACAATGCATCCTTCAGGATAAGTGTGAAGAAACCAAAGTCCTCGTGCACTATCAATTGCAATCTCAAGCCTTTGAATCCAGGACAGGACTTTATCCTTTCCTGTAATGTATCAATTTTTACTCATTAGTGATTCAATGAAATGCAGGTATAGAATAGAAAGGGAAAACTTCATGCTGATATCACACAAGTACCAAAAAGCCACTGTGAGAGGTTTCCATTTGGACACAGTTCATAAACGAGGAAAAATTCATCTTCATCTTTATCTTCACAGTAACCCAGCAAAGCCACAAGGTTTGGGTGTCTGACATGTGAGAGGTTGCTAACTTCCCGGAGGAAAGTCTCTACATGCCCACTGTTGACAATGTGCTTAACTGCAACATGCTGCTTATTTGACAGTATCCCTTTATATACCTTTCCTGATATCACCGTAGAATTACATGCCAATATCAAAGCAATGCAGTTTTAATATATTTGTGCTTTCATTTGGCATGAACAGGAAATTCCTAAATACATGCTGAGATAATGGTTATTAGTCACCCAGTTTCACAGATTTTGCCAGGTATATTTTTGATCATGTTGATCTAGCTAATTATCCTTTCAATCAATTTTAATGTTCAGAACAGTTTGCATTTCTATTGAAACTTCTATCCTTTGGGATATTAGAAAGTTCAACTGGGTTTTCAAACTATGCACTTGCTTGCATAAGAGAAGTTAATTATAAAGGTCATATAGGTTAGCATTCCTCCTAATAACCTTTTTTCAGATTCATAAATTATGTGTCGATTTTGGACTTGTATGACTTGGGTTGTTAATGAAAAGTCTATTGGAATCTTGAAATTAATACCATATGCACAAACATGTGATAATTCTTCGTGAATAGCTTATCAAGTATTAGTTAGAAGTGGAATTATGGTACAGAGGAAGGTTCTGCAAGACAAGGGGAGCAAAACATAGCATATGGTTGTGAAAAAATACCAAAATCGTATAAGCATTGTTAAAAGATTACTTGAAACAGAGTCACTAATTAGATTAAAACACAAGTTGCCAACCCCTAATAATTTCGATAAGCCTAGGGCTAGGATGATGGTGGCGGTGGTGATCCCCATACAATGATGACATAATTTCACGTTTTTAATGCTGTTAATTGTAGTCCTCTCTGTTTTACATGATATTGAAAGCACATTATTCTCCATGCAATCTTGAATAGGAAAAGAGAGAGAGAGAGAGAGAGAGAGAGAGAGAGAAGACAATTATAATGTGCACATGCTTTCTGTAGATGCTCACAGCTCACCTGCAGTTCCCTCACCAATGAAATTTGATTCGTGTAGATTGTTTGTGGCGGAATACAGCTCCCTGACTGAGACTTTCAAGTAACCAGGTTCTGCCGGTAATACACATTTTGATACTGTCATGTAAGTAAGAAATATTTATCACACCGTGTATGACATGCATGCTCATAATCAATTTTTTAGCTTCTGATGTGGGTGTAAAATAATATTGCCAATTACCATTTGTTTTGGGTGCCAAACTAGATTTATACAATCTTTTTGCCAAGATCCATATAAAGACAATTACAATCACTGCAACCCCTATGATGCTTCCAATTATAGCCCATTTGCCTGCTTCCATGTAATTTTGCACACTGAGAATAAAGAACGTACCATATGGAATGTGCATATTTAAAACTGGAGATATGATAACAAGAACCAACCTGAGCTAAGTTTATTATTTCCTGTGTTCTTTCCTGGTTGAATATATGCAGTGGCAAACAGGTTAGCCAGAGACGTTTAGACTACATAGATCGTGACGGAAAAAAAAAAGATGAATTTGGAAATTTCATTTAGGAAAGTTTTGAGGTGCTCACTTTTTACACTGTCCTGTTCCCCAAGGCATATGTAAGTTTTTCTGATCCACATCCGATGTTCAATCTGGCTACTCGTTAATGATACCAACACTGCAAACCTACATATATGAGATCCAACCTCCACAGGTTCACCATTTTTGTCGGATATTGTTCCTTTTATGTCTTTCCAACTCCTCAGACAGGAACTGCATGATTGATCCCCTTCTTCATCAGGGCTCAGAAATTGGCAATTTTCCTGTAAAGTTCTGAGTTTATCACCCAACATGTCATTGGCATCCTCAACAGAGAAATCGGAACATCCACCACCGCCACTCGTTAGCTTCTCAATCCCACAGCCCAAAACATCTCCTAGAGCATTCTTCCCTTCAGTCAAGCAATTCGTCTGTTCAGTGGAATTCAAGTATATTTTTCCTGTTTGAATCGCCCGCTGTCCCAATGCATAAAGATACTCATCAAATGCTCCCCCACAGCATTTGTTGTTTAGGAAACCTCCCCAGTCTCCCTCTTGACAACTTGAGTTAAACAAGGATGAAGCAGTTTGAAAATTAAGAACGCAATCAGTCCCAGAAGGCTGAGAAACTGAAAACTTGACAGTGGTGGTCAAGATGAAGATGCAGATGGCAATGAAAAGCTTTGAATATGTAGTTTCGTGCCATTTCTGAGTGGACGATATGGCTTCATCCATACCGCACCGAAACTTCAAATTAGTCGAAAGCCAATGGTTGGAAATTAATGGTGTTGGATTTGCACTTTGCAGGTTAAACAAACTTCCAGGTTCTCAAAATGGTGGAACTACTTATAGTTTTCTGGCAAGACATTTATTGAGAGAGCTTTGGATGCATAGATGCCGGCCAACGCAAGCTCCCAGGGATAACAATCGCCCCATTTTTATATAGGTATTGGGTCACATTGATTTATTCTCTGCTTTTGGACCTTATTATTCCCTTTCTTGTTTGTATGTTGGAAAGAAACAACAGACTTCATACTTTAATATATAATCGCCCTGTAGCAGCAAGAACAGCTAATTACATTCCAGGAATATGCCTGAAAGACATCGAAACAATGAAATCCCTAATCAAAACCTTAGAAAATGGTAAAAGAGCGAATTCGTATTACTGTTGTAAATGGTCATAACTCCACAATGTCAACTTAGTTTATGACTGTCATTCCAACTGTCATGACTAGTTCAAAGTCCAAATTAGAGAGATAATGCTGTTGATCTCTATTTAGCTGTGCTTGAAAGTGAAACCTGTTTTAAAAAAATTGACTAAAGCAATAATCAATATCTGGCATACAACGCACGTGAAAATGAGTTGTTCATGCTAACTGACAGTTAAATTGTCAGCTTAACTGCTTATTATTAAGTGATTAATTACTCTGCATTTCGTAAAAGATTGTTCAAATGTCTTTTTAGCTAGCTATGAAGCTACTAGCAGATTATCACTAGTTCCATTTGAGCTTGAAAATTTTGATTAGAAATACCCTTTCGTCCTTTCCTTGAACTTCAATTAAACGAATGATTGGGCTTTGTTATTAGGCAAAATTCAGGTTCTTGAACCCTTCTGATGCATATTACATGTAAAATTTCTGTTCCTCCCTTTTGGGGATTTTATAAAGCTTGCCTTCTTCCAAAAAAAATGAAAGTATTTCATGGAAATTAAAGGTATGTACCAAGAAATAATCAAAGATTCTAAAAAAACTAGCGCTCTTTTCAATTCCTGTAACAAACAATTTTATTGATTTGGATTTGATTGAAAAGGAATGTTGTCACCTCATATGTAGCAAGTTTGTGAATTCGACTATTGATTGTCTGTTTAGTCTATGATCAACGACAACTACTACATATAAGCTTGCTTAAATTTTTTTGTAAAGGGGATGATGTTGCAGGAAGCTTTGCATTAACTTGCTCTCGTCTCCCATCTTTTTCAGAGTCAGATGCAAAGAAGACAAGGGATGTGAGCAAAATGAAAAGCATATTTTCACCAAAGAATCCATTTAGCAATCTCAACATAGAGAAAGCCAATAACTTCACATGTTTCTTCTTGCTTTGGATCTTATTTTGTGAACATTCTTATTTGTCAAAAGTAGTCACTTTTCTGTCTGAAAACTTTGCATTTTTTTTTTGGGGGCAAATATTTTAGAGATGACAAAGGAGGCACTAAATTCAAATTAAGAAAACAAATTGTTATAATAGAAAAGGCATATAATAAAAATCATGTCAATACAATTGTACTGTTTGCCTAAGCACCCAACAGAAGCTTTCCATCTTTTTCCTTTGCAAAAAACAGAAGCTTTAATTACAATTTTTCATTTTAATTCCTTTTTGAAAATAAAAGTAAAGGATATTTCCTTTTTCATGTCCTTCGTCTTGGCACAAATATGTCATGGTATGTTTGAAATCCGAACGTATCAAAGTAAAAGTAAAGGAAAAGCCTTTTCCCTCGCTTTCTCTCTTTCCTTTTTTTTTTTTTTCATCACCAAATCAGCACAGCCTTAAACAACAGAACCACGGAATATCAAGATTGACGACATCTAACGGAACACGAAACTGCAGCAAAGGAGAGCTCTGTGATTCCCTCTGAATCGTAAGTACCTTTGGATTCTCATTTTCTGTTTACATGTATGTGTATATAGCTCCACAATGACGTTTCACTTGCTTATGATTCAAGTACTAGTTAGTATTGGGACTTTCGGTGATTTAGGGTTTAAGGTCGAATTTGTGGGTTCCATTGAATTTGAAACGCTAATGGTTCTTTTTGGAGATTCATGCGTGCGCTTTGTGTTGCAAGATAGTTAATTAGGTTTTGGATGATCAATGCAAGCCTTTTCAGCTCTTACGATGGAGAAGGAACTAAGGCAGCGGACCCAAAGATTGCTTTTTTTGAGGACGACGAGGAGTTTGAAGAGTTCGAGATCAATGAAGTTAATCCCGATGCCTCTTTCTTTGTGTTTTTATACCTACTAGAGGATGAACATTTCCATCGTATGCAATTTTTTATTATTATCAGATATGATAGTCGTCTAGATTGAATCCACCGATGATCGCTAATTGCTGTCGTAATCAATTGAATTAGCAGAAAGAAATTTTTCAATATCGATTGAAATTTATGAATAATTATATCAGTAATTATTAGAATAATTGTTATTAGAATAACTGCTGATAACTCAACTTGAAACGCCCCACTCCCTTTATATGTTAAAATAAATTTTGCTAAGTGCAGTTTTTTGTTATGCAGATAACTCTTCATAAATATTATATTGTGCTCCTGATTGACTGTATGTGTGTGTATGGCGTTAATTTAATATCGTCTTCGTCGTTTGACTTCTTGATCAAGTTTGGGGATCGAGTAACGCATGTAAATTGATGTTTTACTTGATTCTTATTAAACGTAACGCTTCACCACTACTTACAGCAAATTTTTTTTCTCCTCGTAGAAAAGCAATATCTTAAGCAGCACGTGTGCATTTTCATTTTAAGGTTGATAATTTTTTTTGTAATGGATTGATCTCCTTATCATCATTGGTTGTTAATGAGATAACCAAAGCCATATTTTTGGACGTGGGTGTTTGGAGGAGGAACAGTGGGTGGGGGTCGAACCAGAAGGTTGAAACTGTATAAGGTTTTATGTAGGTGTGATGATTTCATGGACTTTGGCTCTTTATTAGGAGCCACAAGTTGCATTGTAGTATTTTCGAAGCATGTGTTTGAGCAGAGGCACTTTTTCTCTGAGGGAAGGAGTAGGGGGACTTTAAGCTGGCTTCAATTCACAAAAGTTCCACCTTTATCCAAAAATGAAAACATGTTTATATTGGGTATTGTTTACAAAAATTCCGTGTGCATTGTTTATATTGGGCCAGAACGACCATCAAGAGTGGATTTGTCTTCGAAGTTTGTGAAACATATTTATGTGTTTGTTTTGGCTTTATTTGGGATTCTGGTGGTTATTTGACTTGGACTAACAGTCATGAGGAGCTATCATTCTCTAAATTAGACCCTATTTAGTATCTACTGAAAGTTGGAAGATTTTTGCTTTCTTGCAATTCAGCTTGCTGTATCAACTCCCCAACAACTGTTCAATTGTATTAGAAGCCTTTTGTACAACTCTTGTTGTAGTCTATCAATGAGACACTTAACCCTTTCTTTACTGTGGTATTAACAAATTGAGTACTAGAACTCAGCAAATCTGAAAGGAATCAGCTGGGAATGATTATTTTTTATTTTTGGAAAGTGGAAGACAAGAACACTATATCCTTTCATCATATGGCAACTGCTAGGAGTCTTAGATATTTGTGAGATGGTTCTGGATTGATTGGGAGAAGTGTTAAGGATAACATTTAGACCTGCGAAGGAAAAAGGGCTAACATTTAGGATCGATGCAGTTATCATGTTTCAATGGTATGTCAGCCCAGGTAATCTGTGCATAATGTTGTTGGGGAAATATATTTTTTGGGCTCGGTATTATATGGAAATTTTGTAGAAATTTATCCTTTTCTCTTTTTTTTTATTTTATTTATCTATTGTTTCTTTTGTTGCGGGTGGTCTCACTGTCAAATGGGGTTCAAAAAAAGAAGGAATATCTTTGAAATATTCTGAATTTTGGGATAACATCTTTAGATGTAGAGTTTTTTTGGGCAAAATTTTATGGATTCCTTGGAATTGACATTCTCAAACTTTTTGTTATATTCCCAATTTCTGAGATGTTTGCAATAGTAACCCTGTACTTGAACTTATTTGATCCCCGAAAGTATCCACCTTAACACAATGAGTGCAGGATATGCTTGATCAATGAACAAGCATTTTAAAGGTGTGTCCATGCACATGCACCTTTGACACCAAGCATTCATATTTACACACTCGTGTTAATGTAATTCCAATGTCAGATGAAACATATTTCTAGTACTTTTGGTCATTTTGTTTGTGTTAAGCATAGGAGAATTAGGATTTTTCACCATACTCATGGTGTTTGGTGTATAATGTTTTCTGTCTCCGACTTGATTGCCACATTATACAACAGAATGGGGTGAGACAGAAGGAAAAGAAACAACACCGCAATGGGAAGATGATTGGGATGATGATGATGTCAATGATGACTTCTCTCTTCAGCTGAGGAGGGAGCTGGAGAAGAACACCAAGAAGAGCCAAGTACATACACGATGACCTTCCTTTGTATTCTGAATTATCTTGATACAAATTCATCTACAATTGCTGGACTATAGTGTCTCTGTTCTCCAAGTACGCCCCTTTTATGTGGTGAAAGCTACTATTCTGTATCAGAAACTCTATGATTTCAGTTACAGACATGTAATCTAATGTTTTAACAGGTTTTCAATTATATGTGTACACAGAAGGTTTGCTTAGAATATTTTTTCTGATACATTTGTTGCCATGGTATAAATTTTGTTTTAAAGGTGTTTTCCAACAAAAATAAATAACTAAATGCTTTTAAGGAACTGCTTAGTGGTGGAATACTGCAAAATCCTCATAATGCTTTCTTGTTAGAGTGTGCTGCACCAGTGATTTGTTGATGAACTGGAGGTAAATTGATCATCCTCCATATCTGCACAAACTCAAGACCAGGGCTGGATCAAATAAACAGTTTCAAATCTAAATTGGAATTGTTAAATGCAAATAGAAATACCCTGACTGTCTAATTAGTATAGAATGACGGATAGAATTTGAAACTTATTGAAGTATTTTAGTTTTTTCATTAAGTAAATATTTGAATCCCCTTTCGAGGATATAAATTCTTCAACATATATGGCTTTACCTATTGATAAAGCTGTCATAGAGGCAGATCAGGAACGGCTTACCCTATTTCTTATGGGACAACTATCTTTTGTGCTAGTTAATAGAAGAAGAAAAAAATACTGAGAAAAGTTCATTCCCAATAGCTAGAAACAAATTACACTAACCACAGAACCAGGACCATAGCTTTAACAGTTTCCTCTGAGTGCCTGTATCTGGTCAGTGAGCTGGTTCAACGCTTGCCAAGATGAGCCTCCCTCCTCCATGGCCTTCCTGGCAGCCTTACCCAACTCCTTCACGTTCTTCCTTACCTCCTTCCCCATCCCACCCTTCATGAGCTCTCTCACCTTCTTCTCCAAATCCTCCCACTTCACAAAACCCCTCACAGACCCATTGGTGGTTTCAACTCTCAGTCCCACTTTGATCTCCTCCACCACCATCCTTGCATTCAGGTGCTGCTCTGCCATCATGGGCCATGCCAGTATTGGAACCTTAGCACATATGCTCTCCATCACCGAGTTCCAACCGCAATGACTCAAAAACCCCTGAATGCTCTCGTGGCCTAGAATCGCCCTCTGATCAACCCATTCTCTCACTACCACCCCTCTATCCTTCACTCTCTCTTCAAACCCTTCAGGAAGTTCTGATTCAGTTTTCCTCATCACCCATAAGAAATTCACTTTTGATTCCTCCAAACCAATTGCTATTTCACGCAACTGTTGAGAAGATATCTCTGTTTGAGACCCAAATGCAGCATAGAGAACTGAACTTCCCTGGGCTAGTTTTTGGTCAATCCACTGCAGCCATTTGGGTTTCTGATGGCATTGGAGTTCGACACTTGGCGGTTCAGCCAAGCACAAGGGCCCTATACACCAGGCTTTGGGTTCACACTTGCGGTTCCAGTAATCCACAAACAGTGATTCCAGCTCGTAGAAGCTGTTCATAATCACCCCGTAGCTTTTTGATGCTGCAATGATTTGCTCTATGATAAAGTCCCAGTAAGGACCCTTCGGATCACGTACGTTGAAGGGTTCGTCGAAGTCATTTCTGGTGAGCTTGATCCATGGGAAGTTGGTAACGGTGAACGACTCGTCATTTGTCTCAGGTACTGAAAGTAGCCAATTCACGCCCACGTCTCGGCACACAGCCATGGAGTAGTTGCTCATACCGTTAAAGACGAGCCGTGGGATACCAAACTTTGATGCTGATTGAACAGTCCAGCCGAGGAAGTTATCAGATATGATGCAGCTGACATGTGGGAAACTCTCTAGCGCTTGTTCAAAGCAGGGTTGCATAAGTTTTGTGGCGTTGGCAAACGGGACAAAGAGGGACATGGATGGGAGTTTGTCAGTGCTCTCAACTCCAGCAGGTATTCCATCGATGTTCTGGGGGAAACGAAGGTCGACAATGGAAGCATCAGTGTCCGCAAGAGAATCAGAGATGAAAGGACGATTGGCTTCGGTGGTGAAAATGGTGACGGTGGCGTTGCGGTGGAGGAGGAGTCGAGCTAGGTGGAGAATTGGGATGGTGTGGCCTTTCGACATGAATGGAAAGAGAACTATAACAGGTGAGGAAGCCATCCTTCTCTCTCTCTCTCTCTCTCTCTCTCTCTATTGAAAAGTTAGATTCTTCCACTGCCGCTGCTGAAATCTTTGGTAGTATATTTATTAGTGTGATTTATGTGGTGTTCATTTATTTCTGCATTTATTGAATTGTGATAGAAGCCGCAATGGTATTCACCTCTAGAGTCTGTGTCAGGACGAGAGTCTTGATAGCACAAGCTAGCATGTGAAGCGCTCTCTCTCTCTCCCTCTCTCTCTCTCTCTCTCTATATAAAGTTTCTAGAATTGTTTGTTTGTGCGTAGGCTGGATCTACTTATTGTAATGTATACGCACCCACCCTGATATTTGTGTATGTAGTGTTACATTCAATTCAACGCACTAGGATGGTCTGTTTTGTAAGATAGTCAATAAATTTCAACTTAAATTGTCCTGTTGTAGCTCGCCCAGACAACCAATGTGAAAAGAAAATTCTGTGCCGAGTTTACCGAACGGGTAGTTTTTAGATGGAGATCTAACCACGTCCTCAAAGGCTATAATGAAGATGGGTTTTGTAACGTGTCCCCTTAGACATATCTTAAGAAATATTTATTACTCTTAACAAAAAAAATATTAATATATAATTTTATGTCACATGTTAAATATATTTTGTTTAATTGTACAAAGTATTAAAATATATTAGATTAACAATTTCTCACATTATGTTTAACGTGTGTCCTTAGATATTTTCACTCTATTTTTACGCGCACACAGAAATGTATTTAATTCTCTCGCATTGGTTTTAAAAAACGATTGTGATTAAAAAGAATTCAACAATTTCAAGCTCCTTTTAATTAAGAGCCACTGAAGATGATGGAAGACGACTGTGAAAGTGTGGGTATTTTTTTTACCATTCTAATGCGTCTACCTTGTAGTATGAAACATGAATTGAACTATTCTGATATAAGACAGAAGGTAGGAATTCGTGTGACGCATATTAGTTAAGCTTCTAGCAGGATATTATTTAAAAATGCTACTATGAAATAAATTCGGCAGGTTATGAGTAATAATGAATAGGCAACTACACAATCAATCAATATCTATTAGTTCCCATTGTTGGCCGATACAACATTTTCCCCTCCGGTTACCAAACATTTGGTGGTGGCGGTGGTGGTGGTGATGAAGGGTAAAGTGTGAAGGTATGTCCCAGCCCCAAAAGGAGAGAAGTCTGAAGGAGTGTTACGCACGAGCCTGGTTTGGTTTGGTCTCTACTCTTTTTACCTACAGTACCTACTCATCTTTTGGTTAAACTACTCTAAGCAGATTTTAAGTCCACTAATCAAATTCAAATCAAACTCTAATCCCACATTTAATAGACTTATAATCTATACATATACGTTGTCTGAGGTACAGCGTGAACTTTTTATTTGAAGTGATACTTGATCTTTTGTCCAGTTATGTTTCAACTTTGAATTTTGAATATGTCTAGAAAAATGTAATTATTTAGACATAATATATATTCAGTTTTTGTAGGCCTATTAATGGATCGAGTTTGGTTCTGATCTAATTAAACCCAAAGATCTAATCCAAACCCATCATTTACGACCTTTTCAGACTCCTCATAATTTTGTGTTGTCAAAAAGACTGGTAGAGAAAACAAATTGCTAATCGGGTCTGAACTGACCTGTTGGGTTTGTATCCTGCCGGATAATCGGACAGAGTCTCACTAGTCGGATCCAATTTTATCGAATCGTTGACAGGCCTAGTTTTATGGGTAACCAAATAAAAAAGAAGGCGTCTTGCTAGTTAAGCATTCGTGAGGTTTATACAAAATGTGGGATCCACAACTTTTATAGTATATAACTCTGTTTGTGCATGATTAACAATGCATTTAACACCAAAAATGTGTGAATTTTCTTTATACGGTACAAGTAAGGTGTTTATTTAATATACTAACCATTTTTCAATATCACTCTATTCATGCATGCGTACTCTTAAGGAGGTGATATTAAAGGTGTGATTCTATTTTATACGATACAATTAAGGTGTGGATTGTGGAACTATACTATTTATGATTTTAACATTTTGTAATTGACCCTGGACGGTGATATTGAAAAGGATTGTTAACTTCAATTTGACAACTCCCTACTAGACTCCCCTAGACAGTGTTTGCATGACACTTGTAATGTTTGATTTCTGGGTAAAACATTTCTTTAAGTGCTTCAATGTCCTGTCTCATTAAGCTCAGGTTATTAAAATTATTGGACAAAGTAATCATTTCTCATAGTAGTTTCTAGTCCCGTTTAATTATATACACTTTGTGTCCATGAAACCAATGAAGGTGGTCCAAGATTTAACTTGTTCTGTACTGCCCCCATCATCAGAAGCAGATACTGGTGATATTGTAGTCTCTCTCTCTCTCTCTCTCTCTCTCTCTCTCTCTCTCTCTCTCTCTCTCTCTCTCTCTATATATATATATATATATAGGTGTATATGTATATGTATGTATGAATGGCTATAAACTGAACCGTATGGAAACAAAGACCTGTTGTGTGGTGCCGAAGGCCTTCTGGCCCCTTCGGCCTTAAATCTTTGGTTCTTCGGCCTTAACTGTACGACCATTTAATCGATGCACTTGGTTTTCTTAAGAGGCTAAAAAGTCCATTTCTATATACCAGGGCAGATTATTGGGAAGAAAATTCGATCCGGCTCCAAAATGGAACCCGCCAAGGCATGGCATCGTGGGTCTTCTAGACGCAACCAAATGCAAAACAAAACCTGATTTCTGTGGACTCTGGCTTACTATCTTGGGTGGTCCATTGCTGTTTATGCCCCATTGAGCGGTTGCAAAGAACTGGAGATAAATGGATCAGTCTCCATATATGCACAAACTTCGACAACGGCTGGATCAAATTAGCGGTTTCAAATCTACAATGTAATTGTTAAATGCAAATAGAAATACCCTTACCCAACTCTCTCTCTCCGTAATTGTTAAATGCAAATAGCAGTACTCTCTCTCTCTCTCTCTCTCTCTCTCTCTCTCTCTCTCTCTCTCTCTCTCTCTCTCTCTCTCTCTCTATATATATATATATATATATTGTTAAATGCAAATACCCTTACTCAACGGCTGATGTGACGGTTTGACGGAGCATCATAATTGTTGCCTTTTTCCGCGCACAAACAGATGGCTTGGATGTATATAAAAGAGGGATGCCTTGTTCAGTGGAAGGCACTTGATTTTTCTTTGTCTTCCTGTTTAGCGTGTGCGATGCCTGTCTCGACACCCACCACTGTAAGTGTTTTTAAGCCCACACATCTTTCGCTCTTCTCTTTGTTTCTCTTCTTGTGCTTTGACGGTTGTCCCCTAATGGTATTTCATCTTAGAAAAATATTAGATGGTCCAGTAGCCCTTGCTGCCTTTAGAGCTAGGTTCGAGATCCCAAACGAGATCGGCTTAGAGCTAGTCGATCCCAATGACCACCGTATGGGTGAGACCGAAAAGGGGGTGCCATTCCTGATCATTACTATCGTAGAAGGGGGCCTTAGGTTTCCCCTTCATCCTCTTCTTCATAAGTTTATAATAAAAAATAAGGTGTCGCCCTCACAGTTTCGTCGAATGTTTATAGGATCATCTTTGGCATGCTTGAAATTAATCGATGCCTGGGTGTAAACCTGGGGCTCGCTGAACTGGACTATTGCTATTCACTCTGTAAGGTTGGAGGGAGTTCCAAAGTCTACCTTCGAGCTGTAGAGAAGGCCAGAGAGTTAGTGAAGTGTCTGCCTTCCTCCGGGAAGAGCATCGACAACGTTAGGGTTTGGGTAACCGGGCCCTGGGAGTTCGACAACATTTCTGAAAAGGAAAGGCCGGCGTTCCGATGCTCTAAAGTTCCCCTTGACATACGTTTGATGCCGATCTCTTATTCTGTGTGTGTTTTATTTTTGATATGGATCTAAATCTGATTGTGGCATGTTGCAAAAAAGAAGGAGAAGCGTTCGAAAGCACGTGACTGGCTTGTCAACTTTGTCGACCTAAACAAGGCTTTGGATTTTCATGGTGAGGGCAGACTGACGCACGTTGCTCGGACTGCCCATATACTGCTCAATTACCCTCTCCGCTACTCAACTTTCACGGCCGACACGGGGATCCCTTAAAGCGTCCTCGCGAGCTTGGCTAAGGAGGGCGCTGAGGGAGACTTCGAGGAAATCCCGGTTAGCGTCACTATTGAAAGAGCCCGTGCCCCTACTGGGGTGACAATTGCAGTTGCTCCTCTGTCGGAGCCCGTTGTCGAAGAACTACGTGAAGCCCGATCGAAGTCAAACAGTTCAGCCTCGAGTTCATCGCCACTTACAGTCCCAGACCGCCGAGTTAGAATTCCAGTGAGAACCCATGAGTCCACCCCATCCCCCGACGAGGAAGACAGTATGAGTTTGAGGGAGAGGATGTTTACTGCTACTAGCAAGCCACTAAAAACGGCTGCCATAACTTCTGCCGATCCTCCATCTGCCGAACTGGTGACTGCCCCTGTGGTGGAAGCCGTTCCTGTTCAAAAGAGGCCAGAAACTCGGCATAAAAAAAAAAGGCACTTAAGATTGCTGCACTGCCCCCGGCACCCAAGAAACCAAAGGGGAAAGGGGCGGTGGAGGAAGTTGGCGAGGTTGTTACAATCACGCCGGATATTTTGGGGCACCCTATGACGACCGCTGACTCAATGATCGACCAGGCCGAGGTTGCTTTCGGCGTCATGAAAAGTGTTCTTCCGAGGAAGGACGTTGCCAAGATGGGAGCGGTGAGCGACACATGCGTCTTCATGGGGGCATTCCATGACTCCATTCTTGTAAGTCGGCACTACTTTTCAATTTGTTTGGAGATTTTGCCTATATTTGTTCTAAAACAAACTTTTGCTTTTTGGAGTAGGGTTGCTTGAATTCTCTAGAGGGGATGACCTGCTACCAAAAACTTGCCGAGGAGCACCGTGAACTCATAGAGGAACACAACTGTTTAAAGATAGAGTGGATCGATGCCAACAAGGAACGGATCACCTTCAAGAAACAGGCCGAACAAGCTTCTGCCAAACTCAAGATGGCGCAAGCGGACTACGAGAAGAGAGACAAGGAGGTGACCGATCTCCAAAAGAAATTTGATGTGCAGTCCGTAGATCTGTATAAGGCAAAATCGGAGATCGAGGCCCTCCAAGCCGAAGGCAGACGAAGAGGCCATAATGATGAGAGGTAAAGAAAGGGGGGCCAATCATTTGGCCATTGAGATGACGGATTTGAGCCGTGTCACTTTTCGACAAGGCTAGAACGGCGCCCTTCATGTTGCTAGGGTGGACAAGTCCTTCGATATTTGGCACTTATGCCCGGACTACTTTGGCACTACTGAAGACGGTGTCGTAAACCCAAAGAAGGTGATGGCCAACATCGAGTATCAAAGACAACTAGCTTTGAAGGCTTCTGCCGAAAGGGACAAGGCTGAGAAGGAGAAAGTTGCTACAGAACCGTCCAAGGTTACAGAAATGATCGTAGATTGCTCGGCGGAGAAATCTGTGCAGTTGGGAGAGAAGTCGGCAGAGTGATTGTAGCTTTTCCTTTTTTTGAATGTATTTTTGTAACCGACCCTACTACTTTTAATGAAAAGCTTATTTTGTCTTTTATCTTGATACTACTTGCTCCTGGTAAATGTTAATCAGCTGCCCTGACTTTGCTTGATTGTTTGAAATTCATTTTTTCTTATGTTATATGATTTTCTTCATCTGGTTGACCCGTCCAATAGGGACAATTTTCCATATTTGGTTTTTGTGACACTCTTTGGCCGACTTGTCCAACTTGGACGGGACCAAGTTTTTACACTTGGTTTTTGTGGCCTTCTTTGGCCGACCTGTCCAACTTGGACAGGAACACTTGGTTTTTGTGGCCTTCTTTGGCCGACCTATCCAACTTGGACAAGACCAAGTTTTTACACTTGGTTTTGTGGCCTTCTTTAGCCAACTTGTCCAACTTGGACAGGACCAAATTTCTACACTTGATTTTTGTGGCCTTCTTTGGCCGACCTATCCAACTTGGACAGGACCAAGTTTCTACACTTGGTTTTTGTGGCCTTTTTTGGCCGACCTGTCCAACTTAGACAGGACCAAGTTTCTACACTTGGTTTTTGTGGAGTTCACAGTGCTCAGAGTAGATTTGTTTGAACAACTTCATTTTCCATTGATCTCATAAAAGCTTTACATATTTGTTGAGTTATTACATCATATGGGACCCTGCAGTACTGGTAGAACTTCTTCAGGTTGTTCGCATTCCAAGGTCGAGGCAATTGTCTTCGTTCTTCGACAGTTTTCAAACGGTATGCGCCAACGCCGAACTAGGATGTCACCCTGTAGGGGCCCTCCCAGTTGGGGCCAAGCTTGTCGTCTGCTAGGTTCTTCGTTACCCCCAGCACTTTTCGTAAAACTAGG